>VXBZ01008399.1:89505-150946 GCA_013399135.1 Heliornis fulica | reverse complement strand
CGCCCCCGACAGGACAGCCCCCGGCCCGGCATCCCCTAACAGGGCAGCCCCCGACAGGACAGCCCCTGGCACGGCATCCCCCAACAGGGCAGCCCCCGACAGGACAGCCCCCGGCACGGCATCCCCAACAGGGCAATCCCCGGCACCGGTGCGCTCACAGCCCACCCATGAGCGCACAGGTTTGCCCCCCACCTTATCCCACGGCAGGCATGACGTCAGCAGTGTGCCCCTCTTCTCTGCCGTTGCTTCCCAGCTGCCCAGCCATGGAAAAGGGTTCGGAGCAAGCAGATGAAAACACGTAACTGATGAAGTGGTTGCACAGATCGGGACATTAGGAGCTAGTGGCTGTTTGTCTGGCATGAAGTGGTTTAATTTTTTTCTCATGAGGTGTCTGCATCGTTATAAACAGGCTATTGAAAAGAGTGAAGCTGATCTGCAGCCAGGTCCTGCAGCTGAGAGCTGCCTGGCTGAAGGGAGGGGGCAGTGGGTGGCACCTGGCGAGGCTGGGGAAATAGTGTTCAAAACAAAAGTGTCCACAGCCACAGTGTTCAAAACTTGTCACAGTGACTTCAGTGACTCCAGTAGGTTACAGGCAGTGTCTGTGTCTAGGACCAAACCTCACCACAGGCCAGGATGAGCTCACTAGCACAGCCCTTCCCTCTGGGTCCATTTCTGGGGGTACAAACCAGCCTCCCCGCTAGAGGTGCAGCTGTTGATGTGGGCTGGGCAGGAAAGTAGGGGGGGGCCCACATATCTGCCTCACTAGCTCCCACTCAGTGCTGGTTCCAGGAAAGACAGTCTACTCCACTGCCTTCCCTGCCTGCATCCCATCCTGCACAGAGCTGGAGGGATGCTGCAGCACATGGGAGCGTTTGTGGATGGCTAAAGGAGAGCAGCAACATGAGGATAGGGGCCAGGGAGGGGAAGAGGCAGAAGCACTAATGCCCAGGCAGGTCTTCAGGACAGAAGCTGATGCACTGCAATGTCCCTTTGTCTGGGTGGGTGGCTGGGGTAAAGCCACCCTGTGAGAGCAGTCCACGCTGTATGGGCTTAGGAAGAGAGGTGTGGCCACAGGAGTGACCCACACATGGCTGGGCAGTGAGGGCTTTACCTGGCTGTGGCCCTAGGGACACAGATGTTGTCCTCCCTCCCTCACAGGTTGTGGCAGGGATTCCATCCTCATCCAGGCAATTTCTGAATCATTAAAATGTCTGTCTGAGCAACCTTTGGGCTGGCATTGCACCGATATCAGAAGTTCCTCAGCTCCATTCTTGGGCAGACACTCTTAACTCTCCATCCAACTAAGTCATGGCCCCTCAAAGCATGTCCCCACAACTTTGCTCTCATCAGCATCTCATGACTGATGGTGCCAAGGCACAAACCACTCTCCTCCCACAGCTGCTGAGCAGTCTCAGCAGGGCAGTGTTCCCCCCTTGGATGGTGTATGGATGGCAACGGGGCAGTGTCCCTGGCTACCCTCTCCACCCCGATGGCTCATGTCATGGGTGTTGCCCAAGGCGTATTTTTCACATGCTGGGTAACCCAGCTCTGACAACTTCCCTGCACGATGACCTCACTGTCAAGCCCCATGAGACCAGCTCACACCTCCTTCCTCCTAATGCAATCTGTATCCTTCCTGCTGTGCTGCCTGCCCCACACTTTCCATTCAGCCCCAGAGCCGGGGCTGCTGCTGTCCTGCTTGTCTGACTGGGGTGGCTTGGGGACTGAGATCAGTGTCACAGCACTGTCACTACTTTGGGGCTCCTCAGGGAGATGTGAGAGCAGGCTGGCTGCCCTGGCCCAGCTCTGGTTACAAGGGAAAAGCAAATAGGCGCCGGCTGGTCGAGTACAATTGTTTGTGTCTCAGGGTGAGGTGTGTTCAGGTTAAGCCAAACTGAAGAGTCCAAGTGGGGTGGGATTGTCCTCCAGCACCCCTGACACTCAGCAGTCACGTCCTTCTGGGCAGCCAGCACTCCCACCCTGCAAGCACAAAACTTGGCAAGCAGTGTCAGGGCATGGGACCATGTGTGGGACCATGCCTGAGACCATGCCTGGGCTTGTGTGTGGGACCTTGCATGGAACCCTGCAACTGCTGTGGAGGGCAGCAGGACTGCCTTTTCCCAGAGCAGAGGCAGGTTTGTGTAATATTGCAAAGCTGTTTGTTCAGGATGCTTCTCACAGAGCAAGGGTGAGTCATCTCCATGGAACTGCCCAGCCCTCTTTGTACCCGCTGCCACAGCAGCAGCACTCTGCCAGGTTTTTTTCTGGCCTGGCAAGGTCCCCCTGTGACATTCCCTGTGTGATGACCACAGACCCACTCCAGAGGCTGGAGAAGCACCTGCTGGATGGTGCTGGGCTCCAGCTCCATGTGAGCACTGTGCTAAAAGCATCGGCAAGAGGCAGGCAGGTTTGCAGGGCAGGAGGCTGCCGGCTGTCTGCGCCAAGCTCAGGCAGGAGCACACAGCTTCCCAGCATGTATTACAGCCGTCTGAGGAGAAGGCACGATCTCAGCCAAGGTGGTTATTGCCCCCCTGACATCTCACCCGCACTTCTGCTGGCTCCTGGAAAGCCAATTGCTGTCAACACGGATTTTCCCAGCTACTCAAACCCTGAAAGCTCATACTGTTCAGATGGAAGCTAAAGCCATCAGGGGGCTCTCCGGGAACACAGCAGATAAGCTTTGAGTTAGTCAGGGCTTGCTCACTAGGAAAATAAACAGAGCTTCCAGCCATGCAAAGCACCACAGCTCAGGCTGTGCCCAGCAACAGCAGGCAGGGGTTCCTCTCCGAGCAGCAGGTCTGTGCAGGAAAGTTACATTTCCTCCAGTTAATCTTTTCCATTATTACTGTTCTCTGGGTTCCTTTCCCGTCTTGAAAGGACTTTGTGACCACACGCCGCTATCAGCCATTCATGCTGGAAATGAAAACATGGGGGGAAAAAATAATAGCAGATCAAGAATGCGCTTGCAGGTGCGTCCTAATCACAAACTTCCTCCCACGCTGCAGGTTTAGGAAGTGGACTTTGCCTCCACCACACTTACTTGCATGTGCTGTGTGAATTAAAGCTATGGTGCTAAGAAAAGGAGGAAGAAGCCCGTGAAATGAGAGGTCTTTATTCTGCTGAGCTGGCCCTCAGCATGAGCAACTCCTGAAAAAAGTCGCACGTGTCATCGCTTTCTTGTCCTTCTTCCCTTCCCAGCTAATGTAACCTGTGTTTAAATCCTCTGTGGGAGGGAAGGAGGGCTGGGTGTTCCTGCTTGGGATAACCCCATCCATGTCCTTCACCAGGGCTGTGCCACGGGCCTGCTCTGAAGCAGGTAGAAATTGTGTTAGCGCCAGTGGTTTGGAAGGAGCTGCAGGCTCCAGCCTCGCGGCTGGCGGGCACTGCCTGCACCACGAGGCACAGCACAGCCTAAAAATAAGCAGATAGAATTTGATCCAAGCAGAATAAATTAAGAGTCAGCTCTTTATTTCTCAGAGGGTTATTTATGGGCCTGAGGCAGATCTCCTTCATGGAGGAGGCTTCAGCCCCTCTCGGCTTCTCTGAGACTACAGCAGCTCACCTCTGTATCTACATTTCAGTGCTTGAAGTTCATGTCCAACGGCCACTGTGGTCCTTCCCTCTCCCCACTGAGTCCCTGCTGCCTCACATTGCTTTTCCTACCCCGAGATCTCCACCATCCTCCCAGTGCTGTGGTCTCTGGGCCTTTCATCTATGTCCCTGTTATCAGCTGACGGTGAGGACAGCTCAAGGAGAAAGCCAGACACTGGTTTCAGGGCACTGAGTATGCTTCTGCCCCAACAGCTCTGCTCTGCTGGGAGCCCTCTGCAATCTCTTGCTCTATGAGCCAAGCAGTACTGATAGCTGTTCTTTTCCTCCTCTCACTAACACAGGGATGCTTTTCTTGTTGGTATCTCTGCTAGTGAAGCAGAGCAATTTGCTGTAGAACACAGTTACTCAGTTAGCAAACAGGTTATTTCATAAGGGCTGTGGTCTGCAAGGTCTTCTATCCCTGTCCATTGACGATGTGTATGCTAGGCTTGGCCTGGAGGCTGATGTCTCCAAACCTATGAGCAGGACTTAGAGCCTCATCCCTGGCCTAGCCTGGATAGCCATGGCTAAGCAGCCAGACTCAGAGGTGTGCACTGTCCATGGGCACCTGGGCAAGGGGTGTCAGGAAAGGGTATCTGCAGCACCTCACGGCTCTGGGGGGAAGGAGAAGTGTCTCCAGGCCAGCCCAACCCCAGCTGAGACCACTGACACCCCATGGCAGAGCAGTGCCAGCAACAGTACTCCTTGCCCAAAGCCTTCCCCAGGGTGGGCATCATCCCACCAAGCACCTTCTGCCTGGAGTGAGAAGGCAGCAAGACATGAGGGAGATAAGAAGAATTTAGACAGTTCTGGTGGTTTATGCCGATTAGGCATTTGATCATACTGATCAAACCATCATCTTCTCCTTGCCTGACTTTGTACAGTTTCTGCTCCTGCTGAATCATTACAGCCACCCACCCGCATTGCTGGAGCTCCACGTGACCACCACCTCCTCCCAGCCGCACACCACTTTCACCCTGGGCCACCTACATGCCCAGGGACCCAGGCACCCACTGCTGGCACCCCACCCTGGGGTGCAGTTGCTCTCCTGAGCAAGGTGAGGGCGTGAGAAGATAAGCAGAGACACATCTCCCCAAGATTCCCCTTCTCCTTTGGGAGCAGGTACCGACGGAGTCCCACAGCACCCGCTCCTCCAGGCAAATTCCTGCAGAGTTGTTATTCTGGAGTCACCACCATAGCTGCTGCCTGCGCAGGAGATGTTGCAGGAGCTGACTTCTCTTGCTCAGGGAGAAACAAAGGGTGGGAGGAAGGCAAGAACAGCCCTTTGAAGCTGTCAAGCCAGTCTGTGGTGCAAGCTCTCCATCCCTTGTTCTGCTAATGCAACTGGGAGTGCCTCTGCCATGACATGGCTTGTGTCTCTGACACTGGCAAGCATAACAGCTGCTCCCTGAGAGGGATCATCGTGGCCTTGTTTCACCGATGAAGGCAGAAAGCCAGCCCAGGAATCTGAGCTGATGAGCTGTGTCTCACAGCAGAGCAGGAACATCCAAGCAAAGACCTTGCAGCAGGCCAGCAGTTCCACGCGCTGCTGGGAAGGAAAGTGACATCCCCTGAGCTTTGTGGATGGGACAGGGAAGCCTCAGTGAAGAGCCTGTCAGAGGAACAGCCTAATGCCTGGGCTGCCCCTTCATTTCCTGAGAAGATAAACAATGAAGCAGGGACAACCAGGAATCTGCACTGGAAGGGGCAGAGAGCTGGGGGGTTGGGCAGCTGTCCGGCCTTAATGGAAGTCTGACTGCATATCCCTGGCTGGACAGTGCTGGTTGGGCTGTCCCATGCCAAGACTGAGAGGGCAGAGCGATGTGGACAAATAAACCCAGAGGGTATGGAAGAAGCTGAGGTGGAAAGAGAGGTCTGGGGGTCCCTGGAGCCCGAGCTGCAACAGAGAGGCTGCAGGACCAGCTCATGGTGTTGTCCACGTGTCCTCCTCTACCCTTGCCCTCACATCTTAGCTAGGAGGATGTAGTACTGGGAGTCTGCTGTGGAAAAATCCAGCAGCTAATACCACAGGAGTATGGCCAGGAGTCCTATGTGCTGGTGGCACTGATGTCTGGCAGCTGAGAGGAGAGTCTGGGCACCACCCAGGTCCTGGGGCCTCATACAGCTCAGCACCCCCATACCTGTTGGGTTATCCCAGCTCTGGCAACGTGGGGCCTCCGGTGAAACTCAGCACCCGGATGGGTGAGCTCTGCCCATCAATCGCTTCGGCTGAAAGCAGAGCTCCTCTATGCGTCAGCAGCCATTACCTCATCGCCTTCCCTCCAGCCGCAAGATGACTGCAGAGTCAGAGGGATGTCTCCATTTTTAATGTGTGTAGATGATATGCCAGCTCCAGCTCTTCCACCCACCTTGACTCACAGCCTACACCCCAGCTGCAGATCTCCTCCCAAGCCGTGGTGATGAAGAGCCACCAGCCTGGACACCTTCCTGTTAGAGACATCTCTGCCAAGCCTTGGGTCCTGCTCTCGGTCCAGGGGGATCACAGGGCTGTTCAGCAAGGATGCAGGGAAAGAATCCTGGTTCATGTGGTCTCCTGGAGTGTCTGGCAAGTTGTCCAGCCAGGCCTCCCACCACAGGCCCTTGGGATCACAATGCTATGTAGAAGGGAGAGGAAATAGCTGCTCAGTAGATCAGTCATGACAGGCAGGAGGACTGAAGCAAACGGTCTGTTTTCACGGGAGAGGGATGTTACCTCTGCAGAAGCACTGAGTGCATCCAGAAATTATCTGAAAAAGGAGAGGGACAGCAAAGTGACCATGTTTGCCACCAGCACCGAGCTCTTCAGAGCTGGCTGCAAGGAGCTGCCAGGTCCCCCTCACCAAGCAGTGGGATGGTAGGTGGCCAGGGAAACTCCATGCAGGCAAGGGCAGAGCAAACACATGGAAAACAGTCAATGTTGGTAGCCCAGCAATGGGCTCTGACCAGCCCATCTCCTCCCAGGATGGAGATCTTGAGGGCAGTGCTAAATGGTGTTTGCAAAATGTCTGGAGGAGAGGGAGAAGAATATTGGATGTTGGAAGTCAGTAAGAACGAAACAAAGGCTGATAAAGGAAACACTGCTGCTGCATAAACCACGATGTGCCCACGCACAGTGGGCTGTGTGTGGGTCTGGTTCTCCCTACTGCCTCAAGAGGGATATGCAAGAGGCTCAGAGAAGGGAAGCACGAATGACCAAAGCTCTGGAATATGAAAGCAAAGAATGGCTCCATGGCCAGGAAGAGAGATTATGGAGGGGTGTGGTACAGATCTGCATGGTCTCAGGAGGAATGAGGTTGTGGAGGGTGTGATTACTCACCATCTCTTCCAGTATACAAGTACAAGCTCCAATTGAAACTACCTGGAGGGAAGTTTAAAGCAAGGAAAAGGAAGTGGTTCTTAGTGCGACATGTAGTTAAACGGTGGCATTCCTCACTACAGGATGTGACAGATGCAAAGCATTAAACAGGAACTGGATGAATTCATGGAAGAAAGATCCTTTGGGTTATTGAACACAAAGAACCACCATCTCTTCCTTAAGGCTGGTGGGAGCTCGGGGAATATTCTCGGGAAGTCTTGCTCTGTCCTTACTCTGTGCCTCTGTAAACATCTGCCATGGGCCATAGCTGGATCCAGCATCTTGGCCAGATGAGCTGTCATATGGCTCTTGCTTTTTGTCAGACCACCATCCTGACATGAAGCCACAGACCAGACAGCTCCCTGGCACACTGTGTCCTTACCTAAGGGGAGCCCAGGCTGCTGCAGTCTTGGGCTCTGAAGGGAGGCTGCCCCACATGGGATGCTAATCCCAACCCATGCTGCATGCCAGACCAGCCCTGCCACCACGAGATGGTCCCAATCCCCTTGGTTTTAGGAGAAGAGTCAATAATAACCAAGTGAAGTTCACTACTTTTCTTGAAGCCAGTTTTGGGTTGCCTCACCACAGGGAGCACCTCTCAGCCCGGCCTCCTCTGGATTTTCAGACAACATACAGCCTAATGAAAGGAAATACTTCACTAGCAGCCATCTGCTGATGTCCTTGAGACATAGAAAGGAAAGGACTGGGAGTTCATGGAAACCTCAACACATGTTCTGGTCACAAAACATCATTTAAAAAAGTTCTTCTGCCAGGACTCAGTCCTGCCACGGTCACCAGCCCGTGCCCCTGTGTGTGTGTCTCCCCTCTGCTGGTCAATGTTTGCAGGAGTTGTCATCAGCTCAGTGGTGTCAGGACCTGGTTACACAGACACAGCGGCTGACTCCAGTGTCTCCTGTTTTCCCGGTGCCACACGGTGGGATGATACTGGTCACTGTGACACCCAGGCACTCCTACTGAATTCAGCCTGAGCTTGGAGATTTCTAATCACCTTCAGTTCCCCAGGGCGATGGAGCTAACCTCACAGTGAGGGCACACAGAGAGATGCTGTCATCCAGCTGCAGGGTATGGGGTGTGACTCCACTGGCTCTAAGAGGAAGACTTGATGCTGGTCTGTCTCCTTGGTTGTTTGGGAGAGGGTCCAGCAGAGAGGAAACAAAGAGAAGTTTCCACGTTTATCAACATTTGTTTTCAGGCTAATTTTTCAAAAAGGTGACTGACAGGGCTTCTTCATGTGCTCCAGAGCATCAACACACCATTTCAGTGTGGGTAACTCTGGCACCTACCTGACCCTTGGGAAGTGAACAGAGTGGGAATGATCCTTTCTGTAGCTCCTGTCCCAACCTGCGTTGAGAAACCATCCCAGTAGAGCAGCACAGAGATATCCAGTGCCATGGCTGGCAGAAAGCTTCCAGCTAGGACCTGATGTCCATTCTGACTTAATGTATTGCTGCTGCAGTTCATGCTGCAGCATCCAGGAGATGCCCTGGATGCATTGCTTGCCTTTTGACCAGCGGTAACACAGGGCAGAGGAACACTCACCCATTGCACCCCATGACTGCAGCGTGTCCACCTACCCTTGGGTGATATCAGACACTCATTTCCTCTCCTCTGGCCTCAGAGCTTTCCTTGTCTCCCTCCCTGCAGAGGGGAGGCAGACCCCACACATCTAATTTTCCCGAGAAGCCTCAATGATGCAAATCACCTGTCTCAGATGGTAGGTAGCTCCATCAGCCAGGGTAGCATGGGCTTGCTCTGGGGAACTGTGTCTCAGCCACTACATGCCTTCCCCTTCTCTGGGGACCCCAAGGGACACTGTGTCCTGATGGAGGCAAGATCACAAGAGACCTTGGGACAGCAGGGAAACCGCCTCATGTAGGAGAGGTGACGAGTCTTGTGCCTGAGCCACTCTGAGATTTCAATCTGCTCCCCAAGTACATGTGGGCTGTGGACCAAACCAGCAGCACCTGTAAACCAGGCAAGTCATCCTTGCTGTGTGACATTCCTGTGCCAGGCATCAGTCACCACTGCATGGATGTGTCCTCAGGGACCCAAAGGAGAGGGATGCAGAAAAGAGTGTGGGTACAAGAACTCCACATCTGGATCCACATGCAGAGATGCCTGTATTTTCCCTCGGTCCCAGTGCCAACAAGACCAGGCACAGAGCAGATGTTAACAGAGCTCTGTTCCCACCACAAAGCTGCTCTCCAGCTGAATGATCCCAGGCTGTTGGGGGTGCCCTTCTGCTCTGCACCTGGGACCAGTCCCAGCCAGCACCCTCTCCCCCTCAGCAGAGGACAATGTAGGGGGAGCTTGTGCCACCACTAGTGCAGAGAAGGGTGGCTAACCCTTATCTGGTGTGGGCCCCAAATTTGCATCATGGGCATCAGTGATGTGCCCTGCTCTCTAAGCACCCATCTACTTCCAGGGCACTCAGGTGACTGGCTCTGTGCCTCTGAGCAGCAGGCAACAATTCGGTGTATGGCCAGGAAACACACAGGCCAAATGCTGCCTTGATGTGCCACAGAGCCTGAGTTAACCTGTCCCCACAGGGTCTCGGTGCCACCCAGCTCTGGTCTGAAGCTGGTGTCTCCCTGGCTCATGGGGAGTACGGGCACGTGGCGCTCAGGGCTGCCCACAAGATCCCGCAGAGCCATTTCTGTGGCTGCCTGCATGTTGGCTGGAGTGTCTAACAGACACCTGCTTTTGCAAACCATGGCCCCTGCTCCTCTGAGCTGTGCTGAGCTGCTGTTCATTGGTGCTAAAATTAGCTGAAGGTCCATCAATAAAGGAGTCCTTGAAAGAGCTCGCTTTCCAGAGCATCAAAGCAGGACGGACTGCACCCTTTTCATCTGCTCTCTCTGCTCCTCAGATGATGAGGCGGCACCCACGTGGCATGACTGCTGCTCTAGAGGAGTTGTGGAGCAGAGCCTTGTGCATCAAGGGGCTGATTGATTCGTTAGTGATATTTCCAGTAGTGTGGTGACAACATGTGATGAGCCTTTCCCCTTATCTGGCACTTTCTACCCAGTGCTTTTCACAAACACTAATGAACCGAAGCTCGTGATGATCTTTGGAGGTAGGGAGAGAAAAAATTCAGGCATAATGAAACAGCATCCCTCAGCCCATGGGTTTCTTGTCATTATGTTGTTTGAGTTTGGTTTTTTTTTCTCAACACGAATCAGCTTTTGAATGCTGCTCCATGGAGTAGAGAAGATGTTCAGGCCTGCAGGAGACTGCTGGAAGGGACAAGCTGCAGGTGGATTATACCTGCAGGATGAGGATGTGCTCACAAGGGAGCTGGAGACCAAATTGCCAGCCACAGTCTGGATCAGGTGTTCCAGATCCAGTATCCAAACTCTGGGATACTTTGCCTAGTAGAGTCCCAGTGCCATGTCCTTGTGCATGATGTCTGGGAGATGGTCCAACACTGAGAGCTCATCTCCGGTGAATGTCCCACAGGATTTAGAAATCAAGATGATATCATGTTTGGAAATCACAGAGACATTTACAAACAATCCCCTGGAGAGACAGGGTGGCTTTCTGCTGTGCTGTGCTCTCCAGGCTCTCTGGGGTGCTCTCAAACACAGCCATTCGTTGTTTTTTTTTTCAGTCTTGGGATGAAGCAACTTGCTTTAAGAAAAATGGAAAGAACTGTAATCAGGAATAACTCCATGACCCCTGAGGAGGTGCTGATAAAAGCCACTGCACAACATGCTGTTAGAGGTGAAGTCACCAGACACAGCAGCCCTTGATTTGGTTCCTCATCTGCAATCTGCTTGAGTGCATTTCCTCATCCAGAGGCAGACTCAAAGTGTTTTATGATTCAGGAGGTGGGAGGCAGAGGGAGCATCCCTGCTGCTGAGAGGTCTGGGGGCAGGAGGTCACAGCCTCTGCTCCCTGCTCCACATCATTTCTCCCCAAGGCATAAGGAAATCCGGAGCACCCCAAGAAGGGGGTGATGGGATGGACTGGGATTGACTGTCCTCAGCTGGTTTCTGCCACTGGGGAGCAGCAGTGTCCAGCCAGCAGAGCCAAAGCCTGTGCTGGGCGGACAGGACTGAGCTGGTCACATCCTGCACTCCAGGTTCTTGCTGTGACACAGCAGACAGACGCTCTGTGCTGCCACATTCCTCTTCTCCTCCCTGGTGTCCTAAACCACAGCACGTGGCATGTATAAAAGCCATGTTCCCTAAAAGAATTTAAGAAGTAGTTATACTTAGGGGGAAGATTTACTCCCAGGTGTATCAGCTGTCATCTACAACCGAAATTATTTTGCATCACAGGAGACTCACCTCAGTGAGTCTGGCTGATTTAAGCATCTCACTGAGGAAATGTGCCTTGGATGCCTAATGCCAGTACTCTGCACTAGCAGGGTAATTAATTCAAAAGCACCAGAGAAGCAGCTGCTGAAGACAGCACTTGACAGGCAGCGAATCTGCTGCCACTGACACCTCTTTTGATGCCCATGACTTCTGTTTCCCTCACCTCACCTCCCAGTGCACCCACTGAGGCACCTGAAGCAATTTAAGTCTGACATCACTGGAAAGTTTGAACCTGAGCATCATCCCCATTCAGCAAATTGTCCCTGGTGGTTGTGCCAAAGGAAAGGATCCGAACTTCCACTGTCTATGTGCAAACTCTTCTGGAGCTGCGTGGCCTCTTGGCACTGGCTTAGGGAAGGAACCCACTCTGGGAAATCTCCTGGGCTTTTGAAGAGTTAAGGCAAGGTACAACATGGTATCCCAAGGGAAACCTGACGTGCTCCATCAAGAAAGTAGTTTCTTGGGATCTCGTGTCCCTGAAGTTGTTGCCTGGGTGGATAGTCTGAGCTCTGCAGCAGAGCCAGTGCAAACCAGGCAGTCAGCAGACGCTGCTGCTTGGCACTGATGTGTTCACTAGAGAAACTTCACAGGAGAGAGTCTTCCAGGGAACAAGTTCATACGTAGAGTGTCAGCTGTGGTCTAACCGCGTTCCCCGTGAATCATCAAAATGACTTGAAATCCCCTTTTTCCTGCAGTGCTCAAAACCCCACTCACTCCAAAGAGCCAAGAACATCCTCGACTGCAGAACTCCACATCTAACTTCTTGCGAGGCTCGGGAATGGCACTGCCAGTCCAGGGACACCTTCTCCTCAGAACCAGAGAACTTGGGTTCAGTTCAAACCTGAGAAAATGAGATTTGTCCTACTGACACAGCCTTGCTCCAAGCTATGCCCAGCCAGCCTGAGCCGTGCCCCAGCGCCATGGGCCCCCTGTGTCCTCTCCCTGGTGGAGGGTGAGTAGGACACAATGCTACATCCACGCTGCCATGGCTGTGGATGGTGGGGTCTGCCTGAAGACACGATGAGCTCAACTGAAGGGCTTTGGGGAAGCTCACCCCAGCTTTGCCTGTCTCTACTGCTCCTCTCCTGACCCTCTGCCACTGGGCACGGATGAGATGAAATCCCAGGATCTGGGGCAGACACAGTGTGGCTGCTCATGTTTCTTCTGAAGCTGTAAGGCATCACCTGTGCTGGCTGTGGCCCCAGACTAGGAGGGATGACAACTTTCTGAGGGTTATACATGAGCACCCAAAGCATCCACCCTTGCCAAAAATAATGGTGCCTCTTGCCTTATGCCAGCACTGGCACTGAAGCTTTGTGTGGAGAGCCAGCCTGGCAAATGCAGCCGGTGTCAGACTGCGCTGGAAAAACAGTTATTTTCAACCTGGACCAGTTCCCTGGTCTGGCTCCCTGCAGGCCCCTGCCCAGCCCTGCCAGCAAATGAGATGGAGTGGCAGGAGGGCAGGGACAAGTGGCCCAGGCACAGGTGACCAGCAGCACCTCTTTGGTGCTTGCGGATGCCCTTGGTGTGGGTGGGTGCCAGGACATTGCCCAAGGAATGTGGAGAGACAGGATCCCTCCCACCCCGCTGCAATGCCCTGGTGAGCTCCACACCACCCTGCTGTGCCAGAAGCACCTGCAGGGGAGAAGGGTTTGGCCAGGTGGGTGGCAAAGCATGTAGCCAGGACCATCCCAAGGTGAGCTACCTCATGTGGGGTCCCAGCACAAGTCTGGTTTGGTTCCTACTGGCACAAGCTGCTCCTCTCCAGCTGCTTTCCCAAACACCATAAGCCTTGCTAAAAATAGCTGGATGGAGAGTCAGCTAAGGTCAGAGCAGAGCCGAAGCCCGGGGGCTCAGGAGGGAGGGCAAACACCTCTGCGTGAAGGGCACGCTGCTGGTGTAATGGCGTGGGCAAGGGGAGCATGAGGAGTTGCTAAAGGAGAATGTGTGTCCCAGACAAGCATCCCGCTGCGTCTGCAAACCTGCAACCCAGATCTAATTTAAAACATAAATCCCTTAGCTGTGCCAGAAGCTCACTTGCCCTACTGCCAAAGAGCAAAGAAATACTGAGATGTCTTTGGCTGCCCAGGACACAGTGAAAACCATTGGCGAGGTCTCAGTTCGTTCATCTGTACCTGGGCTTTGCATACATGCAGGGAGAAAAGGGGTCAAAGCTGTCTTAGGTTCTCCATGTGTCTGAGACAAGACCTCAGATAGCAGACCAGACCTTGGGTTGAACGACCTTGCTTTTTCTTGATTATGCAGTGAACACAGGGTGAACGTGCCCCACCGGAGAGGGGCTGATGCTGGGTGGCCAGGGGGATGAGTCAGAAGACAGAATATACCATTTATTTCTGAAATATTTGGGCTTCTAGTGATATCTCCCTCCTATTTCCCTTTGTCTGCCCCATCTTTATTGGACTCTGCCATACCCCATTAGAAAACTACTTCAGCAAAACAAGGGAATCGTTTCCTGCCAGGTTAGGAGGAACATCAGCTTGGTGAGGAGCCAGACTGATGGAGCAACTGGCCAGGAGGGAGCAGGACTCTGCCACTGGGCAGAGGGATGGGATCTGCCAGCTAAGCTACAGAATGTGACTTGTCCCCTTGTGGTCTGTATTGCAGGAGCACTCAGGATGTACATCCCCGGTGCCCATAGGTCCTACCTGCAGAAGCAGGAGGAAAGTCCTGGAAGATGGCAGCTCCACTCGAGAGAGACTCTGGAATTGTGAATTAACCTGATTGTGAGCTGACTGCTCTGGAGCAAAGATGCTGAATGCCCTCTGACTTTTTCAATCATAGTTTGCTTAGTTTGTAATTTCACTGTTCCTCCCTCACCCAGAGACGTTAGACAGCAGCACAGAATATCTCTGCTGCCCAGGAGGATGAGCAGTTCCCTTTGCTCCAACTTCACAGCAGCATGAATCTGCTGATGCAGTTAGAAGCATGCAAAGAGGATGCTGCTCCATTAGTGCTGGATCAAACAGCTGGCTTATTACACTGAAAACACTCCTCTCCTTTGCTGGGATCAAATTAAGAGGTTTGTGGATGATTAGCTGCAAAGCAGGCACAAAAGAAGGATGAGCAATGCTGGACCAGGGAGGGCTGGGCACACTGGGTCTTGGTCATGCAGCAAGACTTCTGGCCTGTCTTCTGGAAACAGAACCCAGGGGATCTATTCCTTTCACTTTGTCAAGTGATGCAGCTATAAACATGTTTTCATTCTCTTCGATGTCCCTGAAAGATGTGAAAAATAATAAAACCCAGGAGCTGAATCACATTTGCAGTGGTTTTAATTGATATACTTTTAAATCCCACCACTATCTCTGTGACTTTTATGTTTGTGCAGATCTTGGTATTCTTTATGTTTGTCTTCACCAATTTCTGTGCTTTCCTAAAGACTCAGGACACAAAGCCCGAGGCAGAGGCCATGGTTGGGTTTTCACAGGGCCAGGGCTGTTCACAGACCATCAGAATCTCACAGCTCAGCACACCCCAAACACAGCCCCTTAGGATGAGGTTTTCAGCAAGGACTGGGAAGGGAATGAAGGTTGTTAAGACAGAACAGATCTGTTGGCCAAAATGAAACACAGCAAAAGTTCTTACACGGGTGGACTTTATCCTGATGCAGGAGTGGGCAAAACAAGTGAGACCCACCTCTACATCTGATTAACTCCTGAACACCTAGGACCCATCAGGCTGAGTCTCCTCCAACTTCATGCTCTGAACAGTGCTGTTCATTCACTGGATTAAATTCTGCCTACCCAGAAAGAGACGTGCACCTTGTCCTTTCTCTGAAACCACCTGACCTCCCCATGCTACTGAGGAGATACAAGCAATGCTCTGGAGAGGCTGAGAGGTAAACCTGAATGGCAGGATCTGACATGGTGTACACAGCCCACAAACTTGCAGGCTGCAACCACAGAAGAAAGGAAATGGGAAACAGGTTGAGGTCATCTTGGCATGGCACATGGTGGGACACTGGTACTCTGGTCTCTCCAGTTCTTCCTTCACCTGACTGATAAATGTCAGGGTGGCTGGAGATACCAGAGCTGGAGATGGGGAGGAGGTTTTCACCACACTCCTGGTCCCAGTGCAGGAGGATGTTCATAGGTGTCCTCACTGTGCCTGGCCCGGGGTGACAGGACTGCATCTATGCTGGTAGGACTGTCTTCTCTTCTGTGCCTTGGTTTTATCTTGGTTTAGCTGGCTGAGTTCTGCCATGTCTCTGCAATCACTCAGCCTGTGCTGCAGCCCTTCCCACATTGCCTGGACTGACCTTCCTTTGAGTTCCCCCATTTCTGTCTCTGCAGGACCCATTACCAAATGCATGTTAAAAATGACCTAGACGACAAAAAATACCAAATGCTGGTTGCGGGTCATCTTGTTTTACACAACACCCGAACAAACTGGGGGCCTTTTGGGGATGATGTGTTCTGTGTGCGTTTGTACCAGGCTCAGCTGGACCAGTCCCTGTCCCGTGTGATGTCCTCTGGCCTCAGGAACCGGCAGTGTCCCCTGGACACAGAGATGCCCCCGGCAGGCAGGAGGTGGCAGCATTGCATAGCCCAGTAGCTCCTGCTCTCCTGCACAGCCACGCATGGTCTATTCACTGGCCCGGAGCTGCAGACCTGTTTCTCCAGCTCCTCCAAGGATACGTGACTGGAGCCAGACGCCTCCAAACTGCTCAAATCCCATTCTGAGCAACCATTAAAAACAACAAAACCCCAAAGGCCGCCAAGTGCACATCGGTCCTGAGCTGTCTGCAAATCACCGTTAATGGCAACACGAGGGCAACTGAGGACACAGGGGCTCTGCATTTAGAAATGAGTGCAATGTTTAAAGATACCTCATTTGCCCTTGAAACTCCAGCCCCCTTAACTAGTGTGTGATGTATCTGAGCTCCTCCGCACAAGATTCACATTCCCTGTGAGTGACAGGAGTGCAGATATTCTTGCTTGTGCAAACGCTCTTTGACAGAACCGAGGTGGGAATGAGTTGGAGGTTAGCTTGCTCTCGGAGCATCGTTTTCTTTCTGGTACATCTGGCACAGTCCAGGCTGATTTTGAATCCTTTGCATTTTATTTCTATTAAAGATGCAGAGAGACATGTAGTAAAACCTTGGATCTAAGCTCCCTGAAACACAAGGGGAGCTTGGAGCTGATATTTGCAGTTCAGGGTATTGCTGGCTGCGAATTGCCATCCCTCCTGGTCTCTCACTACAGACTCATCCTCAGTCCATGGCAGGAAGAAACACAGACTTCCCTGGATGCCTAACAGCCAGATGGATGTGAGACAGGAATGTTTTGCACTTGTGCAAACAGAAAGTATTTGTATCACAGTGCCTTTACCAAGTTGAAAGCAATGTGGTGAGCTCAATAAAATCCTTTATTGCCCAGTGGATGCCGTTCTGTTAAGAGGACCCCTCTACCTTTACGTGAGCAACTTTCTACCAATACAGTGGTGTCCTAACCTCTTAAACTCAGTTTTCTCCAAAACAGCCATTCAAAACTATCTGTACACAAACCAGTCTTAAAATCAAACCTTTTATTATTCTCTTGTCTTTAGGTGTACCACACATGCTGGAAAGCAGTTTCTCCGACTGCCCCCTCCCCCCCAACCCCAGAAGCAGACACCCCAAGTAGGCTTTCCTTCTACATACACAAGCTACATTACTGTAAGAGCCTGCTTTCTTCTGCAGACCAAATCATTTCCCTAATGTGGATTTGCACAGCAGAAGACGCTGCTCTGACAGGGAGTGAAGATGAGTCACCGGGAATTCACAGTTTTGTGTTCCTGTAAAGGAAAAGCTCACACTGCCGAGGGGCAATGAAGGAGAGCTCAGTTTTGACAGACAGCAAGAAACAGCTCCCAGAGGATGAGCTGCTAAGTCAAAGCAATCTGGGGATAGAGAGAACCAGAGTGTAATGACCACAAGAAGGCAGGAGCTACAGGGCTAGGAGATCTGGCCATGATGGGTGGCTATGTACCACTGGTGGTCTTTGTGAGGGGGCCATAGCCTCCCATAGGACTGAGAAAGTCTGAGAAAGTCCAGGTGTGGATGCAGGAGCCTGAGGCTATGGCAGAAACACGTGGGCCACATCCAGGTCATGCTGTGCTGTGCCGTGCAACCCCAGCAGGCCGAGGCCAAAGGTGGAAGGATAAACCAGACGTGGCAGGGTGAGCAGGGCAAGGCAGCGAGACAGACTGTGTGCACACAGGGGCGGGGAAGGCACTGCTGGGCTCTCGGCTCAGCCACCGTCCAGGCTGCAGGTACCTGTTGCTGTGCGTTCACAGAGACCCCGACCCAGCCCGTTACCGAACGTGTGGGCTGGGCTGTGACCAGAGCCTTGATGTGGTGCCAGCGGCCCAGCCACAGCCCTGCAACACAGCAGTGATACCGACCGGCCTCGTCTCGTGCCCCACATCTCCGGCCGCCACCTCACAGCCGGCCGGATGCCCAGGGCAGCGCAGACAGCCCGGAGCACTGGCGGAAGCCTCGCGGCTTTGAAGACCTGCTGCTCCTAGCCACAGCTGGGACAGCACCCGGCACAGGCCTGGGCGCCTGTCTCTTTAAGAAGCGAGTGAGGGCACGGATGCTTCCTGCCTGCCTCTTCCGCCCGGTCCCGTCTTCGAGTAATGCGCACGCGCACAACTAACACGCGCAGCGTCGCTGAGGCGGGGGGGCAGGTCGTTGGCTGTGGGGGTGGGTGGTGCGCGCGCGCGAGCGTAGAGGACGTAATACCCCCTTCCCTCCACCTTCGGGCCCATGCGCAGGCGCGTTGCGGGAACGGGGCGGGCCCGCTCCTGGCGCATGCGCGCGGGCCGCCCCGNAGATGGCGGCGGCAGCGGCCGAGTGAGGGACCGGCGGCGGCCGGCACCCGCCGCAGCCAGCGGGCTTCGCGGTTTCACTTCCCCCTTTACCTACGCCTTCACAGCATTTCGGTGTCCGCCTCTCGCCTCTCTGGAGGGTGCCGAAAGCCGAGCGCTGCTCGGCCGGGGAGCGGGACAGAGCCGCGGAGCGGGCCGCCCGCCGGAGGGGCCCGGCTGGAGCTGAGCAGCGGGGACTAGCCTTTCTTGTTTCTCTTCCCTTGCCCTCTTGTTCCTCCCCTGCCCCTTTTCCCTTATCTGGGGCGGCGGTAGAGCCCTCTTTCTGCCCCCCGAGCCTCGCAGTGCCGGGAGGGCCCTCCAGCCGCCCCTCGCCATGGCGAGTAGCAGCGGCTCCAAGGCCGAGTTCATTGTCGGAGGCAAATACAAGCTGGTGCGGAAGATCGGGTCGGGCTCCTTTGGGGACATCTATTTGGCCATCAACATCACCAACGGGGAGGTAAGGGCGGCTCACACTCAATCACCTTCACGGGCCCGGTGTGGTCTCGCACCTCGCGGGGGAAGCCAGGGGTAGGGGTAACCTTTCCGAGCCCAACTTGAACTCTGGTTTTGCTTCTTCCCACGCACCTCCTTTCGGTATAGCCGTCTGTGAGGATCGCATGGCCCTGTCTCGCCGGGGAGGCTGAGCCGCCCTCCACGGGTTGAGGGGTGAAGGTGCGTACCCCGGAGCTGAGGGGCTTCCCCACCTGACGGCCTTAGTCGCCGGATGGGTGAACAGTCTCTTTAACAGCAGAGCCGTGCGGCAGTGGGCTCCCCCACCCAGCAGTTGTATAGCTCACTTGGGAGTGATGGGGAGAGGAGACCTTCATTGTGGGAAAGGGTACTTTTGTCTTCTATCAGCGGCCAAAGTCGTCCCCATTCCTCTGTCTGGGAAACACTGTATCTCGTTTTTTTCAACAGTTACAAAGAAGACCCCCTTGTTTCTCCATTTTTTTTTTTCCTTTTTTCTTTTTCCTCCCCCTCACGGCTCTGAGCTGTAAAGAAGAAACACCCACATATGTTCTTCCTCACATGGACCTGAAGACTTTACATCTCCAGCTCAATTTCACGTCTTGGAATGGATATTTATGTACAAATCGTCACAATATGGACTTTATTTCAAGACACAACAAAATGCAGAATGTTGGGCGCGGAGAGCTTAGCATTATACATGCAAGCATTTGCAGCAGGGATCTGTGGGGGATATTGAAATGTTGTCCCCCTTAAACTTCAGTGGCAAGGCTGTGCTTGGTGGACACTCTGCTCTGACTCCTTGTTCCCTCTTACTGTAGGAAGTTGCTGTAAAGTTGGAGTCTCAGAAGGCTAGACATCCCCAGCTGCTGTATGAAAGCAAACTCTACAAGATTCTGCAGGGAGGAGTTGGCATTCCACATATACGGTAGGAATCAATAATGTATGCTAGTACAGTGACTCTTTAACGTTGTTGGTGTGAGCCAGGACGTTGCCACTATGAAGAGGTTTATCTGAGAGGGATTGGGATGTTGGGGTGTAAAAACGCTGCTTTCCAAGCTCTACAACTAGTTGGATATCCTCCTTGCCGGCCCACTGTCTCTTGTTATCTGTACATGCAGTGCTTTGAAAATGAGATCTTGAGCAGCTCCTGAGCTGTGAGAAATCCTTGTCTTGATTAGAATAAAGTGTGCGACTGACGTGGTGAGAGCCCGATGTTCTCGATGAGGTTGAGAGTTTGGAGCTGGTACTGGAAATGGCTGCTTTCTTTTGTTGCCTTTTTTTTTTTTTTTTTTTGTTCCAACATGTCTTCCTCCTCCGCTCAGAAAATGGCGGATGGACGTGATTAACCCTCCCCCTTCTCCTGTTGGGACAAGGGACGGGCTCAGGCATGTATCTTTTCCTTTCATAGTTATGTGCTGCAAGGCTTGAGACTACAGAGAACCTCAACCAGGAATGAAATGGCAACCCCTTTCTGTTGCCCGCAACAGATGCGTCACTAGGATTTCCGTACAGTTAAAGTGCCAAGATAATCCCTCCCATTTGCTAATTATGCAGCTTCCTTGTCTCAAATTTTGCCTGAAACTTTCGATATTGTTTAATAATTTCTACATTTGGAAGAAAATCACTAGCGACAGCAGACGGTGGGAGAAGTTGTTTCTGTTAAGATTATTGAGGTGCTGGGTTAGTTCCCAACCCCTGATTCTATGCATCAGAATAGATTAAACAGAACTTCAGTTTTCTGCAGAAAAACTTTGTGCAATGTTGTTCTTCTTTGGGGTTTTGGGAGGTATTTTTAAACTCCCACAACTTGGTTGTTAATTGTTGTAGAGGTAGTCTTTCTTTTTCCACCATGGCATAAAGGAGTTGTGTTCCTGGAGCTGCAGAAACTGTTTCAGTTTAGGTACTGGGTTGGACTGTAGATGCAATTTAATCTGTTAACCCTCACCCAGTCTGTGCACCTTGATCAATAGTAGCCTGAAGGGTCTATTGTAGGGTCATAATGGTGACATATTCAGATCATGTATTAATTTTAACAAAACCTAAACCAAGTCTGCATTTCTGAGGCCAATAGCTCCCCTTCCTCTTATCAAATACAAGTGACTGTTGTCTTGAACATAAGCTGGATCTATATACCAGAGGAGACAGTGTTGTCTTTGCCATCTGTCCTCATTTGCCGTAGCCTTTTGCAGGGGTAGAATAAACATCTGAATTAAGTTGCATTTTAAAGAGTTGCTTATGTGAAAACAGATTTAGTCTTTTAGACTATGGTTTCCTTCATCAAATGGGTGCCTTTGTTTCGCAAATGAAGGAATCTAAAATGCATTTTGGAAAGCTGTCACAGTATAGTTATGTGCTGAAACAGGGATAACTGGGGAAACAGCCAAAGCAACCGGATATCGGGTCTATAATTGCAAAACTGGAAAAGCAGCCATTCTGAAACTTTTTTTTTAAGTGGAAATAAAGGCTTGGTGTTATGATGAGACCTAAGTTGCAAATTTATCAGCTTTTCCATAAAACAGAGGTGAACTACTGTCCAAGTTCTTGAATTTGGTTAAAATTCCCTATGAGACAATTTTAATTAAAGCTGAAATACCGGAAGTAATTGTGAATGTTGAGAAACTTGCTCCTAGCTTCAGCAATCACCTTTCAAGTTTTCTTTCCCCTGTAGTTGACATTTGTATATCTTTTTTTTTTTCTCGTGTGATCAGAAACTGTGGTTTACAAGTCTCACCACCACAGGGGAACTGCAACCTCTCTTCAACACCCACTTCCTTCCTGGTCCTTCCTCCCCCCTCAAAATAATACAAGATTACCAGAATCTGATTAAGAGCAAACAATGGAGGCAATACTCAAAACAACTCGAATTGATTTATAGACTTATTGTGCTGAACTTTTGTGATCTATTTGATGATGTCATTGAGTCTTAAAAGTTTTTTACTTTCAGGTTCTCATGGTGTTAATCTTTGTAGTATTCTTGTAGAAAAAGAGTTTGGAAAATTTTTGGAAATACATAACTTTTTTTTTGTCTTCGGCATTAATGTAAAATCTATTTGTATGTTTACAGATGCTGCTTGACAAGTTCTTTGTCAAGGCTTTTGTTAGTAGTTGTCTTGTTGTATGACATCTGGTGATGTTTAAAGAAATCCAAAATAGTATTTTATGTTCATCCTCTTTAGGAGGAATCTGAGAAGGGTACCCAGCATGGTTTTTATGACAAGTGATAAAATGTGATGTGTTTTGTAGAAGTAGAATCCATGGCAATCTGAATCTAAGGGGGAGGGACCTGACCTTAACGAATTGTCGCTGAGGTGCTTAAAAGGGATGTATGCCTCTTAGAGAAAGTAAGACCGGATTGAAGTTACAGTGTATATTGTTTCAGTCGATTCATGCTTTTCTGACGTGTTCCTCTGGCAGCAGCTAAGCTGGGAGAATGTATGACTTTGTACTTAGGTCACTTTGCATGTATAATTGATAATGCACATTCTGCCATTGTTTTATAATGGTATGCTGTCAAGTTGGAATAAGCTGATCTTGGCTCAGTATATTTTGAAAGATGAATCAAGTTGAAGCAAAACCTTTCAAAACATTTGTTAAAATTTCTGTGAAGTGACACCTTTAAACAACAACAGCACAAATGGCATCTGATAGAAAATTAAGGAATCATGCTAAGCTTTTCCTGTTGCCATGTTCTGTAAGATGAGCCCAGCAGCATTTTTGTCCCAGTGCTACACATGTGGGAATGAGGTGCGTCATCTTGCATCCCTCACTTTAAATGAGGGACGTTTTTCTGTTTGTCAGTTGCTTAAGTAAAGCAGAGGCCAAGATCAGCTTACTAGCAGTTGTACTATGTAGCTTTCCTCTAGTGAAGTGGTCTTCTGTGGTTCTTTGCCTCACAAACCTGAATAGGTGAGGTGTGGATATTTCATTTTGCAAGAACGCTAATGAGCAAAATCTCAAATTTGGAGGTTCGGGTTTGTTTTGTTGTTTTTAAATGCTGCTTCTCTGAGGTTAACTCTGAGCCTTCACCTGTCATAGGAGTACCAAGGCCCCTTGTTCAGCCTTCACTGTAACGGAACATCACGTTTTTTTACATAAAATAGCAAAAATTGAGGTTGGAATATCTTTTCTTAATAGTCTAAAGCCTTTTACGCTTGCAAATCTTAGACTTTACTGCTTATTGTTTCCTGGAGGAGTAGTAGAGCTTCTGAACTTAATATATTAAATTAATACAAAGCTTAATATAAATACAAATATTTTTTACCTGTGATTTATTCTTGATGTACAAATTTTGGTTGATTATTACCTTTATTTTTTTTCACAAAAGGCTCTTGAACAAAGGTTAACATTGTTACGGTCTGATCTGCCTTTAGGACACAATGCAAAGTCTGCAGTATTCTGCTGGACTTATTGTTCTCAGCCATCAGCTGTCAGTTCTTGGTGTTTTTTTTCCTCTTGTTTTCAGTGGCAAAGCATTTTTAGCTGTGATCTTGTTAACTGGGCACCGATCCTGCTGGTTTGGGCTATATACCTTTATTCCCAAATTCTTGATTCTAGCTTGGAGTTATGCAGCAATGTATGATTGGTGATATTTTTTTGTATGTTTTATTCATGGCATAATTCTGTTAAAGCACTCGTGAACAGAGCAATTGCTTGAATTTTGACAGCTGCTCTTCAGTTTTTTTTCCCATTTATGGTGTTTATCAACTATTACCTATACTCTTATGGAGATGACATAAGGTGTGCTTTCAGATATACTTCTAAAGGAAAAGTGGGCTTCAGATTTTTCTGCTGGCAGTATTGTGGGATAACTTTCTGTTATCAGTTCCAGATGGAAGACATCAATGCTGGCACCAGGTATAGCTGTAGGTGATTAATTACAACTGTTGCACTTACAATTAGGAAGACAGCCAGGTGAATGTGAACCATATAATGTGTATTCTTATGTGGGGAAAGCTGAAGACACTGTACAGTGTGTGAGGCTGATCAAGGCGATGCTGAAATTCAGCCGTTTTTAAGGTTGAAAACCAAAAGCTACTGACTTAACAAATTTTCTTTTGCAACATTTCTCCTGCATACTGAAAAAGTAAATCCATTTCTGAACTTCTCAGTGCAGTAAGTTCTTGCAAAATATTTTGTTGAGAAATCCAGTATTGTCATTCAGGTATCATGCAACCTTCGAAGTAGTGAAACATATCATGAAGTTTCTGGCAAAAAACTAATCTATAAAAGCATCCAGAAGTTTCATTCTGGTTGCTGCTGTGTTGTTTGATAATCAGTAACAAATTCTGCCTGTATTCATCTTCACTAAGTTGTAATGTAGTGGAAGAATGTGGTTGAGTTTGGTAATCACAGGGTTGTTCTTACAAGGGATTTTTGATTGAGTGCTTTAAATTTTTATCTCTTTTACAGATTTTTAAGCACTGCGCAAAACATCTTAATCACCTTCATTTTTAACTGTTTCAAATAATGTCCTGCAGGATTTAAAAAACCCACCCACCAACAAAAATTATAATCTTTCCATTGATAAGACTGATACTTTCAACTAGGTTTGCAAGTAATGAGGAAGGTTCTAGCAATAGAAACTCCTATTAATTAACCTTCTGTTATTACTTAAGGCTGTGTGCTGAAGGGCAGAACCACTTAAGAAGATAAGAGGAAGCCTCTTGTTCTGGTAGCTCAAAGTAAAATTCAAAGCTAGTCTTTTAATAGCTATTTTTTTTCTAATGAGAGAATGAATGTCTTATACCAGATCTGCTTCATGTTTTATAACAATCTAAAATTCTGTCTTAATTGATGTTTGTGGGTTTCTTAGAGGAATATTTGAGGATGCTTTTCAAACCATGGTTAGAAAACAAATGAAGCTGTCCTTTTCAAATTTATGCCCCCCTTACCTCTTTTCTCAGCAGAAACAGCTGCAAAAGTATGCAGCTTAGTGTTTGGAACAGGTGATCAGAGGAGCTACTGAAATGCTCTTTTCCTCAGCAATGTTTCCTGTAGCTACTGCAAGTTAATGGCTTGTGTTCTCAACTGAACCTGGTGATGGCTATGGAAGTAACTGATGTTCTCATTACTTCCTACCAGGTGTTAATATACCTCATTAAACAGCTCGAAAAACAAACTCAGCTATGTGGAAGCATGTATGCAGCATAACAGCAAGCTGATGAAGTGACCTTATTGCTTAGGAGATGAGCTGCACTGGCATACTTCATGTATTCATATTTCTCAACTGTACAAAAAATGATACAGAATTTTATTTATAGAGTCTGTCTAACTTCATAGTGTAGGGTGTTCATTGCTGTTTCTTTATTTAGTACTTGGGTGGCCTAATTCATACTCACCATGGCAACTAATGTTAGATGACATCTGCTAAATATTCCACTTCAGTATTTCAGTCATGCCATATTTATATTACTCCTAGCTGTATAACAGTTAAGTGCTTTTCCAGCTTCATGGGAGATAAACTAGAAATATAAAAATTATGTCGATTTGGTCATGAATCTTATTATTATAGATTACCTTTTTTGTGTTGCTCTGTTAAGACTCTAGTATGTTTTTACAGGTAGAATGTTTCCCAATTTGTTTGAAACATCATTTGTCAGGAGCTCTCTTTCCTGAGAAGTCTGGAATATGGGGCTGGAAGAGACCACTTTGCTCCAAATCCAGTACCTGCTTTGGACAACATGCTATTCTTTCTGTGAATCAGTCAGGTGCAGTGTTAAAACTTTCTAGGCTAGCTTGGCAGTGCTCATGATTCTGTTGTCAGGCAGAGAGCCTGGGTGCTTAAAAAGAAATGGTTGTAACCATATGCAGTTATCTCCTGTTTGTTTATTCCCTGAGCTTTTAATGAATAGCTTTCTCCCTATTACAGTCCTGTATATTTAAAGAGTAGATGCATAATTCTGTAGCTGCCTTGCTAAGCTGTTTGTCATTAGAGGTCATTACCTTCCCATCTTTCTCGAAGTCTCTTTTTCTGTCCCTGTTCTGATCTGGATTTTCATTCTTAGTGATGCTGACGGGGGTTGCACGTCAGTGCCTTAAGCACTGATACGGATTTCTACACAAACTGAAGCGTGCCTGGACTCTTACTGGTTAGGATTGCTTACTAATTTTCAGTGATGCCTGATACTAAAGCTGTATGATTATAGGAAGACCTGTGTTTTCTCTTTAGTCACATCATCTGACTAATGTTGTCTAGTTCAGAGACTTTTTTAGAAATTACTTGGTGCTTGCAGAAATGGAACACTGTTCTAGGGTGCTCATCACTTGAATGTCATTTGGTTTTCTGAAGAGTGTCTGAATCCTTTGTGTTCTTGAGGCCTTACAGACTTGCATATTCACCCTTGCACCCACAGGCTTGTCAGACAGGCTAACAAGGTGATCTCTGGAAATTCTAGTGATGTTATTACTGGTTTGTCTGTTTGCTGTACACTGCTTTAATAGCTTTTTATTATCTAAATTCTTCTGACAACCTCCATTTTTGCCACATGAACTTTTCGATTTGATGTTTAAAAGCCCAAATTTGGGGAAACTAATTGCATAGGACTACGCAAAGTAATTGGTTGCATACTATGAATTATGAAAGTGGTGGAAGTTATCTGAAGTCAAAGAAGTCCAAAATGGCCTTTTAATGGCTTTTTTTTTAAACTATGATTATAATGGTTACAGTTGCTGTAGCAGGAAGAACACTTTTGTGTTACACTGAGCTGATACTCTGGGTTTTGTGTATAACAAGCTATGGGCAAAATTATATGGCATTATACTAAGTGACAATGGTTGAACTGCCTTCCTGGCTTCAGAATGAGTGAGACTTCTTTACCAGTGATTAACAGCTGTAACTAGTTAATCTTGATCTGAATAGGACTATTTTTATGTGAATTTTCTGAATCCTTCTATTCAGCATGTGACCATCTCACATAACTTTAATAATTGTGCTGGTTTTGTTACCTTGTAGTGACAAATGCCACTGTTGGTTGAAACAGCTGGTTATCTACTATAAATTGGCACAGTCTGAAACTAAAATTTCATAGGCTGTGCCTGAATTCTGTTGGCCCTTCAATAACTCCTAACTGCTCTGCCTCAATTCTGACCCTCTCAAAGGGAAGATACAGTAAATGCGAGGAGAGTGTTCTAATTAACCAAATAAAATTTTTCTCGTACACAAACAAGCTGTCAACAAACATTCTCTCAAACATTTGTCATTGATGTTGTTTATGAAATGTGCAGTGCCTGAAATACACACCATATTATTTTTGAAACATGCAGCTCTGAAAACAGAAGAGCTTTAAGTTTGGGTAAACCTGGTTGCAGTATTTGTTAGTAAATGATAGATGTGCATCAGTACTTCGCTTGTTTGCCTCAAGGTTAATCAAGGGAATTGAAAAACACCTCATGTGAGTGGAGTAAACATGCGCTTGTGATCAGGCATCATACTGCTGTTTGGAAACAGAGTACTTCAAACCACTGTGTCATGTGACTTAGTTGTTCAGCATAGAGCTACAGATATGAAATCTAAGATGCTACAAGAAGTGTAAGCATTGAGCCTATGCTGGTGCTGTGTCTCAGGGTGCTGAACCACATGATCTGGATACTTGCTGACGTGGTGAGTCTTGGACTTTCCAATTAGACAACTCACTGAAGTCAGATTAAGGTCACTCACTGTGTTTGGTCTTTAACCACGCTTTTGACGAAAGCTTTATAAAGGATATTTACTGTATTCTGACTGGTCTGTAGTAACTTGATCTGTAGCTTTAAACAGATGAGGCAAGGGAGAGTGACAAAGCATTTTCATGCATGCGTGAGCCTGGGCATACTTTACAGGTTGAATATGCACTAGGGTACTTAAGAGCTGGATCAGATACTACACTGTTGTTCTGCCTGATTAAGGATAACTCTTAGCTCTTTAATAATATCATTGTGTTAATGTTTTCGAGGTCCACAGTAGGTTCACATCTGCTGTTCTTCAGGAAAGCTGATGATGATCTGTACTTTTTGTAGGTTTTTTGCATTGGTAGATGTTAATGGATCTGTACTACAGAATCAGTCAAATAGAAGATAGTCCTAATGGAGCATAGAACACTGTGGGAATGAAATGGTGAAATTATTTTTTTCCTAATCTAGTATCTTAGCTTTCTTTTAGAAATGTGTTTTGTGTGACTGTATACATAAGGACCCTACTCAAAGGGGGCTGTCAGGTAGTTAAATCCCTTGCTCCAACTTCCCACTCCCCTCTAAAACTACCTGTTTAGAATGTATTGCTGCTCTTGCTTCCTCAGCTTTAGTAGGAGTGTGTACTTCCAGGTGTATTAAGGCCTGTGAAACAAGAACAGATGTGTGGGACACTTGTTCTGAGATGCTGGTGTCATCTAATAGTTGCCTAGGCCTTGAATGGATTATTCCTTCATACTAGTAGCTCCCTCCAGGTTTCATTGCTGATGCAGTATTAGAACTTCAGAAGATTTATCACAGGCAATAAAATAACCTTTTTTTTAGATTTGTGTTCAGCCTCTTGCCACATTGTTTTGCATTTTAGCCCAGTAACGTTAAAACTTGTGTGCCAAATAGCTTTGAATTTGTGCTTATCCAAAATGTGTGTTTGTATGCCATCTTAGAGTGACTGTGAGTATGGGAGTAAGGATTTCTTGCCAAGCTCTTGGGTATCATTCTATCTGAGGTTTCTTGAGAAGAGCCAAGACTTCTAATATTTTTACTCAGAGCTGCCAGTAGTAGCAGCTACTAGACTTTGCATGGACATGTAGCTTTACCTCTTAATCCTGTTTTCCCTGGAAATGTTCCAAGGGAAATGAAAACTTACTTGCAGTGTCAGCAAAGTAAATAAAGTGCAAGTTACTGCATTACCCTTGCAGAAGTTTCAGTTGTCGGTAGTGAAATGAAGAGATGGGTCAGTCTTCTGTGCAGAATTACAGGCAGGTAAACATTAAAATGTTAAATCCTGTCTTGTTTGGCTTGCAGAGTCGATTGTGCTTTTTGCCAGTGGAGAATGGTCAGGGGATTACAGTTTTGCATATGTAGAAGTGGGCCAGATGGTGGTGGTGCAATCAGCCTGAATTGCTCCATTTTCTAAGCAGTGAAATTCCTATAGAAGAACCAAATGCTTTTTAAAATGTGGTTCCCAAGGTACCACTCCTCTGCTGAGATGCTGTAACTGAATTCTTAGCCTTCAATCAGGGTTGAAGACTGATCTTTGATCTTCATACCTTATACTGTATTCTTCTTGGGCACTGGATCGTTACTGTATTGGGCAGTTAAACTCAGCATCTGAATTGGACCTCCATTTCTTGAGAAAATTTGTATTTTATTTAGCTCTCTCTAGAATGTTTCAATCCAGCTCACTATTCTTTAGACTCTTTCACAACAACCATAAATTTCGTATGACAGAATAACTAGGCAGGTAACTTAGTTCAGTTTTCATTGCTCTGGATGATGATAAAGTTTCGTTTTCAACTGTAACTTCTGGAGCTCTTTATAGAGCTTTCTTAAAACTACTCAGCCATTTGCATAGATGACATTGATAGGAACCAGGAAGTAGGCTTACGGACATAGTCGATAATTCTTGAACTCAGGTTGGTTTGTTGTTGAACTTTCCTCAACAGCATCTCACTGACAACTCCACCATTATATTTTTTAAATACTCTTTTAGTTCCTCTTACAGTTGGAGGTGGTGCCTGATCACTCTTTAAAAGTGCCTAGCTAGGCAGGTCTTTTCAAAATGCATTTGTTACATGCCTTGGTGGTAATGATTATTAAATTTTCTGAAGTTACAGACTTCATCAAATAATACCTTAAACATCCTTTCAGAGTTGAGTCACTTGTAAGTTGGAGAGTTTTGTATGTCATAGTACATTCAGTGAAACTTTAGAAGACAAAAATGCTGAATAGTATTTATGGTATTGATATAATTGGAGGACAACAGATTTGTGGACAAGTCATCTGATTGACTGCTTACAAAATATATATTTACTGTATCTGACCTTGATGTAGGGAACAAAGGTCCTAGACTGACCTGTAAAATAGTGAGTATGATTCACAGCCTGTAATGCATTGTTGTAACTTTTATCTAAGTGTGTGTTTTCTACTGAAGCCCTGACAGTGGGAAGGTACAGGCTAGTAGTTCCTGAAACAAATCCAAATATAGGATCTTATTTATAAAACCAGAAAGACTTTACACTACTACCCTGGTTAAGCTTGGAATCCTGTGAATACCAAGGAATTTATCTGCTTTGTCGGTAACTACTTTCCAGACATCTCTGCATTGGTCTCTTGGAGTCATTGCCCAAAGTGGAAATACAATGTCTGTGCTAGCCTTTAAGCACCAGCAGCTACTGTGTTTGAGACAAGTTGTAATTTATTTAAAAAAAAACCCTTATTTTCTATTTTTTATTTGCCTGCTTTTATTATGGATTATGTTTTTAATGTACCTTGTTACACCATGGTTGTTGGAAACTGCTCCAGGAAAGAGCTGTTCAGTCCCGTAACCACCGACTGCTGGTACTGAGTCCTTGTCATAAGAGCTTAGGTACCTAGCAAAGGCAAAATGCAGCCTTCTGATCAATAGGTCATTGAATCTGTACTGTGATGTACTAGTACTCAGCACAGCTTCATAAAAAGTTTTTCATACACAGCACTCTCACTTGTCTGTAGGTATCAGGAATGTGCAGAAGGGCTGGAAAAAATTATTCATGTCCTGTCTTTCAGTGCCTATTTAAAGTACAGAAACTCACAGCTGAGACTTGCAGAAGTGATGGGTGTGAATCCAGGTTTTCTCAGGCAGTTTAGGTGGCAAAATATTCTCCCCCAGTTGCAGATAACATAAAGCCATACTGTGGTAGAAATACTAGACATGGATTAGAATGGAAAAGATGCACAGGAGGTCTGCTTCTCCTCACAGCATTGGTAACAATTTTTTTCTCTCTGAATTGATATATCAAACACCTGAAGTTTGGTTATCACAGTCTGTTTGGCTGCAATTGATATTGCTACATATGTATTTATGCTTCTGTGACATGTTTTTCTCCTTATGATGTTGAAAAACCTGGTGAAGAGCCTCTATCTTCTACTTAATTGGATAGTAAAGTGTGATTGCCACTTTTTACAATTGGATTAACTAATGAAGTAGTATGAGTTAACTCCATGAACTTGCTTTGGTCTCTTGCAGAGAAGTCATAGCTGAAAACAAAGCTTGAAGCACTTAAAATATGTTTCTGGGAAGTTAAATAATGCAGGAAACAGTGATAGGAAGTATAAGGGGTTCTGCAGATGAGTTTCAGTTCAGACTTTATATGCACACGTCAGTATATTGACAAGCAATAGCTTCTGCTGTGATAACATTTTGGTTGTTGGTATTTCTCTTGCTGATGAACTGTAATAATGTTTCCTCTTAAGAGGAAGTTTAAATGCGTGCCCATGCACTTGGCAATTCATCTGTTCTATTTTGTCCTCAGACTGTTTCCAGGAGAATTAAGACACTACTAGCTCTAGTTTTTAGTTAGTTTTCCAGATTGAACATTAGCCAGCACTGTGCCCTTGCAGCTGAAAGGGTTGGTTTGGGATTCCTGCTAACAGTGAGTAATCATCTTTTATTTTTTTCTCCAGGTGGTATGGTCAAGAAAAGGACTACAATGTTCTAGTTATGGATCTTCTTGGGCCCAGCCTTGAAGACCTATTCAACTTCTGTTCTCGCAGGTTTACGATGAAAACAGTACTTATGTTAGCAGACCAGGTATGTGCCTATCTTACTCTGAGGAAGTTAAAACTTCAAAAGTATTTTGTGTGACATGTATGACTTTAAATGGGTTAAATAGTGATCTATGCAATATCATAAGGATAAGGAGGTGATCCTCCCCTCTACTCTGCCCTGGTCAGGCCTCATCTGGAGTCCTGTATCCAGTTCTGGGCTCCCCGGTACAAACCAGACAGGGATCTCCTGGAGAGAGTCCAGCGGAGGCCACAAAGATGATGGAGGGCCTGGAGCATCTCTCCTGTGAGGAAAGGCTGAGTGAGCTGAGGCTGTTCAGCCTGGAAAAGACTGAGAGGGGATCTCATCAATGTTTATCAATATCTGAAGTGTGGGAGACAAAGGGAGATGGCCAACCTCTTCTCAGAGGCCTGTTACGGATAGGACAAGGAGCAGTGGCTACAAGTTGGACAACAGGAGGTTCTGCATTGATGTGAGAAACAATTTTATGGTGAAGGTGAAGGAGCACTGGGACAGGCTGCCCAGGAGGCTTGTGGAGTTTATTTCTCTGGAGATATTCCAGACCCATCTGGATGCCGACCTGTGCGACCTGCTCTAGGAAACTTGCTTTGGCAGAGGGATTGGACTTGATCTCTGGACATCCCTTCCAACCCCTACAGTTCTGGGAACATATATAGCTAAGTGAAGACTTGACCTATATAGGAACAAAGCAATAGCAGCTTCTGGGTGCTGTGGTGTACAAAGTGCATGTAGGCCTGTAGTGTGAGGGCACCACAGACAGCAACTCCTCGATGTTCCACATGTGATATTTTGATAAGGCATCAAGACAAGTACGGGTGGATTAACTACCAATATCAGCAATGAGGGTAGCGTTAGGAGGTCTGAAGCAGTCTCCAGTTACAGCCAATCTGATTCAGTGGAAACCTGTTGTGTTGACTAGACAGCATGCGAGTCTGTAGGTCTGTTTTGATGGTATGTCACTATCCACTCACAACCATTTTGGTTGCCCTGGTGCTTAAAGACACTTTACAGAGTGCCATCTCCACTAACAGCTTTATCTCAAACTTAGGGCCTCTGAATTTGATGTCTGTTGAGGTTGGGGGTTTTTTTATAGCAATTGGTAATTTTTCAATGTGGCCCTGGATGTACAGCATTTGAAATGGCCAGCCATATTTATTACATAGCAAGAAATAAAATACATTGGTTGTGCTGTCTTCAGCTACTTGAAAAGCAGTGATGGTTTCTCAAGTTAAATTTTCAATGGTAGTTTAAATTTCCTGTAATGTTACATAACTGATGTTAGTACCAAGTTGTCACTTAGCCAGATGCTCATAGAATCCCAGGCGCTTGGCCAAGGAAGCCTATGGCATTTGTATGGAGACAGGGTCAGCTGTCCCCATTCTCATCTGCTGTGATTGAGTGGTATGCTTGCTTGCTCAGCTAGGTAGAGTCTGGGTGTTCCAGCATCTGCAGGAAATCTGTATGGTTTTGATGTAAAATTCTTTTGGATGGTAACCACTAATTAGTTGTTTCCCAGATGACATAGATAGGGTGTGTGGTATCAGTGCATGGAACTGGCTTTTAGGTCATAGCCCAGTAGAACATCTATCAAGGGTATGATGTTGTAACCACCCAATTCACTAAAGACTGTATGAAGATAGTTTTTGCAGCTGGCAAGCAGTACCACAAAAGCATGTGCTGTGATCTCACGCACAGGAAATTGCATGACTGTATGGGATGATACAGATGTACCAGAGTTTCTCTGCGTCTTCATTGCTGACTGCTTTTCCTGGGTCGTGGTAGCCAAGTTATGACAGCATGAGCCACAATCAAGTTGCTCCTTGCTCTGTGAAAAATGGAAAAATGACACTTGATGAGGCATGAATAACTGGGATAGGGTGAGGGACTGAGCTTTAAAACTGTCTTGTGATAAGTATAGAAAAACATTGTTTGAAGTAAGGAAAATAATTTAATCTTTAATGGACTAATATAGTTAGAACATGAATTTGAATGTCTGGAAAATAGTTTTTAATATCACTTCCTGACAAAGATTGCAGAATTTCAACTTAGAACAGAATTTTATTTGACCATCATTCAAAACACTTTGTTTTCATTAAGCAAATATAGAAACTTATGTTGCAGGGGAAGGTAACACTAATAATTCATGCTTTTATTGAAAGTTTAAGTGAATTGTATTGCTGTCATTGAAATGTTACCTGTTTGTGTTCTTTTACAGATGATCAGTAGAATTGAATATGTGCACACAAAGAATTTTATACACAGAGACATTAAACCAGATAACTTCCTAATGGGTATTGGGCGTCACTGTAATAAGGTTAGTCAGATGCTCTTTGTTTAAAAGATCCAAAGGGAATGGCTGTGTTACTGGACTTAAGCTGCTCAACCAGTTCAAAACTCATTGTGAAAACTGATGTTTTGGATGCTAAACCATAATTCTTTGATGTCAGATCTTGGATTTCTCAGTGTCCACTTATATGTGGGTATCTGACTCACCCTGTGAGATACACTTTATTGCAAGATAATTTCTAGGCTTGCAACAAGATTATAAACTAACTCTAGAGAATACTAAGCTACTTTTTTCAATGATGGAGTTTCATTATTGAGGTAACTGTTGTAATAGCATTTTTTCTCCATGATGAAGTAAAAATCTTATCTCTGGTGTTGGGGCTGACTTCCTGGGATGAAAAGAATTTGTGGCAACGTGGGAGCACCTGACCTACCAGTCATAAGGGCATTAAATCTTGCAGTGACAGACTGGTAAAGAGAACTCTTCAGCCATCAGAATTGAGGATGCAACTACTAGCCATCATGAACATCAATTGCCTTTACAAATAATTTGTGTAAATATGTTGATAGAAAACTGTTAACATTTTAGAATATCTGAATATCCTGTACAACAAAACTGCTCTCAAGTTACTTGGGAAAAAAAGTGGGAGGGGGGCTGAGGTTATTGCTCGTTTGGATTGGTAAATGTAGTCAGAAGTGCATGTTTCCGCTTGAAAACCTTACAGAGAAGAAAATTGTTTTTATTTTATTTTTAGTTCTCTTGAGTGAAATATGCTTAATCCTGCAATTTGTATGTCAAGCTCGGGCAGACAGGCAGCATTGGCAATGCATTAAGCATGCTATTTAATAGAAATTAACTCCAGGACAAATGTATGTGATCAAGCTGTTTATTGGAAGCAAGATTCCCACTTATCATCTTTATATGCCATCAGAGAATGTCTCATCTCCTTAGGCACTACTAGTCTTTAAAATGTTTACCTTTGTTTGCCTGTATGAATGCCAACTTCAGTGCCATGAACATTAGAAGGGGAAAGCTTGATTAACGTGAGATAACAGCTCTTGTCTGAAGAGGTGCAGTGCACTGAATGTTTAGATACAACCATTGTTGCAAAAGCTTGTAAGTCCAGCTGAAAGGCAGTCTTTATGTAATTCTGTTGCTGTTAAACTTTGTTTGTTCCCAAGTTTCATACTTTCACTCTGTAGAGTTCTATTTTTCTCTGATGTGTTGAGCAGTAGGCTCCTTAATTTTCTGGCATGACTTGGAGTATAACTTGAACTTCAAATTTTTTCCTAGTTTCAGTTTCTGATTTCCAATTGTTCTTTTGGGCCATTTTTCTGTACTTCTGCACAGTCATGCTAGGTTGGCATTGCTGCACTGTTTCTTCTTGATGCGGACTAATGGCCTAGAAAATGCTGCTGTGCTTACTGTAGTGGAGGAACACATTAGATTTGCATCAGCTGAAATGAAAACTAATATTGCCTGTAAAACATTAGATTTTTTTTTCCCATTAGTAAGCTTGTTAGGGAGCCACACAATATGATGGTAAGCACTGTGGGCAAGGACTTCATTACTGTGGAAGGGTTTTAGAGGTGAGGTAGTATTTGACAGAAGTACAGATCAGTAAGTTTTCATGAGTAAAATGAGGAATGGGTTGATTCAGTTTGGAACAAAGTGCTTTGTCTGGGGAGCGTGCCACCAGACAGTATTGATATTGTTTCTTTTTGTTATTAGGTGTAGTTTGGGGTCTTTAGAGATAACTATACACAGTTTGAAGACAATCCCAAGGACTAGAATAGTATGGTAATCTTGTTCCAGTAGCTTCCTGTCAGTTAAAATTAAAAAAAACAAATTGATTTTTTTCAAATTTTAAATTGGTATTTGGGAGAATCTTTGCTCCCATCTTAAAAGATCAATTTCAGCTTTGCTAGAAATAAGCCCTGCATGCTTATGAAAGTAAACTTTAAGGTGACTAAATGCCTTCTACCTCTTCCTTACTGAAGATTTACTTTTTCTAAATGTCTTTTGGGGGAAGGGCAGTTTGTGGAACCAAAGGATGCTTTTGTAAGCAAAACTTCAATTTCCTTTTTTAATAGAGCCAAATGTCACCATTGCTATCCCTGGTCAAGGCAGTGCCATTTTGGAGTGGCTCACAGTTGAAATTTACCATGTCACGCCTTTCAAATTTTCTCCTTTCAAAAAAAAAAAACCCAAAAAACCAAAAACACAAATGTATGTGGTTTTTTGAAAAATACACAGTGCTTGGTGGAAGAAGGATGGCATTTGGCTACCCTGTTCTTTCTCGACCGCCTCGGTGTTGCCTGTCTGCGCCAGCCATTGTTGCAATGTAAGCAATACTGTTTGATGCACTGCCACCCTCTATTGTTTGTTCAGTGTTTAGAATCTCCAGTGGGGAAGAGGAAAAGAAGCATGACTGTTAGTACTTCTCAGGACCCATCTTTCTCAGGATTAAACCAGGTCTGAACCGTCTCCTATTCCAACCTCAACCCCAAATTCATGTGCTTTATTTTTGTTTTGGTTTTTTTTTGTTTGTTTTGTTGGTTTTTTCTCTGGAGAATGTAGACCTTGCAAAAGCACCTCTTATGTTGGCATTATTCAGACATACTTGGCAAACATGTAACATTACTAAGATGTTTCCCTGTGGCGCTTGTTTAAATTGTAGAATTATTTCTAAACTTGATATTAAAAAGGGCTAAATGTACATGCTTGGTTTCAGATGCAGGTTTTATTTTTGCCTTTTAAAACTCAAAGGCAATGTGTTGGGTGTGTTGAAGGGTAGACATGCCACCCTAGTGAAATAGCTGGGCTTCTGCATAGGGCTATCGGTTTGCCTTCCCACAGGGCTCCCGCAGTGTCTTTGAATGCACGTGAAGTAGCTCTGCTATTGCTTCAGCCAGACTCCTTCCCTTTCAGTTTTTGTTCAAACTATTTCCATGTGTTTAATGAGGACTCTTATGTTTTCATCCATTGTGCTTATAAAATGAAATTACTCCAACAAGCTGTGCCTTGGAGAAGTATGAGCTTATCTTGTAGTGTTAAATGCAGTACTCCTGACTCTTCAAGAGAAGATGAATTAGAGAGAGATGAAGACATGCCAGTTCGTAGCAGGACAGCTGGAAATTGCTGAATGAGATTCATAGTTTGGCCATAGAATTGGTCTATAGCTTTCCACAATGATAGTCTTCATGTATTAAGTCCATACAGCTAGCTGCTGTATGCAAGCTGACAGGCTTCTGTTGTTTCCTTCTGAAACTTATCAGTTGAGGCAGGGACTTTGATCTACTTTTCAAGTAGCTCTTGGCAAAAATCTTGCCCTACTTCTCCAGTTTCCTGCTGATCCTGCAACAAACAGAATTAAGGTGGTATGAGGTTATCTGTGGGAATGTGTCTCTGTTCCTGCTGGCAGGCGTCTGTATGTTCTGTGCTCCTCAAAATCAGGCTGTATCTTCCAACTTAACTCTTTGCAAGATGGATTTACTCCTTTGCCTTCCTCCCATGTAGAATGGGAAATACAGAACAATCAGAAGTAAACTTTCCCAGAGAAATGAGTGTTGTATAATAATCTCCAGATATTTGACTAGTATTAAGCAGGTCTGTGTTGCTGAATTAATTCTTGTTTGGTTGGGTTTTTAGAGGTTCTACCCATACCTATAGAAAATACAAAATTACCTTGTTCAGGTCTAATATAGAGAGCTTCCAGTAGCTGTGGAAAAGGTAGAGGATCATTTACTTCTATAACTCCTTTGAAGAAAGTCTCACCAAGTCAGTGCTGAACAGAGCTAGGCACCAGCTGCTCATGTGCATGAGGCATACCTCCAGAGTTAACCGTTTCAGTTCATGAACTGCGACTTTGTCTCTTTGTAGCATTAGTTAACAGCAAGATCCCTAAGACCACACAATGTGTGTTAAGACTGAATTGTTTAACGTGTTTGTAACTAAATGTGCAGTGAAAATATTCCAACTGATGTATATAGTGTTTGCTTTTCAGGCCTTCTCAAGGCATAGCATTTTGTTTACACTAATGGGCAAAGGCCCTGCAGAAGTAGCTATTGCAAACTATGTATCACAGGCTGCCTTCAGATCAAAACTTCAGTCGGAAAATAAGGGGATTGCATTTGAGCTTTGCTTCTAGGAATGTTGCATTTGCAGTATAATAACAACAATGTAAAGCTTTGTGTACTGTCTGCTTTAGGACTTCAGTATCAAAAACTGTTTATTTCCTGGTAGCTGGAGGACATATACTCACTAAGTGGATAACTACCTCTAGTGGTAGCTGTGGTGGGTGCAGGAAGACAAGACCTAACCCCCCATGCCACTTTCATCAACCTTTGGATGCGTGTAGATGTAAAAACTTGGGTTTAGTTCTTCTTGCTTAAAGCATTCTGGTCTTTCAGGGTGACTTCCCTGGACAGCAAACATCAAACTGCAGTGCTTTGTGTTTGTGTATAAATCATTGCAAGATTTAAGGCTTTCTTAAGCAACTGATGTTGGAGCAGAGGTTTTTAGCTTTGTTTTTCCTGTCTACCCTACCTTGGAAAATCTTCAACTGGAATTCTAAAACTTATGTACTGTGCAATTCAGAAACTTCCAGTCTTTCAGTATCTCAGATGCTTCCGTGTAGAGTGTCACTTTGTAATTCACAGCATTTCCAGTGTGTCTGACCTGACCCATTGTTTCAGCTTGGGATGCAGGTATACCTGCATATCACATCTCCAGTGCTTGTTTGCATTTAAAGCTGTATCTTCTGTTCTGGAATCACCTTTAAGGCGATACTGAATAGGTTTTTACCAAGAATTTCTTGAACCTTATGTCATCTTTCCGTTGTATCCCTCCCCTACCCAAGTTAGTCTTGCAGTATTCATTAGTCTGTAGCGATTGTAGTACCTGATCCTGTAAAATTATTCCAGAATTGGAATCAGAAGCTCAGCCTGATTGTTTGTAGCTTGAAGACTGATTGCTAGGATTATGAAGTTTCTTACGTACTTCTGCCTCAGGTTTTTTCCTAGTCCTGAAGTCTTGTTACAGGAAGGTACAGTCTTCGTTAACCTTTGTAGATAGGCTGGCTATTAGCACTCTTCATTAGCACACACTCAGTTGTTGCTAAATACCAAATGGTTGGGCAAGCTTGGTTACTAGAAACCTAAACTGGATTCCATGTACTAGGCTCTAGCTTCCTGGCTGTATTAATATTACCAACAAGCGTGTCATGCTGCTGTGATAGTGTTCTGATTCAGCGAGGATACAGTTAAAAGCAAGTTGATTTGTTTGCTGTTGAGGGTTTTGGTCTTACACTCTGAAGAATGATTCTTTGAGACTTAGAGAATACAGGATGTACACCACTTGCCTTTAAGCTGCTGAGCTGCCATTAACTATCTGTACATGTAAAGAGCTCCAGTGTGAGTCTGAAGTGTGCTTTTGCACATAAGTTTCCTTCCTAAATTGTGCACTGTAGTTCGTGAGCTAATGTGATACAGACTGTAGTAGTAACACTAAATAGTTGTAGAACTAAGCTACACATGCTGAGTAGCACAATCTAATCTATTCCACTGGATTGAGAAAAGGCTTGAACTAATTCACTGTTAAGTTTTTGAACTGGCTAGTTAAACTAGTTGTGACTTGCACTGTTACTTTGCTTCCTCTTAACTGTAGGCTGTTGCATTGTGTGGGTGTCTTAATGTAGCTAATGCCTAGTGCTTCCTTGCATTGTATAGGAATATAATCTATTTTCATTTTTCTTTAAGTTATTCCTTATTGACTTTGGTTTGGCCAAAAAGTACCGGGACAACAGGACAAGGCAACACATACCATACAGAGAAGACAAAAATCTCACTGGCACAGCTCGATATGCCAGTATCAATGCACATCTTGGCATTGAGCAGAGGTGAGTGCAAGGAGATGATGGCTGTGCTTTTGGAGGATGCAAGATGATCTTATTTTTAAGATTCTGAAATGTCTAAACTAATTTTATATTAATAAGTGTTCATATCTCTTTGCAGGTAGTGCTTTTCTTTTTAGTTGCCTGTGCAAGGGTAAGGGAAACAAATCCAAGCAGCAGTTTTGTTGCTTGAAGGCAGTCTGATGTCTTGCAGGCATGACATGGAAGTTCTGCATACTATTATAGGTTATCTTAAAGGATACTTCAGTGTGGATCTGTGGAAGTGCCTTCACAAATACAATAGCGTGCTTTCCTGCTTGTATTGGTGTCAGTTGGTGCCACTGCTGTCTGGCTTCAGTTGCAATTATGTAGCCAGAATGGTTATTCTAAAGCTGGTGTCTGTCCTGACTTTTCTTTCTCCTTTAAGTTAGCAAACTGTTGCTTCTCCTTTTACCTGCAAGAAAGGCTTTTAAAGGTCTTATACTGCAGTGACATTGTATTTTCATTTCTGGTATATGCAGCCATTAGTTGTGGCTTTGAATACATATACACATATATGTGTTATACTTGAGCTTTGCTTTATCAACAAACACAATTACATATTTTGGATCAAAAGCATATTGCTACTCCAGTATCCTAGCAGTGGAGATAACCTGGAGTTGTGTTAGGTACTCATGAGATACAGAGCAATGCCTCTTTTACTTACCTATGTCTAGATACTGTAATTTATAAGTGTGATAGTGTGCCTTACCACATCATGCTGAGGTTGCTTGGACATAGTAAAAATTTCCCTGAATGTCTGTGTGTCTGACCTTCAGTTTAATCAAGATGGAAATGGCAACATTTCTAGAGGTTAGGTCCAACAGAGCATGTAACTTAGAAATATTTGGTGCTTAAAATGTTCCATGTTTCTTATTTGCTTTAACTCTCAAGGTTCCTTGGGTGTATTTTATTGTCAGTGTCATTATTCTTCTTGACATGTGGGTCAAATAAGGTAAATGACAGGTGTTGTTGCTGAAGTAAGCAAGCTTCATAGGGCTAATGGTTTTGAGTTTAGTGGTCTGGTACCATTTCTGCTGGTAGTGGGAATTCTACACAATGAGCAATGTAGCTTGGTGCATACTAAAGGTTATTAAATTGTCAGCAGTGGGGCAAACAAGTGATGTCTTCCTGAAATCAAGACAAACCAGTCCTGAAGCTTGTGGCAGAGTATTTCGATTTAGTGCTGCCTTTATGTAGAGGAAAACATGTTCTGTAACAGTTAATGGCAGCTATTCTCAGGGAGCTGTTTGCAGTGTTATCCGTTTCTTGTTCTAGTGATGGAGAATACTGTCCATTATTGTCTTCCAAATTTTGAAGATCACTCTTACTACATTTGAGCATGTACTGATGATACCTGTTACAGATTTATGGAACTAAATGGCTCCTGCTACAAAATCATGAAATTAAACATTGTAACAATGAACTAGGTGAAAACTTATTTTTACTAGTAGTCCCATTATTGCTTCTGAATTTAACACTGCCTTCTCAAAAAATGTAATTTTATGTCATGGCATCATATTTGTTCACTGATTCATGTTGATTATTAAAATCTGTAATTCTAATAGAATTAGCAAGTTCTACATGCTGGAGTTCATGGTTTTAGTATCATCCCTCTATCTGTCTGGTTTTTCATGTTTCTGCTGAGATGATCTCAGAGCTAGCTGCTGTCAAGAGGAGTGAACCAGTCTTCCTTGACCTCTGCACATGGCTAGTGACTTATTTTTTTTATCCTTGTGAGATGATTTAGGGAGCCAACCTGACTTCTGAGATCTCTGAACTAGTTCACTGAAGGATCAGACAGCTGGAATACAAGTTGAGGGGGTGACAGGCAGGTCTGGTGATTATTAGTGGCTGTATTGGATTTGCTATAATGTAAAGCATCATCTACAACTTCTTCTCTCTGATGCCAGGATCTGGAGGTAGATCTGTCTGGGTTTGTTCTCACTTGGGGGGAGCTGTTTTACCCTCACCCATATGTACAACCATGTTTGCAATGCTGTTCTCAGCCTTTTTTTCTCTGCTGGGGGTAGTAGGTACGTAGTTTTTCCTGCCACCATTTATGTAGCTCTCTTGCAGATCTCCCTGAGTGCCAAGGCAGCAGCAATACCTGTCAGATCTTGGTAAGGGAGCTGGGAGGAGAAAAAAGTTATTTTTCTGTCTCATGTTAAATAGATGTCAACTGCAGAGGGGCAGTCAGGGGAAAAACCTGATTCTACCAGTTGGGAAGAGGCAACTTTGCCAAGGGGAAAATCATGGAGCATTTTTTCCACTTCAGTGAAATGTACTAGCCCTAGTAACTGCAGAGGCAGTGTAGCAGAGTATGATGGTGTTTGTGTGACTGAAGTGTGGATCTGGAGTGTATGCAGCACAAAAATGTTTGGAGTCCTTTAGATGAGAGTTTATGTGCAAATTCACTATTAAGTCTATGGATGGGTAATTTTGGAGTTCTCTAGCTGCCTTGAGACTTTTTGTGGGAAGAAAGCAGGGAAACCTCTTGTGCCCCTTTCTAACTACTGTATACCTTTCAGAAATAGGCATTCAGCGGTTTTTAACAGAAGTGAGGGAAGAGAGGAGTTGTGTCCTTTTGGGGCTAGATGTTCAGTACTGACATCAGACTGGGGCAAGGATTCAGGAAAGAATCTTACCTGGAGTTCAGGCTAATGTCAAGTATCCCTCATACAATGCATTCTGTGGTTCCTGCAGGTAAAACTTATAGAAACTAAAGGTAGTTAATTCTCAGTTAAGTGGGAGAAACGTTATATGTTTCCTTTATTTGCCAAAGTTTTTGTTTCCTGAATATTCTAATGTAACTGCAGATGGAAAATTGCCACACGTGACTATTCCTTGCTTGAAAAATGAGTGGGATCTCCTTCCTGCTTGTGAAGACTTGTTATGTGTCTTCCAGTGGAATCCTGAACATCTAGATGTCTTAGCTGTATTAGAAAGAGGTCTTACCTGCACCAAAGCTTAGGTTTTATTCCTTAATTTTAATTTTTAATATTGGAATGCTTGCAGTATTTGGAATAAAACATGGAACTTCAAAATCTGTAATTCATTATGTTCTTCCTGTTTCTTCAGTCGTCGGGATGACATGGAGTCCCTAGGCTATGTATTGATGTACTTTAACAGAACCAGTCTGCCTTGGCAAGGGTTAAAGGTAGGTTTTGTTGCCTTTTTTCTCCCCCCTTTTTTTTTTTTGTGGGTTGGATAGATGATTTTATATAATGTTTAGCTTCAATTATACAAAGCAGCTTTTCCCTAGCTATAGTATCTATACAGTGTAGAAGAAAAGTTCTTTCTCTTTGTGCAGCAGCAGAATGTGTATTATATGGCTTAAATTTTATGCTAAACAATAGCTTATGTCATCTTTGTAAATTACTACTGTCCTGTTGTAGGCTGAGTTTCTCTTTGGGAGTTAGAAAACAGCATTGTTAGTGACTTGAGTCACTGTGGAGAGCATGGTGGTAATCTTTTGCCTAGCAAGTTCAACTTTAGTGATGTGTTCAGGTTAGGGTATGACTGAATAGTTACTAGCTGCAATAGACTTGTTTCAAGGGTTATCATGTATGGTAGCTAAGTACAAACGTGGCAAATACTACTTATTTCTGTTCCACAGACTTCAGGGATTCGTTTTAATTGTTTTTTCTTCCCCTGTGTGAGTTGTGTAACTCAAATGCTGTTGCAGCTGCAAGTTTTCTAAACAGGCAAACAGGTTGTGAAAGAGTAGAACCCTTCAGCTGCAGATAAATGTAATGGCTGCTTACTGAAATATGCAGGCAGCCCCTGAATGAGGTACTGAGTGGGAATTAATAGAACTTTGGCAAATGGAAATGCAAGTCTGGTCTGTTTAACGAACAAAAGCAGCAGCTAGAACTACACGAGCTGGGCCATGTGATGGAGGCATTAGACTGCGACAAATGGTATTAAACTGTGTCCAAATCTTAATACCAGATTGACCTTCATTCTCTTTTCAATAAGTGTGTGAGACTTGGAGTTTTCACATAAAATACTTATGGTTGACCAAAGAATTTTTGTCATTTTTTGCTACTGTCCTTGTTAATCCAGTGTTGCACAATATCTCTTATATTGTGACCTACATGTTCCACAGGCTGCAACAAAGAAGCAAAAGTATGAAAAGATTAGTGAAAAGAAAATGTCCACTCCTGTTGAGGTTTTGTGTAAGGTAAGAGTTTCCAAATGATGTCATACTGTGAAATGGAAGTTCTTTTCTTTCCTGCTTTTTAAAGCTAGAGCCAATATATTAGTCTCACATGGCATTTGCAGCTGAATAATACTTCTCTGGCAGTCATGGGTGCCTTGTGTTTGACCACCCAAGACTGTTGGTGTGTGTAACAGGGTAGGCATTCACTCCTGTTTCTTGGCATAACTTGTGCCACCATCATTCCAGTACTTAGTGATAATGTTGGCTGTGCAAACTCTGCAGCTCTCTTAAGCAAGGTTTGTTTATTTCTTCAGCTTCCCCAGGGGAAGTTCAACATGTGCCCTCTTGGATCAATATAACCAAAGTAGAGCTGATAGTTTGACTCTCTGTAGTTGTTTCTACCTCTTCGAGATAGAGAAGACAGTGTGAACAATCTCAGTAGAGACTGTAGCAGTATTGCATATCAAGTGATCCTTAAAGCCATGGCTCAGAATGCTATTTTTTCCAGTGCTGTCCTTTGGGCCTTAAGTCATATCTTGAACTGTGGCAGCCATGTGCTTGGTAAAACATCATCGAGAATATGTAATTTTTGCAACACCAATGATAGTGCTTCCTAGGTGTGTATGTTTATATATGTGGTGTAACAGTGTCTGCCAAACTGATGAACTGTTACACACCAGGTGTTCTTGATTGTAGTAAGCACGATGCTGTATTCTATACATCTAAAGCATATGTGTAAAAAGGTAATATATATGGAAAGCAGCAGATCTTTGAAAGATGCCATGATTGTTTGTCTTCACACTTTTAATAATGGTAACAGTACCTTGCCTCTAGTATAATCAAGTAGATTATTAGGGAAACATCAGTGGAATCTTGTAAGAGGTTACTTTTTTCACAGTCTTAGTCAATAAGAACTAGGTTTAATTAGGATGAATGAAGTGTTTAAACTTCTGTGCATGGTATACTTTGGTAGCAGAGGACTCATGATTGTGAAACATGCATCAGGTAGCAGTTCTGAGAGGAAAGGAATGTGTACCTGGTAACTTGCTGATCAAATCCACTTTCTGAAGGAAATCAATTGATAACTAGAGGCAACATGGAGTTTATACATATGAATCTTTAGCCAATTCTTCTCTGCTGTTACAGTCAAAAATACAGCTTTTTGTCATCTTACAGGGTTATTAGAAGCTTGTTGCTGCAAGCCATGGCTTGATTAACACTGTTGATTTACAGGGATTCCCTGCAGAATTTGCCATGTATCTGAACTACTGTCGTGGCCTGCGCTTTGAAGAGGCACCAGATTACATGTATCTGAGGCAATTATTCCGTATTCTTTTCAGGTCAGTCTCAAAGTGGAAAAGTACAGAAACTTGCTGGTGTTTTACCAGTTGGTAACTGCTCTGTGGGACTTGCACTGCAGAAAGCTGCTGTGTATGTGTGGTGTAGGGAGTTCTGTGACTCACTCCATTTCAGAGTTTGAAAAGTTGTTTAAAGGATCTGAAAAGTTGTTCAGTATCAAAAGAATCTTTTCCTTCATGTTTAGGTTTTATTGCAAGATCTCACCATTAAGCTCATGCTTCAAGATTTGTTGCAATAGCTTAAGCTGAAATGTTTGAGGCTTTTTATGTTTGGGGATTGGTGATAGGAGTAATAGTGCCCCAGGAGATGGATTTCAGTGGAGAGGAAGTGTGCTGTTTCACTGAGCTTGTTACAGAAGCCAGAACCAAAACTCAGCCTTGGGGAGTAAACAGCATCTGTCAGAAGAAGAGCTGGTGCTGATTTCCAGAGTTTTGCTCTAGGTTTGTGGAATCCAAAGCAATGTTTTTTTTGTGGTCTACAATATTCCTTGAAGCTACACACAGTAAGGAAAAACCACCAGCCAGGAGCCTCAGTACATACAGATGGGTAAGCTAGGTTGTGAGGGCATGCTGCTCCTACAAATGCAGGCTCTGATGTGAACAGTGAAGAAAATGCTGCTTAATGGTGTTTGGGCTTGCTTCAAGAATCAATTTGACTTAGTAATAGGTAGTATTTATATACCATCCATAACCTCTAGAGCAGCTACAAGAAGTTAACCTGTAGTTCTGGGTTTTCAGCAGAGACTTGATATTAGCAGTAAGGATGCTATGATGTGTTACAGTAAAGCGTTTTGCTCTTTTCTAGGACCTTGAATCACCAATATGACTACACATTCGACTGGACAATGTTAAAGCAGAAAGCAGCACAGCAGGCAGCCTCTTCCAGTGGGCAGGGGCAGCAGGCCCAAACCCCCACAGGCAAGCAAACTGACAAATCCAAGAGTAACATGAAAGGTTAGTAGCCAAGAACCAAGTGACGTTACAGGAAAAAAAAATTACACTAATTTGGACAATGTTGGCAATTCTAAGTGTTAGATCAAGGAGGTGGTTTAAAAAATATATTTGGCTGTTAAATTAAAAAAAAAAGACGTCCTTGGAGAATTTGACTACTAACTTTATACCAAAATGTCCTTGTTCTTCATATCATTTCTTCTGGGGATGTTGGGTCATTTTAACCACTGCATCTTTTGCTCCCGCATTAACCACTTTCCAAAAACAAGAAACTGACTTGGTGTTGGGAATGTGACATTTTTATTTATTTTTATTTATATATATATACATATATATAAAAAACATATAATGTAATCCAAAATCCTAGACCTAACACTTCTTAAGGGATAATTCTCATTAATGAGGCACGGATCTAGAGACTTTGGGTTCTACTCTGTTCCAGCTGGTATAGTGTTGTGGGTTTACTTCTGTTTGTTACACCTCAGACATTGGAAACAGAAAATTGTGAATGAACTGGCTTCCTCCAGTGGGTTTGCATTGAGACACTTGGTCCAGAGTGAAAGGACCAGGACAGTGAGCTCAAAATGTCTTGCCTAAATCATGGAGTAACCCCAAACTGCTGGGCACTGCCAAGTCACAATTTTCTGAAGTATCTGGATGCTCTGGTGTGGGACTTGGGTATCTTGGCTATTTGTGTTTCTAGGTTATGGCTTCAAAGGGAAATGTTGTGAAATGTTCAAAATGTAATTGTGTAAAAACTAAAAACTGTTCTGAAAAGGTGTGTACATTTTTTACACATTCTAGCAGCTTTTAAAAACACTTGATATAATCTGCCAGTGTTAGTCTAGTGACAAGATGCTGCTACAGCTAGTGACTATTACAACTAGTCTTTTAATGAAACTGATTCCTCAGTATGAACAATGGGTGAAATTGAAGCTAATGAGTTGTTAGAGAACAAACTATTTCTGTTAACTGATGGACCTTCCTCATTGCACTGTCCTTTAGAGTAATGAGGCCTGTTGCTATAGTGCTAGAGAAAACCGTTTCTCCATGAGAATGTCATTGGCCCTTGCGTGGAGTAACAGCCTTCTGGGGCGGTGTCTCCCTCCTTTCCTCACCTCCCATCATGAAGAAAAAGCTTGTGACCTTTGGATTGATCAAGCTGTAATGTCAGCAAAGTATTAAAGGAGTGCTTGTCAAACATTGGAAGACTTCCCCAGCTTCCTAAACAGTTAGCTTAGCCTCTTCATCAAAGTAGATTCCAGATTTCTAAAATCCTGCATGGTTTTTGGTGGGAAATGTTGCCTGTCAGTGAAGATTTTCTGAAACCAGTTAAACTCAATCAGGAGTCTGTATGGATTATGTGTTGCAGTCACATTGAAGATTAATGAAATAATTGGGTTGATTTTCTTCAGAATTCACTTAAATTGTCACGTAGTTGCTGTGGCTGAGCATGTGCTGGGGTGGCTTAAAAGGCTTCATGGTATCAAATTATACTCCATGGTAACCATACCTGGTTTAATGATAATTTAATGATACCTGAAATAGCCAGTAAATATGCCTGTAAATTGCTAAAAGTCTTAAAGTATACTGAACAAAGTGCAAGTACTACTGAAGCTGTGCATCTTGGGAGTGAAGCAGTGGGTGTGAAATGCTAATTCTTTTAAATAATGTCCAGAGACTAAACATGACTTCAGTTATTTGGACAGTGGCCTCGCTTCCAGATATTCCTGGCTGCATTAACTCAGGTCCATATTAAATCATCTCACTGGCTCTTACAGGTTATTCAGACTGAATATTCTGTTCCAGGGTAGCCTGTTCTGGCAGTGGCCCTTTTAGTCTTTTTTTTCTTCTCTTTCCTGCCCCTCTCTGGAATCCTGTGCAGTGCCTTTTGTAACAGCAAGATCAGCTTTTTTGAACCTGGGAGAGGCAAACTGTTTCAACAGACAGAGCTGCACTGCTGACTCTAGGAAGTTCAGCTCTTGATCTCTTGACAGTGCAGCAGTCACTCAGGTGTGACCATTGACAGTGCTTACAGTCAGCTTCCCTCAGTCATAAAACTGACTCAAGTGGTCTTTCTTGAAGATAGTCCATCAGTTCTATTTGCAAGAGATATTTTCAGTTCACCTCAGTGGAGAGTTCTGGAAGCATGTCAGCAGTCCCACTGGCATTCACTGGATACCTGTGGCTGTGGCAGTATTTCTCAGAACACAGTTCACTACTTGAGATTTAGCCAACTGATAACTACTTCTCACTGCTAGACTCTGAAGTTAATTACTAGAAGAGAAGTTTGAATGCTTTTCAAGTAGAGGAGCTTCTTAAGAGTATGACAGTGCTGCTGCTCTTCCCCCCTGCTTGGATCTGCAGCTACAGTAGTAGTAAAGCACTTTGTGTATCCCTCACATAGCACAGAGATTAACAGAGTTTTGGGTAACACCCCAGAGGGACAAGGAGTCTTGAATGTGCAGATTTGAGCTGGCCCTTTATATAGTGAAGTGTTAGATGCCAGCAGAAACTCTTCAGCATGTTCTTCATACTGGTGAATTTGTGTGTGCTGCACCAGTGTCTCAACATCTCGTGTGACAGCTGTGGCTGGGAACATTTCTTTGTGGTCTTTCTTGAACTTTCAATGGATGTTGTGAGCTGAATCCAGCTTCCCATTGCTCTGTGGAGAGCTGGGCATTTTCTTGCCCATGATACCTTGCATTTAAGGTGTTCTAACAAACAGCAGCATATCCTTTCTTAGAATGTTGCTTGTACTCAGGTGCAGGATCCCGTTTTCACTTGAAACATTCAGGCTTCTAAAGCAGCGAGTTGATCTGTTTTCTTTCCATGTTGGGAGCACACTCCTCCTTTGTTGACTTAGTTTTGGCTGCTTTGATGGAGAAAGTGGTTCAAATGATGAATCAGTATTCACTAAACACACCAGATGGAAAAACACTGTAACTTCTGGTTGTATGCAACAGTTAAGGGTTATGGACAGCTGCAGGCCAGTGGAGCTAAGGAATCACTAGGATTTCTGTGAGAATTTGCATTCAAGTGGAAATAACAAAAATCCTGCACCAGAATTAACAGAGTCTTAGCAGATTTAAGAGAACTGTTCTTCAGTGAATTAAGAATGGGTTTAAACAAAGCTACAGAATCTCTTCTAGATTACCTGTTGCCTATTCTGGAACAGTTCAAGTTGTCATCTTGGGTACTGTCCAAGTAAGTTATTTGATTGAATGTCAGGCTGTGTTCAAGACTTGTTTGCACTTGCTTCTCTCTGGCTGATAGCATAAGCTATTGCTGAGGTCAGCTTTGTCTGTATTTTGTTCTGAAGAGCTTTCTGATGAAAAACTCTGAGCTGTTGCTCAGATTAATTCATACATCAACAGAATACCATGCTGTTTGGAGGGCATCCAGAATGGAAACTTGTTTGGTGAAGTAGTCTTTGGTTGAGAATCCTGTTCCCTCTTTAAAGCACAGTGCTACTACCTGAGTCACCAGAAATGAGTATATAAGCACTTGCATGAAGACTGCCTTAGCTTGCAGTAACTGGCTCTTTGAGGTCTGCATATATTGCTGTTCCACAGTGTGTTGAACTTGTCATTTGGAGTTCTGAGCTCTGAAAGAATTGTTCTTGGTGCCCCACCTCCCCTGTCATATAGGTTTCACTTGTCCTTCCAAGGACAGAAGGTGCCTTGTTAGAATCAAAGGTTCTCCTTGCCCCAGAGCATGGTGCATGTGCATATCTAGTTAATGTGCTCTGACAGGGGCTTGGACTAGATCATCTCCAGAGGTCCCTTCTGACCCCTTACATTCTGTGAACACCAGTTACTGTCAGGTGAGTTACTCCTGTTCCTCATCCTTCTGTCTGAGCGTGACATCGCTGTACTGCGTCGCTGAAGAGCACTGCTGCAGTCAGCTGAGTTTGACATTCAAGGATATAAACATGAGACGTTGCAGACAACCAGAAAACAATCCTATGAAATTACATCCTGCTTCCTAGTGGCAATAACACAGCTTGTTTTCAAACTGTTGGTCGGAACTCCTGTTTGAGGAATGTGGCATCCAGCTGGTTTATAGGCCTGGTTTCCAGTCAGCAGGAGGTGTGAGGTGTGTGTGTGAGCTGAAGGGTGGTGGCAAATGCTGGGTAGCCTTGGAAATGGCTACCAGGAGCTCAGAGGTTCTGGGACAGAGCAGCATTTTCCCCTTTGAACGACCATAACTGGTGAATGTTTAACTCTCCTACTGTGAAGGCTGTTTCTCATTTTCATCCTGTGTCAGTAAATTGCCCTTGTGTTTATCTTGCAGGTTTCTGAGCGTGGCGAGGATGGGACAGAGCAGAGCAGATCGGAGCAGGACTTGTCACTCCCTAAATCCTAGAAATTTTAGTTCATACGTACACTTGCCAGTGGCTGTGGGCAACCATTTACTTGGTGTAAAGAACTTACTATCAGTATAAACTGGCTCTGGGCAGTGTCAATGATGCTGCACTTTGAGTTGTAGCAGCTGTAATTGTGAATATTCCTGAGATAGTGAAACATGGTGTCCAGTTTTCTATTGCATTTTTTTCAAGTGGAAAAGTTAACTAATGGTTGACACACAAGTGGAGAAAATTGTGCATATGCCAATTTTTGTTACCTTTTTACTTTGAACTACACTGCTTATGAGATCTCATTGTTTTGGAAGAATGGCATGAACAGTCTTCAGCAACAGTTGTGATAATTGTAAATGCTCACAATTGTGCACTCTTTTCTGGTTATTCCTCCCTGGGTTTTGAAAGTTGTACACTTAAAACATTCTTAAAGTTGTTGGCTTCTATGTGCAACATACCAAGCCAGCTGACATGGTAGTAACCAAAGATTCCAGTTTTTAAGCATATGAAAGACTCTGCCTGCTTACCTGTGCTAGAAATAACAGCATCTAAAGTGAAGACTTAAGAGAAACTTAGCGACTACTAGATAATCTTTAGGACTCTGCATTAACTCTATAATGTTCTTGGTATAAAAGGAAAAACAGCATATTTGTCACGAAATTTAGTTAACATCTTACAACTGAACCTGTATGTAAGTTGCTTAGATAAATGTAATCACTGTAAACATCTATATGATCTGGGATTTTGTTTTTATTTTGAAGCGGGAGCTTTTTTTGTTTACAAGTTCATTAAAAACTAAGAACTGTTTCTGTAAGGAAATGAGGTTTTTTAATTTGCCTTGTTAATTCAGTTTAAGAAATCTGCATTACCCTGTTTTTAAACCAAGTGTTGAGGCCATTTGTTATGCAAAAGAAGTCATATTTCTTTCCAAATCATTTTAGATTGTGTTGTAACTCTTCCTCATCTTGTTTTTAAATAAATTTTGTATTTTTTCCTTGAGGGGGCAGGGGCAGTCTTGCATTTTTATAACTTGTTGTTTGAGACCAGCCCTCTATACAAAGATTGGATTTTAAAAAAAAAAAAAAGAAAAAAGAAATGGCATCTTTTGCAGACCCAGTCTTGGCAGCCTCCGAGCGTTGCCGTGTCATGCATCAGCTGGACGGACTTGTGATTGCTAGTTTTGAGAAAAATTTGAATGGAGTATTTGGATGGTTTGAAACCAAGGCATTTTCTTTCAAGTTCTTGTGAAGTGGTTATGACCAGATTTACTCTTGTTCTTGGGGACAGCCTTGCACCATGCAGAGTTCACGTTGGTTACTGCCCCAGGCTGTCTTCCTTCTCACTCCTATTCTAGCCCAGCTGAAAGAAAGAAATACTTTTATTGCTGGTAATTCTTTAACAGTGTAATTTATTCCTTTATAGCATGTCAGAATAAATTAAAAAAATGTCTGAAAATGCTGCCAGATGCCTATTGTGTAAATGTTGTTTGTATGTTAGCTTTTTAGACTGTTTCCATGCATGTAGCAGAGTTCTGCTCACGGTTCATATTTTTACTGTTTAAAAAGGTCTTTTATTTTGAAAACTGTTTCTTCAAGATCGTAATGCTTTCACTGTGCACTCTGTCGTCATGGAGCAGCAATACTGATCAAGGTCATGCTCTTGTGCAGTCACTATGCATACACTGTGCATACTGACTTTATGTGAAGGGTCTGCCATGAGAAGATGTTAAACGTTAGCTGCAGAACATTGTGTGCTAATAAACACTTGTATAGATGATAATCCAAGGTTAAAAAACAAAAAACAACCAAACCCTTCTGGGATTCAGAGATATCAGTACACACTTGGAAACCTCTGAGTCAGAGCAGTCTGTCTCTCACCCGGAAGCTGGAAGAAGACGTGTAGCTCATTCTTGTGGCTAGGATATTTGTCTAGGCTCTTAGTATTGCCCTAACCTGGTAAGGATGCTTTACAAGCAGTGCCTCATCTGAAAACTGGGATGTTTTTAAGAGCTGGTGTCTAGAATATTATGTCCCTGTATGTGATTGCTACTAAGCAATGCATTTGACAACATATGTTGGCAGAAGAGGAAGAAGCATCGGTGAAATGCCTTGGCAGCTGTTACCAGAGTGGCTGCTTGGAATTGTTTTGGCACCACTTTTTGTTTGTTTTGACATGAGGTACCTGGAAGTTGGAGGAAATAATCTGGTTTCAGGAGAAGAAATTATTTCCTCTGGCCATGAAATTTACTGGACTTTGAGGAGGGTTGTCAAACTTCAGAAGCACTGTATCAAGAACAGTTCACATGTTTGGGGTGTTGGAAAGCTTTGGTTTGTGGTTCATCCAGCTCCAAGCCATGTGCTGCTGGGGAACATGGAGTCCACTTGGGCTTTTGGCCATGGTGTGTCAATAGAGTTCACCTCTGCAGGGAAGTGTGAGCTTGGAAACCACAGCACTGTCGTGCTGCTTTGCAGAAAGCCAGCCCCCACTGGGTGTGCTGAGGAATGCACAAGGGCAACCTGCCTTAAGGCCATGCTGCGAGATGCAGTGCTCCTTTGTTGTGTACCGTGGTTGGTAACTACACATGTAAAGCATTAAAAACTGTGGATCTCAACTTGGGGCTGCTCTGCAGAGGTTTTGTGTTGAGGTTATCTGCCATCCTGAGGAAAAGTCAGACTTCTGTGAGCCCTTCACACAAGTAGTTGGTACAGCAGGGGCTATAAAACACAAGAACCTACCTCATGTCCCCTGGAAAATGCTAGAAGTCAGGTGATGACATTAAGCTGTGACAGCAGGTTCTTAGTCATCTTACTAAGCTGCGTACAGAGTTTCAAAGTAATTTATTAACCTCCTTAGAGCAGCTCTGAGGCATCTGAAAGCCACCTTCTAAAGGCTTGCTTAATTGGAGTGTGACTACTCATATGTGCAGCATAGTGGCTCATCATTTTAAACCTATGTGAGCCATTCCTCGGTACAAGTGATGGAGAGCTGCCTTCTCTCATAAAAGGCCCTGAAAGGGACAGGCTGCTCCAAGTCTGTTACATCGCTGGCTGCCTCGCCCACTGTTCTTTGTGGCACTGGGGATTTGTAATGAGGCAGAAATCCAAACCCTGGCTGTGTTAAAACAGTCTGAAAGGTAGATACACTCTGGTAGGTGTGTTCAGTGTGTGCAATCCTTATGTTTTGCTGATTTCTGTTGAATTCTGGGGGGTGGGGGTTACTTCTCAAGGTTCTGTATTGACTTGTTGGCTGTTGCATTGCTCTGCCTGTGTTCTTGGTTGTTTTTTCAGGTGCATTGCTTACAACATGCAGGAACTTGTATGTGCTTTGTGTGCTGCTTCTCCTAAACCAGACTGCAGCAGAGGCAAAGGACTGCTCTGCTTTGGGTTGGAGGTTGGGGTAGATGCCTCCCTGCACCCCTTTCCAGCTGGAATCTTTCTGTGATCCCGAGTTTGCTTTTTGCACGAGGCTTTCATTTCTCCCAAGAGCGTTCTCCAATTTAGAAGATTTGTTGCTTAGCCAGCTCCATCTGCCTTGTGCCTGTTCCTTAATTGCAGTGAAATCATCCTGATTTCATATCAGCTTGATGTCATAATACAAGTTTACGAGCATGCCAGGCTCCAGACAAAAAGGAAAAGTGGGCTGGGAGGAAGAGCTGTCTGCTCAGAGCGCTAATGCCTCTGGAAACCGAGGCAGGGGACGACGCAGAGGAAGTGTCCACCCTCCTAATTGGATCTGAGTGGAAGGACTGGGTCTGTGGCGTGTTCTCGTGTGGAAACAGATCGTTGATGCAATCCTTGTGAGCAGGGCTGAACAGGAAAGGGGAGGGTGGTGCCAGGCCTGTGGGCAGAGCCTGGAGTGTGCTGTGCTAGGACACAAGGACCAAAACAGACCCAGGCCCAGGGTATCCTTAGCATTGAGGGAAAGGTGGGTGCTGAGGGAAGGCTGCAGCCAGAGTGCTGGGCCAGGCCCTTGTTTCTGAAGGGACTGGGCTGGAGCTGCTTTGCCATGCTGGGTGCTAAAGGTGTGAAATGTTCCAAACTTAAGGTGCTAATCTGACTTCACACTGTGAGATACTCAGCCTGTCCACAGTGCTGATTTCGGGTAGTGGAAATGGGGAGGAGCTGGGGAGCGTTCCCACACCAGCCTAGGGCAAAAAGATTTTGGAGCACTTTGTCCATAAAGCAACTCAGAAGGTGTCATGGCTACTTTTTTGAGAGAGCATCTTGGTGATTTGGTATCGGGCTGCTTCTGGAAGTACCTGAGATGGCTCCTCAGCTGCTCTGTTTTCCCTCCCCAGGAGCCTTTGTTCCCGTTGATATGCGGATCGGGTTTTGTAAACACAGCTGGTCTTGTTTGTTTCCCCCTCTGAGTCTGAAGGACAGTGTCAATAGGCTTAGCTGGCAGAGCAGCTCTCAGAGCTGTGGTGGCCTGGAGAGCAGGCTGCTGGCTCCCTCGCTGCTCCCTGTTCTCTGCCACCCTCCGATTAACAGTGAGCCTTGAGCTGGTTTGCACATGACAGACTTTGAACTTATTTTTCAATGAAAGCAATTGGAGGTCATCAGAAGACCTTGAAGGGAGTATACTCACAGTCTTACAGGGTGGCCTGGCTTTTGATGCACTCAGAGCCCCTGCATGGGATCATAAGTGTGGGAGCCCTGTCAGTATCCGGGCAGGTTCTTCACTGCAGTTAGATAACCAGCAGAGGTGGGGCACGGCACGTAGGTGACTCAGCTGCGCTCTGAGGGACGTGAGGAACACGTCCATCGGGGCATGAGGAACAAATCTTCCCTTTCCCTTACTCATACCTTGGATGAGTCCCTTACTCATACCTTGGATGAGTCCCTTCTTGCTGCGGAGTGAACCGATACCAAAGCAGCGCAGTGGGACTTTCCAAGTGAGACATGGGCTGTGTTTACCTGAGAACCCCTGGGGTATAAGGCTGGTCTCACTATCACGCTGATACCTGGCTCACTGTCACTGCTGAACATGTCTCCTGTGGCTTTTGTACACCAGCTGGCAACTCTGCTTTTGGCAGCATAATTTTAAAAGTTCTTGAACCCATCTTATTATATGATTAGATGGACTGATGCTGCACAAATCCTGTTGTCCCCAAGTAGGTATAGTGACCCCAGCCAAGCCTGGGGCTTGCAGCTGGCTCTGGTGTGTAATAGCAGTTTCTGGCCGCTGGCCCAGGCTGGCTGGTCACTACTGGTGGCATTTCTCAGATCTTTGTCTGGTGGCAGCTGCTGGGACAGCTTTGCCCAGGTCAGGCAGAGGGGAGCAAGGACGCATTTGCTTCTGCATACAGGCAGGCAGAGGAGTAAAGCTAGAAACTGGTTTGAGCCCTTTGAGCTGGGGGCAAAGCCAATTAAACAGCAAATAGATTTGTGTGCCAAAGGCTTCTCCCCAGCACAGCTCTGATGGGTGCTGAGCTCATGTTCCCCTGCGGTGGCTGCCGGCGTGGCAGCAGCTGGTGGTGGTGGGGCAGGGCCGTTTGCGGCAGGCGCGGCTGGGCCGGGGTGACCTGCTGGGGTGAAGCCTGCGAACAGCAGCACGCGTGTTTGCACGGTGAAGCGTGTTTGTGTTCCCTTGGGGCTGGCACTCACATGATGTGAATGGGTAACTCCCTGTGTGGCACTGTTTGGACAGCAGGTACAGCCAGAAATTCCTACTGACTCACATCCTGGAAGTGTTCACCTCCCTTCCAGAGACCCCTTTCTTCCGGGGGAGGAAAAGCAAGGAGCCCAGCTGCTGCCATTCTTCCCATGGGCTGCCCAGGAAGTGTTAATTGATGGCTTTTATTAGATGGGCTCATGCTACAATGGTCCTGCTGTGCTGCTTGTGTCTGGGTAACTGAGGAGCACCAATAAACCCGGTTTGGGTTGCACCCCGGTGTGAGAAGGTGCTGCTGTGCTGAAGCTGAGCTGATGTGGTCTCAGTGAGCTCCTGGCTGGCTCGCCTGAAGCTGTTAACAAATCCCATAAACTGATTATGGGCCTAAGTCCTCACTCACTGACCTTTCTCCTTCTCACTGACAACACTTCTTGACCTCCCCCTGTACCTGCTGGTGGGGGCTTCCAGCCATGGGGCAGCACAGGTGGGATGTGAGCTGGGCACGGGCCGCACTGTGCCTGCTGCCGGGCAGGGCTGGCTCGCGTGCCAGCGGGCAGCAGGGTCTGGCAGCCAGTTCCCAGGAGGCAAAGCACGGGCTGGAGAGCTTGATGCTGATTGGAAGTGGCTTGTTTTTGCTTCCCAACATCCAAACAGCTCGCGGGGGCCGATCTGTGCTGCGCTCAGCCTTTCCCAGCAAAGGGCCATCAGGATTTATCAGTCTGCTGCTCCCACCCCTGTGTCTCCCAAAACCCCAGCTGTGGGCAGGGGCCTTTCGGTGGCCATGGAGAGGTGGAATGGTGGCACTGGACAAGCTCGCTCCGTTGTGACTGACTGCTCTTCCTGGGATGGCTTTTCCAAGACAGGAGTTGAATGGGGGTGACAAGGGACACCTGGGTGTCCGTGGGATGTGCAGGCTGTGTTTCAGTGTGTTTATGGCCCTTCGCAGAGCGGGGAGCTGGGGGAGGAGGCTCTAACAATCCGGTCCCAATGCCAAGGCAGTGCAGGCAGCTGCCTGCTCCTCTTTCCTAGAGGACTCAGGCATATCCCCCTCCTTGGGAAGGCCAGGGGAGCTGCCTGCTCCCCATTCCCGTGCTCTCTGGCCCTGGTCCCCATCTGATGGTGACAGGAAGGCCAGTGCCACCTGCTTGCTGGTCTCCCACCTTCCCCCCACTTTGCCGTTCCAGGGCTCCGGAGCTGGGCAGGTCATGAAAGCGGAGACGGTGCAGCTCTCCTCGGCGGGTTGCTGGGTGACTGGTAAACACAGCAAAGGCAGCAGCGGGGGGGCTGGCTGCCCTTTGCCCCCCCTTCCTGGAACCAGGATACCCGGGGTGGCAGCAAGGGACTCTGCAGGACAGGAAGAGACCGCCTTGCCCCAGCCAGGCGTGTGGGACATGCTGGTGACCCTCTGCAGAGCTCCTTGTCTAAGCCCAGGAGGCTGTTGGATGCAGGAGGGTGGCTTGTTTCTTACCCCAGCACTTGGTTTGGCTGCCCAAAGGATTTCCACTGCTAGAGCAGCCACCTGAGCCTCCCTGGGGCTGGGCAGCCCAGCACGGAGGGTCCCAGAGCTGCAGCATCCCCTCACACCACCAAGTCTGTCAAACACCCAGCTCACAGTAGCTCCACTGTAAGCTCAGGGGAGAAGTTTTATCAGAAGGTACTGGAGCAAGCTGGGCACAGACAAGCCTGCTGCATGCCTGGCTCTTCCTAGGTGTAGCACGGTGGCAAGGCTGTGAGGTCCCAGCACACACGGGGCTGCAGTGGGGCTGGTGCCTCCTGTGCTGGCAGGGAATGGGAGAGGAAAGCGGCGCTGGGAACTATCCTGCTGCTCTAAATAGCTTGCCAGCTGCTGGTGTTTGTTAACATGGCTGAGCCGTGGTCCTGTGGGAATGTGGGGTACTCGGGATCAGTGTTGCAAGGGGAGCTTTGTGAGAGGGGAAGGAATCCCAAACCCAGGGAACACTTTCCAAGGAAAGTGCTTGTGCCCAAATCCGATTTCTAGAAGGGCGGGACAGCCTCCTGTGTAAGTCGGTCACTGCTCTTACTCTCGCTGTGGTAATGGAGAGCTGGGGCTGCAGTCCTGATCTCAGCCTCTCTGCCAACATCGGCGAGCTTGAAGGTTCCACATCAGCTTTCCTGACAGCTTTCCAGCTGCCCTGGAGCTGACTGCTGGTGTCTCGGGTTGTTGCCCTGCTCTGGAGACATGCATTTCTGCTGTGGGGTGGGTTTGTTGACCCAGCCCAGAGCTTGGTCCCATCTGTACCCTACTCCCTTCTGCCCAGCTGTGTCCTTGCCCTGGTGCCAGGGAGCAGCTGTGCACATCCCGGCTGTGTGGGGGCACCTGCTGCGGAGGTGGTACTGAAACTGCTGTGCCAACTCTGTCTGCTCCCAGCCTGCATGTCAGCATGCCTGGGGGGCATGGGAAGGCTGGGGATGGCCTTGGCAAGGCCAGCTCTACAGGGCTTAGACCTGCTGCTCTGTGCTGGCAGCCTTTGTGGGAAAAGCCCCGATTCTGCTAACCCCCCATGGGATAATCTTGGGTGAACACAAAGCAGATGAAGCATTAATATCATCCTTGTGCCTGGCTGCCAGGGCAGTGACAGTCCATGGAGCCGTGCCCCAAGTGGGATGGTTCCTGGGAGACTGGTCATATCTCCCCCACAGTCACCCACCCACCCCCTTACCCCCTAAAAAAAAAGGTTTTCTGCAGTACTTTGAGTGCATGGGGGGCTGGAGGTGCCTCTGTGCCAGGTTAGCAATGATGCAGCTAATGCTGGAGCTCAGCTGCCAGAGCCTGTAAAGATGGACCAGAGGCATCGTGGAGCCCACTCAAGGCTTGCTGCCTCCTCTCTGGGTCTGCAGACTCAGCTGCCTGCCTGCCTGCCTGCTTGGCTGACCTGCTCCCATGTGGGGCAACGGCAAATGCCTGATGCTTTCATGTGGGTTCAAAATGAGGTATTGAAAGAGACCACTTTATATCTGCCAGATAACACAGCTCAGGCTTCCTGCCCACTCAAATCCACCCAGGTCCTGGGTCCCCACGGTCCAGCTCAAGAAGTACCACCCATTTTCCGATGGGTGAGAATAAGCTGCTCGTCGCTTCAGCTCACATCAGGGGGAGCGTGATGAGTCCCAAGCGTCTGGTCTGGCTTTGCCTGAGAGCTGGAGTGTGGAGGTGTTGCTGATGGAAAGCTGAGCGCAGCGTGGGAAGTGCTTTGGCTTGAAACGTGTGAGCTGCCACCTCGTCTCCTTCCCGCAGAGAGGCCCCGGGAGCGCTGTCTGCCCCTGCCAGTGCTGGGATGGGGCTCTTGGCTTTCCCCGGCCCCAGAACAGCAGAGGAGGCGACCAGCTCCGGGCAGTGCTGTCTCTAGGAGATACACACATCTGACTTGCGTGTCTGGTTAGATAAGCACTTCTCCCTTTAGCACACTTGCTGGGTAGGAGGTAGGACCAACACCTACTTTCAAAGCTGCCGAGTTGAAACGCTGCTCTCGCTGTCGGCAGGATTTCATCAGGCAAACACGTACTCCGGTTCTTCCACCCACCAGGGAACGTCCGCTCCTGCACTGCGACAAGGCTCCAGCCCCCGCTCCCACCGCCTGGCTTGAGAGCATCACCACAGCCCCTGGCAGGAGAGGAGCTGCGAGCCTCCCTGGCACTGCAGAGCCGGCTGCCCTGCCCAGGCACCCAGCCTGCACCTCGCTCCTGGTCCCTCTGCCTGCCCCTAAGGCACCGGGCTGGCTGAGTCCTGGCTGGCGGCCCAGGAAGGAGGGTGCAGCATGAAGTTGGCTCCAGACTGAGTTCCTCTTCCTCAGCTATAAAAACTTGTAGGGCATTTCTTAAAATACTCTGAACTGGCTTCTTTCTCTCTTACGAATCTGGAGCTCCCAGGCCTAGCCTGTTTTGTGCTGTGCCACCCCTGAGCAGCCGGCTCCAGCTCCTTCATCCCACTTAGCCCAGATTTTCTTCTAAATAGGTCATGCGTTAATTGAGGGCAAGTACAAAGTTGCTCTGTTTCTTCTAGTCCTCCTAGGCTGGACAGACCCACTTCAGGAGCTGCAAGACCTGGGGTGAGGCTGGGTGGTGAAATCTTGCCTGGCTACGGCAGCTCCAGCTGGATTCAGCTGGGGAGGGCAGGGGTGCAGCTGACTCTCGGCCCTGTGAAAGCCTGACCCTTGCTCATGTGCAGGAAGAAGTAAGAGCAGGAGTCTGGGTTGTGCCTGTAAGGATAGAGAGATCCTGGTCTGGTGGGAGGAGGTTGTACCCCTGTGGTGGAGGGGGTTCCTGCCCTTCAAAGTTGCTCAGCATGGCGGCAGTGGGGCCAGGCCAGGTGCTGGGGGGATGGTGTAGACCACAGTAAGGGCTCAGACCCCAGTAAGAGCTCAGTACTGGGGCAGGGTGCAGCATGAGCTTTGCTCCTCACATCCCTTGTGGCATGTTGTCACTGTGCTGTGCAGCTCAGACCCCCGAGGTGCCCCAGCTGTAAGGGGATCCTGGGGCAGCTGGGCACCACAAGCCAGACAGGCTGCAGGACCCATCCTGGCAGCTGCCTGCCCCTGCCCAGGCTCCAACTCCCAGCCTGTGTGTGTGTTTACATTTCCCTGCTTGTTTCCAGGCAAATGGAGGGGGATGGATGGATGGATGGATGGATGGATGGATGGATGGATGGATGGATGGATGGAGAGAGCCAACTGCAGGGACTAGTTCCAGGCTCCATGGACCATACTCTGCCTGGGACCACAGCCAAGCCTGGCTTGTGGCTGCAGGACCTTTTGAAGCCTAGGGAGAGGGTCTTCTGGAGCAGGGTGAGCCATGACTTAGGGTCTTGGCATCCTGCTCATGGATGCTCCGGAGCGGCTGAAGCAGCTCTAGGGTGGTTTACCCTGCAGAGGACCTGATTCCAGCCCCGGGATCAGGGCTAATGCTGCCTTGGGACCCGGTGCAAGGTGAGACGAAGCCAGAGCCTGCTCTGCAGAGGTGCTCCTCGGCTCAGTATTGGTTTGGGCTCTCCCAACGAGGAGTGTGAAGCCAGCAGCTGCCTGTCCTCGGGGCTGAGCCTGTGCAGCGAGTTGTGCGCGGTCTCTGCTCGCAGGGCCGGGCCAGCCAGAGCAGGATCAAAGCCAGCCCTTGTCCCAGGCCCCGAGGGGACTTTGGCGAGGGTGGGGGAGGGAGGGGAAGGCGGTGGGAAGCGGCCCCGTTGCGGTGCTCCCTCCCCGGGTGCCTCTGGCTTTCCCAGGCTGCTGGGTGGGAGCGGGGCAGGGCGAGCCGGCCCCGCCTGGGCGCCGAGCAGGTTCCGAGCCGCCGGGCCGGGCCGGGAGCTGCTGACGGAGGGGCTTTCGGGCGGTGCGTCGGTCTGGCGGGGCAGCGTGCAGGGACGGGTCCCCCCCCCTTCTCCCCCCGGGGACGGGCGGGGCG
>VXBZ01008399.1:66744-84671 GCA_013399135.1 Heliornis fulica | reverse complement strand
TAGGCCGTGGTTCCCGGGGGACAGGCCATCTCCTGCCGCCGAGCCGTGGCCCCAAGAACAGTATTTCCAGGAATCCCCAACATAGTGCCTAAGGGATTCCTGGGAAAACTGGACCCTGAGGGCACGGCGACCCAGGCTCTCTGCCAGCCACGTGCCTCCTCGCCGCTGGTCAGGATCTGTGTGTGGCCGCCGCATCCCTCCTGTCCCCCCCACCACATCAGGCTCCCACATTTCTGTGCAACTCCTCCCACTGGTGCCCAGTCCTGACTCATAGGTCCTGAGCAGACATGAAGGTCCATCTGCTGCAAGGAGAAAGCTCCCCACGCTGCACCCCCACTGTTCTCTGCAGGGATCTGGGGCTTTGCCGTGAGCCCTTCCCCATAGCTGGGGGTCAGCTCTCCTCGCATCGGTCGTCCCACTGGGCAGGGGGTGCCAGAGCTCCCCAGGGTGCGCAGTTCCTCCCTTCCCGAGCTACAGTGCTTCATCTCAGACTCCCAATTGACCAGAGATGCAGCACTGCACCTTGGGCTGGGAGACATGGAGGAGCCTGTGGCCAACCTTGCTGTGGCTGGCGTGTGTCCGGGGGTTGTGCTGTGTGTCCGCCTGCTGAGCTGGGGTGCAGGCAAAGGGGTTCGCCCCCCTTCAGAGCTGTGTGCCCGTATCCCCCATGCCCTGCCCCAGATGATGGCAGGACTGACCTGGGCTTGGCAGCCAGCCTGGCTCCATCTCTGCAGGGACAGAAAGGGGCAGAGATAGACAGGGGCAGTTCTGCCTCCAAATCCACATACCTCACTGTAAGAACTGGTGTGGAACTGGGCAAGAGGGTGAGGGGTACACGACCCCCCTCCCTGCTCCCAGGGCCTGAGGCTGCTGCTCAGCAGGGCCAGGACACCCCCAGGATGATGTGAGGGCCATGGGTATCACACAGCATACCCTGCCTGCCCTCTGCCTCTTCCCCACTCCGGGGAATGTCAATGTCTCCACCGTCACTCCCCACCCCGTTCCCATCCCTGCAGCCTGCAGCTGGCCAGGACCTGTGGGAAGGCTTCAGCCCCTGCTTCTGGAGGTCAGACACGGGCCGGATCCATCCCCAGGGCGGCAGGGCTGAGCCCAGCCCTTCCCATGGGCAAGGATTGAGAGATGGCTGCAGTGCATCCAGACCCAAGGGTGAGGATCCGCGGGGAAGGAGGAGGAGAGGGAGGACAGAGCGAGCATCTAAGCCCAAATAACGACTTTCTCAGGAGAATGCTAACATCCTGAGCAGAGCTGAAACGTGATAAACAGACCATCTATCACAACCGCGTCCCGCTGCCGGGCCCCGGCAGCCCCGGCGCTCCCAGCAGCCTGACGAGAAGCAGATGGCGCATCTCCGGTGTGAGCCCCTGCATCCGGCACCGCCCCCCGCCGGGGTGCAGCCAGCTGGGAACTGGGGCAGAAAGCACCCAACCGATGTGCCTGGCTCCCCCTGGTTCTCGGTAGGAAAGAGGGGGGAAAAGAGCCCTGTGGTGCTCCGAGCTTGCGGCATCCGTCACTGGGAATGAGGTTTGGGAGCAGCCTTGCCCGGTGAGGGGTTATCTCCGTACCAGCCAGCCCTGAGCCCTGGCCAAGTGTGGGAACAGCCATGGGGACCCAGAGGTGCTGTGGGGACCCTCTTGCCACCCGGTGCCTTTGTAGAATCTCGGCCCCGCTGCTGGGCCTGCTGGGCAGTGCCATGCCCACCCCCAGGAGGGGCCGCCATGCTTTCAGCGAGGAGCGGTGTGTGGCTCTGCCTGTCCCTCGCTGCTGGCCATGTTTCTGGGGCTCTACAGTCAGCATGTGCCTTCAGCAGCCTCGATGTCCCCAGGGACTCCCGTGGCTGAGCCTGTAAGACACAGAGGATGGTTATAAGAGTGGCGGAGCAGAGCCAAGCATGGACTGGTGTGGAGCCACAAGCTTCTTGAGTCCCCTCCTGGGCAGCCACTATGGGCAGGCTGTGCTTAGAACCCCCTGGGACTTAGGACAGCAGTGCCAGTGGCTCTGTGCACACAAGAAACCCTGTGATAACCCCTCAAAGGTCTCCCTTTGACTGCTTGAAGCCAGGTGTGCCCAAAGCCGGCAGCTGTGGGGCATGTTCCTCTCTCCCAGTGGTGGCTGGCAGGTTCCCAGGCTTCCAGGGACCTCTGCTGTGGGGCCTGGGGGTGGAACCTGTCCTCTCCCTGCCATCATCCCAGCCTTGGTTGGAATAGATGTGATGAAGCCTTCTCTGCCCCCACGGTGTGGGGCCAGGAGACCTCAGTTGCCATCTCCAGGGAGGTAGTGGCAGGGGAAAAAACACCAAGAAAGGCTGGAGGAGTGCACCAGGCTGTGCATCCCACCCGGCTGGAGGCAAAGCATCTCCCAGGGGTCACCCACCCCTGCTGGAGGGAGGTCTTGGGGGGAAGAGAGGCATCCCCATCCTCTCCCCAGTGTCCATTGCACGTCCCCAAGGTGGGGCAAAAAAGGCAGCAGCACAGCAGGGCCTGCCCTTTCCCCTTGTTCCCCTTCTGGTTTTGTCCCAGTTTCCCGAGGGAAGGAGGTTGCCACCAGTTTGCCATGCAGCTGCCACCCTCTGCTCCCCAGCATTCACGCTGCTGCTGCTGGGAGACCTCTGTCCTGGGGGACACCGGTGTCCCCCAAGCAGTGCCTGCCAGGAGGAGAGCTCCAGCCCCAGGATGCTCATCCCCTCAGTCCCGTGGGTGTGAACACACCACTTGGCTTCAGAAGAAACCAGAATAACAAACAGCTGGACTCATGGTCCTGCCGACGCCGTGTGGGCCACCAGCCACCACTGCATCCCTGGGACGAGGCTCCCTGGAGGGTGCTGGTGGCACTGGGTGGGCCACCAGCTGCCACCACATCCCTGGGACGAGGATCTCCAGAGGGTGCTGGTGATGCCGGATAGGCCACCAGCCGCCACCACATCCCTGGGACGAGGATCTCCAGAGGGTGCTGGTGATGCCGGATAGGCCACCAGCCGCCACCACGTCCCTGGGACGAGGCCCTCCGGAGGGTGCTGGTGCAGGGTGCACACACCCAGGATGGTCCCCCAGCCCCTGGTAACACCAGCACTGCCTGGCATTTCCCTCTCCCCTCCCCGCTGCTCACCTCCAGCCTCTGCCTCTGCCGAGCCGCTGCCCCTGCTCGCCCGCCCTGCTGCTGCGGTGGGTGCCGGGAGGTTGGGCGCAGGCGGGTGAGTGCTCGGTGGCCTCCCCGGCAGCGCTGGGCCGAGCCAGAGCTCGGCCCTCCCCGCGGTTACAACACAGCGCCCTTTCCCCTCTCCAGGCAGGCCACAGCCGCAGGAAATGTCCTTTTCTAATAGCAGTTGGGATTTGTTTCCTCCTTGAAATTCCCCGGCTCTGCGCGACCAGATGTGAGGCCAGACCCCGGCGCCTGAGGGAAGCCATGGAGGGCTCTGCCGTGAGCGGCTCCAGGCTGCCCCGCTCCCTGGGGGAGGGTGGGAGGCACTGGGGGATGCTCACCCCCATGCAATCACCCTTTCCTTCACCCCATCCTGGCCTCCAAAAGCCATCAGGGCCCCATCCCCACCCCAGCTGAGCTCTGACCCAGTGCTGGTCATCAGCTACCCCAGGATCCCTGGTGCCACCTCCTGAGGGCTGAGTGACTCATTGCTGGGTGGCACCAGGCAAGGTAACTCCTGCCCAAGGACCATCCCAGGTGCCTCGCCCTGGATGGCAAGGGCTGGGACGATGGGAGGGAACGTGCTCTTGACTCACTCAGCAATATAGAAATTTAGGGAACTGATCCCAAAGCAGGTTCTGTTGGGTGTCCCTCGCAGGCAGCAATGGGGATGCTGCTCGCTGTCGCTTTCCAGCATAAGCTGGTGGCAGGACCACTCCAGCACTCCTTCCCACCAGCTCTTCCAGCATCCCCATCCTGTCCCCCAGCATCTCCACCCCATCCCCTCACAGACCATGGTGGCCTCTGCAGAGGAGAGGTGCCTCCTCCCTCCCTCCCTCTCTCCCTCCCTCACCAGGGCTGGTATTAAATCAAAGGTTTATGAGAAAATGGAGGGGCCAAGGGAGATCCTAATCTGGTCGCAGGCTGATTAACCCCGAGTTCAGGCTGAGGTCCTGATGCTCAGCTATAAATAGCTCTGCCTTCCCTTTCCCATCCTCCCGCCCGGCGTGCCTGCCCTTTTATGGTCAAAAAGGCAGATTTGGAGACCGAGCGGCCCCCATCTCCCATGCTGGGGGTGAGCCAAGGGGGCCCAGGGGGATGCTGCTCTTTCTCGCTGGGTTTTGCTGGGATAAATAATAATGCCAAGAACAAAGGAGCAGGTTTGGGAGGGCTGAGAGAAAGGGATGGGTGCAGAGAGGGAGGCATCTGGGTTGTGCTCCATCCCCACTGGGCAGGCAGCCCCACTCCTGGTGCCAGAGTGAGGGAGAAATCACCTAATTTGGTGTCTTTGTGGAGGGCTGGGCTACTCTGCGCCCACTCGTGTCACAGGAGGGTGGCGTGGTGATCATGGCGGCAGGGAGCCCAGGGACAGCCCAGGCCTCTGCCATCCTCTGGCTGCAAACTCAAGTATCTCCCTGTCTGTCCCTCTGGGGCAGGGGACAAACCCCACCATCCCCACTGGGATGCTGCCGAGTCCTGTGACACCACGGAGGACCCACCGGCTCCTGCAAAGCTGCCAGTGACAGTGAGGGACTGAAACCCTTCAGCAACATTGAAGCCTGGCTGGGGGTGAGGAAGAGCCTGTGGAGGGGCCAGGATGGTGGAAGGGGTTTCATGGCTGGCAGAAGGATGCCTAAAGAAGAGCCAAGGCACAGTCATTGCCTTTCCCACAGCCTCAGCTCTCCTCCGCTGTCACCAGCCTGCTGACCACCATGTCCCCATCCTTAGCTGGTTTCCTCTGCCCGGAGCTGCCTCCCCTTCCAAATGCCAGCACAGCCTCAGGCCCCCTCCCCAGCCCACCACTGGAAGGCATTTTGGGGGTGCAGGGAGCCCATCAGTGAGGGGTGGCTCCTGCTGGCCCCAGTGCTGACCCTGGGGCGTGCGGAGCGTGGGAGCGGGCACCAGCACCAGCCCTCCCGCTCTGTTCACACGTCACATTCCCGGTCCCGAGGAAGTGGTGCAGGGGTGAAGTCCCAGCGGGGACAGGCTGTCACGTCCCAGTCTCCAGCCCTCGCTGGGAAGGACTGGTGGGAACTCTGAGCGCCGTGGGGAGAGCTCCCTGCAGACACTGTTCCCAGGCGGTGCGGGGTGGCTGCTCCAGCATCCTCCTTGCTCCCCAGGCTCTGCATGGCCCTCAGCTGGAGCCGGGCGGAGGAGCTGGCCGAGGGGATGCTCCTCAGCATGGTGGGCATGCCAGGAGCCTGGAGCCCAGCGGGCAGAGAGCAGCCATAGCACAGCCATGGTGTGGCTGGAGCTCATTAAACTGCCAGCGCTCTTGGCTGCTTATCTGGGCTTCATCATCTTATCTCTGCTCCAGCAAGGGAGGGGGATGGGGGTGGGTGTGCAGCATCGCCTGAACATGAGATGAGCCCAGATAGTAAATCTCTTCCCACCACAGGCTCCAGCTTTCCCAGCCCCGCTCACAGCCCGCCCAGCCAAGCAGTAGAAGAGCCTAAAGACAATGCCCTAAATGGGTTGAAAGTCCCAGCGAGCAGGAGACGAGATGTGGAAGAAGGTCTACGACAAGGGTGGTGTCAGGACTGGTACTCGGTGCTGTACCCCCACAGCACCCACAGAGCCAGGGCCCCCCGAGCCGGCAGACCCTCCAGCAGACCCCACTGGGGAGCACGCAGAGGGTGGGTCAGCTCCTCTGCGCAGCTGCCGTGGGGACAGGGAGTAACAGAAACGCATTTTAGAAGTAAGGTTGAAGAGAGGGGAAAAGGAAGGGTAAAGCTGAGAAGGGGGAATGCAGGTGTGAAGGCGGGACTGGAAGAGCGAGCTGCTGCCCTGTGTACCAGCCACCACAAGTCAGTCCTGCAGCGAGTACCAGGGTGACCTGGGGGCCACCTGTCCCACATGCAGCACCGTGTGTCCCACAGCCCCGTCCCCAGGCCCTATCCACCACCATCCCTCATCCAAGGGAAGTGGCTTGCCCACCTCCCAGCAGGGCTGGGCTCAGGGGCATCACTGCCACCAACCTCCCAGCCCTGCACTGCCCGCCGTGACAGGGACACACCAGCGGTCCCCAGGTAAGGACTTGGCTGCCTGCACGCTGCCAGCACAGCCCTGCCACCCTGGTGTGAGGAGCCTCCAGCATTACCTGCATGTCCCACCTCCCACAGCTGCTGGGACAGGGGCTTAACAGAGCTGTCACGTCCCTGTCCTAACACAGCCTCAGCTGGAGCCCAGCCCCAAAACTTCCTGGGGGCAGATTGCCGGGGCAAGCGGCGCTGCCCGCCGGGATGGGACGGTGCTCTGCAGGGCTGCCTGTGTGGGGACAGCCCCACTAGCTCACCTCTCCTGGCATGCTGACCATCTCCTGTGGCTCCAGCTCTGCACCACAGCATGTTCCCTGTTTTGGGGACAGCAGAGGAGAGGAGGGAGATGCTGGTGCTCGGCTTCGGTGTGTCACACCATGCAGAACATGGGCAGGCTGACTGCCTGTCACTCCTCCTGCCAGCTGTGTATGTAGCTTACATCTAATGTGGGCACAACGCTGGCCCTGGGGGCTCACCAGCCCTCCAGAAGACCCCCATCCCAGGGGCAGTGTGACCACCCCACCCAGCTTTGTCCCTCACCTCCACGGGGCAGCGGGATGATGCGCACTCGCAGCAGCCACAGCCCAAGCTCCGGAGCCTGGTCCCGCTGCACGGGCACTGTGGTGGGCTCGCACCCTGCAGCTCTGCAGAGGCTGGCTCTGCCCTGGTGCCACTGCTTCTGCCTGCCCCAGGACAGCGTGGCACCATCAGCTCTGTGCTTAGCTCTGCCGACTGCACAGGATGAATGTGAAGTGGGGATTTGTCTGCTGCAGCCAGGAGGAGTCCCTGTGCATCCCAAGCGGTCCTTTTCCCTATCCAGGCTGGTATCTTGGGGGTGTGGGACAGGAAAGCCCTGTTCCCCCAGGTGACCATGTCCCTTGCTCCACATGGGGTCTGGCTCCAGCCTCTGCCCTTTGTCTCTGTGCCAGTGCCACACAATCCCAGCCCCACACTTGCTGCCCGTGCCCTGATCCAAAGGGACAAGGTGCCCAGAGGGCACCTCCCGGCCAGTGACCCCCTTAGCAGTTGGTAGGGGAAGAGGAGGCCCTCCCTGAGCCCAGCTGGTGGGTGCTGCGGGTGGGCAGACTCTGCCCCGGCTCCCTGGGATGTCCCAGCGTGGGGCAGGCAGCACGTCTCCACTGCCCAGGGGACGCTGAGCCAGGCGTGGAGTTGGGGCTGAGATGAGCCCCGTGATTGTGCCTGGTCCCAGGCAGGAAAAAGGGTTTGGGGTTCAGGAGAGGTGAGTGGTCCCCCAGCACCCGCTGCCCTGCAGCCACAGGCTGTGTGTTAGGCTTCATACCCCTGGCTGCAGCCTCCCCCTGAGCAGATCTGCTTCACTTGCCTCCCCTGTGTGAGCTCCTGGCCAAGGTGGAAGGATGGTGAATGGCTCCAGAGCTCAGATTTCCATCCTCTTGCCTCACTGTTTGCTGCTCCGCTCCGGCTCGCTCACTAAAAGATGAGCTCTTGCTGCTTCTGCCCCACACAAGTCAAGGTGCTGGGGTTCCCCCCAGAGCACAAAGGGTTCCCCAGCCCAGCGCTCCCCTGCTCAGCTGCCCACAGTGCTGCCTGCAGGATGCCTGTGCCACACCACTGCCCATCACCATCACCAAGGCATGGCATCGCCCGGCTCGGCACAGCCCTCGCTGAGGGGAAGCTTGCTGAGGGCTGGCGATACGGATCCTCACGGCCTCGCTCACGGGAGCAGGGCAGGCTGTGCCACCAAGCCCCAGGGCACCGGCTCACCCAGGAGGGGAGCACCAGAGGGATGCTGGCAATGGGCAAAGGTGGGTTTTGCTGGGGGTGCAGGGGAAACAAGCCTCGGAAAAGCCTGATCAGGAACAAGGCTGGTTCTTGGTTAGAAAAGAAGAAAAGAGAGGGGGAAAAAAGCCCTTAATCATCTCCAGACTGCCTTTTGACAGGCGTGGAGGGAAATGCCACTCTGTCCAGCAGCCACCCAGAGCTACAGCATGTCTAGACACAGCCTCTCCAAATTCCTGCTGATAACTGCTTGGGAAATCTTTGGCGGAGGCGTCTGCCTGTGTTTGCTGGGAATTAACTCCTCTCCCGTCGGCCGGCAGCGGGGAGGTGATGGCATTGCCCTTCAGCAGCCACCACTGGCAGGGTGCTGTGGTCAGTGGGCAGGGATGGGGGAGCTGGGACCAGGACAGACCCTTGCTGGGGACATAGGCCGTGTCCCACCAGTGGCTCCCTGTCCCTGTGTGCTACATCCCAGCACTGAGATGCTGCAGCTGCCCAGGGAGCAGTCAGTGATGGCGGGAAGCCCTTGAGGCACAGCAGGATGGGGCTGTGGTGGGTGGCCACAGCTGCCCTGAGAGGTTGCAGTGCCCTTATTACTGTCACTGTCCCTTTGCAGAGGAATGCAGAGCCCATGAGGGAGCCTGCACCCCCAGGGATGCACTGCACCCTGGCTGGACCCACTGCCCTTGCGTTGGACCCGGGTGGCAGCTGGTCATTGTCCCTGTGGTGGTGGGAGCGGCCATGCAGAGAAAGGAGACAGAGGAATATGACAGCTTGGGGGCATGGTGTCCCCAGGTGACCTGCTGGAGGGGACAGCCACTGCTGTCACACAGGGACGGGAGGGACGGCATGGAGCCAGCCGCAACCCAGGCTCAGGCAGTGCTGTGACGGTGAGGGACCCTGCAGACAGACTGGGGGACCCTCTGCAAGGCCGAAGCTCAAGGCTGCCTAGGAACCAGCTGTGTCCATGCCCTCACCCAGCACAGGGCTGGCATAGCCCCACACTGCCTGCTGCTCAGCCACTGGCTCCCACGGGGCGACCGCTCTCGGCAGCCGCTGCTGCAACCGTGGGGATGAGGCTGTGGCAGCCATTCACCCAGTGAGCAATGGAGCTGGGCAATGCCAGTGACTGGGAGCATGCCAGTGGTGCCAGCCAGGCACTGTGGCCGGGGAGGACAAAGCGAGGCAGTGGCATAGGCTGGGCGGGCATTGGGGTCCCGAGAGCTGCGGCTGACCTAAGTCAGCGCGAGTGCACTGAGTAGGGTGGCTTCAGCACCCTGCGAGGCTCCATGAGCTGTGGCCCCATCACCTCCCCAGCTTGCTCTCCCCCAGAAGTGGCAGCAGCACGGCTGGCCAGAGGAGCCGAGTGAGCGGCACATGGCCCCTGCGGCACGAGGAGCCCGTCTGCCAAGGCTCGCCTCCGGCTTCCCATTTTTTCCATCCTAGACATACACAGAGCAGAAAGCAGTTCTATCCCCAGCCCCGGGAGGGCCCTTCCCAGCCTCCAAAAATCTGGGTGAGCCCGGCCAAGCCCCTCTCCCGTGGCCAGAACAAAGCTGTAGGGACTGATTTTGGGGAACCTCTTTGCTCAGGACCCCGTGGCCCTGAGGCATCTCTGGCCGGCTCCCCACGGTATCCCTGCCAGCGCCCCTTGCCCGTGCTCCCCACACTTCCTGCCCTCTTCAGGGGACACCCCGACCACCCCCTGTGGTCTGTGCCCCTGACCACCCCACAGACAAGTGGGCTGAGTGTCCCACTGCTGGTAGAGGGGGATGCTGAAGGAGCCGCCCTGCCTGCTTGTCCCTGCCCGCACCCAGGACAGGCACCGGGCACAGGAGCACCCGTGCTGCCGCAGGGGGTGTCTCAGCACCAGCCACCCCCTGTCCCTGTCACCCCACACAGCCAGACACCTCATGCACCCAGCGCCCGCCCACGCGCCTGCCCGCTCCCTCCATCCGCGGGCACCTACCTGCTGCCCCACGACTGCGGCGGGGCACTGCAGGGACGTGGGCACATGCCTGGCACCTCCTCCTGGCCCATTATAACCTGCCACTGGGACCCTGGTGCTGCCAGACGGGGTTTTTTAAGCGGCTGGCAAGGGAGCCGTCGGCAAAAACTCCTTCCAGGCTGCTCAGAAGCTGGAAAACCTTTTTCTTTTTACCTTATATGAGCTGCAGGAGGAGGCCAGGCTGCCGACGGGCACCGCTGTCAGGGGCGCCGAGGGGATCCATTGGCTGGGGTGCCGTCACGTGGCCCCGCCGCCGCGACCCGCCGCCATGCAGCTGAGTGTTGCTTTTACCCCCTAAGGAAGGGCTGCTTGACAATTTTCATATTTCTTCTAAATTTGGAGATTTCAGACAATGCTGGGAGGCTTGGCTTGGGATGCCAGAGGCCCATGTGGAAGTCATTAAGTCGGAGAGGGGGAGCGAGGGAAGGAGGGCTGGGGGGAGCAGGGGGGGAGGAGAACGGCCAGGGCTGTGCCGGCTGCCAGCGACGCGCCTGGGAACCGAGGCCATCTCTCCCGGAGAAANGGGGTCCGGCAGAGCAGGCTGGCCTTGGGGCCGGGGAGCCGGGGCGGCGCTGGCGGCTGTCCCACCAGCTGGGGAAGGAAGTGGAGATGCTCCCTGGCCTGGCTGGAGGGGGCTCATGATTCCCATTACTTTGAAAAGCTCCATCTGGCCTGGGAAAAAAAGACGTCTCACTGGCCACGGGGCTCACGTGGGCTGCCCCTGTGTACAGAGGGACACTCGGCGCTGCAGGCGGTGGGGACACCCCAGAGTGCTGGTGGGGTTGGGACCCCCATGGGGTGGCGGGGCTAGGGATGTAGGGTTGGGCATCCACAGGGCCTTTCCTCTGGTGTTAGTGGCACGGGGAGTCGGTGTGGGAGCTCCAGCACTGCCGGGCTGCACTGGCTCCTCCCGGCCCTGCGTGGACCACGAGTCCATGTATGGCTTCCAGGCGCTCCAGGGCTCGGCTAGTGAACAGCAGTTGGCAGCTCTGGTGGGAAACACCCGGCACCGAATCGCTGCCGTCCTCCTGTGCCAGCAGGGAAGGGGGTCACCTCTACTCCGGACCCCTGAGCCCTTCCGGGCACTAAGGCTGAGCTGGGCTTCCCCGGGCTGTGATGCCGGCAGCCGCATGCGGGTCCAAAGGAGGAGGAAACTGTCCTCTGCAGCCAGTGATAACCGAGGGACAGCTGGGGAGCAAGGGGAGGGGAGGGGAGCACCAGCCGCTTCTTGGCCTGGTTTTCCCAGGAGGTGTCTCTCCCTGGGGGTGCAAAGGGCTGGGCTCTGGGATTTCCTGCCCCAGAAGTCCCTTGGATAATGGAGCAGAGCTCTGTCCCAAACCGTGCATGGGCACTATGGTGGTGATGGCTGCAGAGGACTCCCAGTACCTGGGGGTGTGCACACACTGCCAGCCTCGCTAGGGACAGATGCAGCCCAAGAGTCAGGCAGGGAATGACTTCCACCAGCAACACACCCCAGAGCGACTGGGAAAGCATCTGCTTCCGCAACATGAAGGGGAGAAAACAGACGAGGAGATGGGCCCTACTGTCCCCAGAGCCCTGAGCCTGGAAGATGGGGACAACCTCAGAGCCAGGACCAAGGTCCCTGGAGCCAGGCTTTGCAGAGGGGTGGTATGCCAGTGTCTGGCATCCCCCCAGCAGCCTCGGCACTGAAGCCCCCGCTACCAGAGCCCAATCACCACTGTGTTCCCCCAGACACTCTGGGATGCCTCCCCAGTCCTTCTCCGGTCAGGGGCCACTCTCTGCATTACTCCCTGCAGACCTCACCCTCACCATGCTGAGGACATGGCCATCCACCAGCCCCCCCAACCCCCCTCCCCAGCCCTGTGGCCCTGTAAACCAAGCAGCCACCAGCCCAGCCCAGCTCAGCCCAGCTCTGGATGGCTGCAGGCATCTCAGGGCTGCAAAGGAAGCCCTGCTGCCTGCAGCTGGCAGAGGTGGGTGCTCAGAGTCATCCAGCTCACCTGGCTGCAGGGGAAGGAAGCAAACTGGCAAAGCCAGCTCTGAACTGGATGCCCGGGGTTTGCTCTGCTGAAACATGGGCTGCTGGAAAGAAGTGTGGGCAAATCACTGTGGGAGTGAGAGGTGGGGAGGAGAGGCAGCTCTTGGCCAGGCTGCAGAGCACCCAGCCACACCGGCTGGCTCTGGGGACAGCACCTCGAGGTGCAACTGGGAGGACAGTGCGGAGCAAAGCAACTGTGGAGGGATTGTACCAGCTGAAGGAGGAGGGAGTTGTCCAGGAGGCTGCTGTGCAGCAGTGAAGGAGAAGCAGGGAACCAGACTGGTTTTTGCATCACTACACACACACACACTCATATCTGCCTCCACCCTGCTGCCATGAACACCACGGCCAGGCCGTCACGCAGCAGGCAGATGGCAGCTGCCCAAACGGTCGACACAGAGAGGCAGCTGATGTCCTCCAGGGAGCCAGAGGTACCTGGCCACGGACACGAAGGATTTCCCTGGGACAGTAGGCTGGGGGCGGCGGGGGGAGAAGAAACCCAGCCTGTTTCAATCCCTATGCACAGAGAGATCCAGTGGCGCCATGGCAGGATCTTGCCAGACTGCAGGTCTGCCTGCAGTCACTGGGGCATGGGGCTGAGCTGTGGGGACCACAGGGGGTGTGGAGGGTGCACATCCCCCCCGCTCCTGGGTATCCCCTGCCCTCCACCTTGGAGCACTGTGCAGAGCCCGGACGCTACGTGGCAGCCCCAGGACATGGTGGGGCTCCTCCCTGCACACGGAGCCCTCCCACGCTGTGTCTGACACCTGTACCCCTCGCTGTGTGGGGCACCCTGTGCCCGCAGGTACCGAGCTCATCCTCATCCCGTGCCCCAGGGAGCCCAGCAGCCTTCCCGGGAGCCAGCATGGAGCCATCACCTCCCGGCTCTCTGTCCCCCTTCACGGACGTGCAGCCCCTGCTCTTGGTGGGCTGGCTTTGAGTGAAGCACAACTAACTGCTGCCATTAAACAAACCCTATAATTAGAAACCAGGTTTCCTAAATGAAATGAAAAATGTAACATTAGCCTCTGTTTGTTCGCTGGATGCTGCTCTCTTGTTCCATGACCCAGAGAGGTCATGCCCTGTGGTTTCTGAGAAGCCTTAATAAGGTAATGTTTAGGAGGTTACTATCTTTACAACTCTTGTCTTAATACAACTCCATAAGAAAAACATTTGGGGCAAAGCAGGATTCCTCGGAGCGGGTTTGTTTTTGTTACTCCTTTGCTAAGATGCTGCCCGGCGATTCCTCCTCGCAGCAGATTCAGTTTCAGTATCTCCACAAAAGCTTTTCTTTACCCCCCCTCCTCCCCCTCACTGTCCTCCAGCTGGGCATGAGGGCCTTGGTGGTCCGGGGTGACAGGGACAGCCCCACTTCCCATCCCAGGCAGGTGGTGAGGGAGACCACCGGCTGCCAGCCGTGTGCAGAGAGATGCTGCAGGGCAGTGATGAAGCCCCCCCCCCAATCCCAGGCAGGCTCTGTGGGGTGGATCCCACCTTCCCAAGAGCCCAGAGAGCAGTAAGAGAAACCCCTCTGCCATGAGCCATGCTAACATCCAAACCCACCGAATTTCCAGCCTCTGCATCTACTGCCCCACACATTTCTCAGCCTGTGGGCATTTCTCAGCCTGTATATTACTGCACCCAACAGCAGGCAGCTCCTGCCTCCCTTGCCCCCCTGCTTGCACTGTCGTCGTTGCAGGGGCAGGGCGGTGTGATGAATGGACACGCTGGCTGGAGCAGCTCTGAGGGTGACCTTCAGCAGTGGCCTCTGCTGCTGTAAATCCCTTCTCTCCACGAACTGCTGAAACAGCAGTATAAAGGAGCAGGGGATGGGGACCAGGGCAGGAAATTTTCAGCCATGACTTAAAACCACCAGATCCCGCCTGGTGATGACTCCCCAGGAGCTATGGGGTGCTGGCATGGGCTGCAGTGGCATGGGCCAAGGGCTGTGGGGAAGAAAGGTTTGACTTGAGCATGACCTGCTAGTGCAGATATCAGTGCCACCACCAAGCTTTCCATTTACCTCCTTTCTGCCTTGCCCTGGGAAACTGGGGATTTGGATGCCTGCCTGTCAGCAAAAGCCACTAAAGCCCTAAAAATAAGAGATTCTGTCCTTCCAGACCTGAAGGTCATCGCTGCCCTGGAAACATGTTCCTGGGAGCTCCTTTTGTCCCCAAGGCCTCGCAGAGAGGGCAGTGGGGATGGCTCCAGGCTGCTCCACGTGCCCCGTGTGGGGCTGGAGCTCTAGACCATCCTGTGGCCAGGAGCTGAGGTGCAGAGGGCATCCTGGCAGAACCTCTGCAATCACACACAAAATGCAGCTACCCCCTGCAAGGTGCTCGGGGTTGGTGTCTGACCACCATGTTTGCTGGGTCAGGCTGCAGGGCAAAGCAAAACCAAGTTATTTTGGGCATTGCCCACCCACGCTCTGTGCTGGTGGGCAGCGGGGCACAGCCAGTATGGGGTGAGTCTAGGAACCCAAAGGGCCTGGCAAGGCAGGAGGGCAAGCACAGGGGACATGAAGAGAGCAGGGTGTGGGACCAGGTGCCCATCACGCTTCTCAGGCTGAGGAGACCCATGCCCAGGCGCTGCCTTGGTGGTCTCTGCAGCCTCCCTGCCTGGAGGAGTCCATGGCTGTGCGCTGCTCCTTCCTACTGGGAGCTGGGGCTGCCCCACACAGAGCACCCAGCGGGTCCTGCTGGGATGAGGGTCTGTCGCTGCACCAGCCCTCCTGTCCCCCGGTGCCGCCAGCCGGACACGGAGCAGCGGGAGCAGAGAACCACCCTGGCCTGCACCGCACCGGGCGCCGTGCCGTGCCGGGGCGGAAGGAAGCGGGTGTTTCCAGCGCGGGGAAGGGGAGAGCAGGCTTTTTCCATCAGGTGCTCTGTCTCCAGGAGCAGAAGGTAAAAGAAAACAAAAGGCAGGAGAGGAGCGGGGCAGGAGGAACCTGCGTGTCTGGATCGTGTAACCAGTGACGTGCTGTAAACGCTGGGCGGCTGATGGATGTGCCGGCAGGGATGTGCCGGACGTGCACCCTCCCTCCCACCCCGCCGTCCCGGAGTTGTTGGCAGCCGCTCTCCCAACGCCTCCGGCCCCCCTTGAGCCTCCTGCCTTGGGTGGATGGCCAGGCTGGGGTACCCCAGTGGCCTCCATCCCCAAAGGACAACCCTGCACAGCTCAGCTCCCAGTGCCAAAGCCAGGCTGTTGTCTCTCCTGTGTGATCCACAGGGTGTGATTTACAGACAGCACGGAGCATCATCCAGCTCCCCCCGCCCGAAGGGCCGCCAAGACAGCCGGAGGAGGGCTCTATAAACACAACTGTCCTTTGATGCAGAACCCAGGCACAGCAAGACCCTGGGCTGCCAACAGCTCATCCATCCCCTTGTGTGGCTGCCACAGTCACCCCTCCTGCCCGCAGCACCCTGGCACCTCAGGGCAGCTCCGTGGCCACAGCACCTGCGTAAGGCAATGTCTCATCCCTCCCATGGGAAAACCCTTCCCAGCCAGGGTGGGGACTATGGGGACATCATGGGAACACAGGAGGGGGGTCACTCCCCATCCCATGGATGGATGCCTGGGGGATGGCACCAACGCCGCTTGATGCCAGCAACAAATTCCTGTCCGCCCTCGCCAGCCAGGCTGTGGCTCCGTGTTTATGCAACAGCAGGATCCAGCAGAATTAAGCACTTTTTGTTTTTCCCTTTTTTGAGAATGGGGAGTTTTAATTCCCACCAAACAACGTTCTTTTTTCCATCAAGCTTAAAATAAGTCTTTTTGGCCGGGGTGTCTCTGGAGCCACTCTTGTGCAAATATGGATGTGAGCACCATGCCACCGGCTTGGCTGGGTGCTACCTGCTGGGGCTGCTGGGGGGGAACCAGGAGGGCCCCTTGTGAGCCCCCCGCAGCGATGACTCTGGCCTCAGCCCTCCTCCCCGCCGTGGCGTGGGGCTGGACCTGGTGAGGCCAGCTTCCTAGGGCATGCTTTGGTTTGATGAGTGGAAAATGTTGCTCACACAGAGATAGGAGGTGCTGTGACTCTGCTGGAGCCTCCCACCAGCCCCCACCTCCTGGCCCTTGGGTGAGTGTGTGCTCAGGTGGGCTGGGGCTGCGCAGACCCCGATGAGGCTCCTGCATGGGAGCAGCCAGTGCCTGGAGATATGGTCATGCCCTGCAGCGTGGCACCAGCAGGGATGTTGCCCAGTGCCTGGTGCAGGGAAGGGAGCCGCAGACCCCGCACCAGTGGCTCCCACCCTGGCAGGGACAGTCCTGCTTGGGAAAAAAAGGCAAGAGGCTATTTTCTGCCAGTGTGTGAACAGTTGGCTGATTGCCCCCATTCCCTCACCAGCAGCCAGCGTTGTGTGCTCTGCCACGTGCTCCCTTGGCCAGTGCATCCCTTCTGCCCAGCACAGCATGGCCACCCTATGTCCCTTGAGTCTGGGTGCTCAGGCTCGGCTGGGGGCACAGCAGCAGACTGTGAGCATGGTTGCTCTGGGAAATTTGTACCTGGCTCTACTCTGGGAAGGCAGAGCCTGTGTTCATGGCCCCTCCTGCCCTGTTTGGGAGCCCGTTCCCACTCCCCAGGCTCTGCTGTCCCGTGGCACTGAGGCAATGCTGGGGGGAGGTACCAGCGATGAGCACGTACAGCAGAACCCAGAAGCACATCCCCCCTCCCCTACGGGTAACCCCCTCCCGGGGAGCTGTTGGGGGGGGGGATTTCCAGTGGTCCCCAGCCACTCACTTCCTTGTGTCGCTACGTGGGGTGACCCCAGCACACCCCACTGCTGTGTGGGCGGCACCATGACCAGCACAAGCCCACAGAGGCCACCGGCTGTCCCATCCCAGCGGGGTAGGCAGGGGCTGGCCGTGACCCAGCCGCCTGCGCACCCCAACCCCTTCCCTCGCACGAGGCCAGTGGGGAAAAGGCACCCGCCCCCACCTCCCTCCCCAGCTTATCAAATTTGGCCATGTCTGAAAAGCCCTGGTTTCCTTTTCACCAAAAAAGATCAAAACTGGGTAATTGGCTGCCGCCGCAGATGCCTCTGCGCCTCTCTCATGTGTAAACAGCATTGCTGAGCGCTGACACAACGCAGGCGGCTGCGGCACATGCAGGCGGCCTGCACCCTCCGGCGCCGCAGGCCCGGGCTGCTCACCGGCCCTTCTAGGGGGATCACGGAAGAGGGGGTGAAATAAGAGGGGCTGGCTCAGCACCCCAGGTGGGGAGGAGGCATAGGTGCTGCCTTACCACATGTGTGGCAAGGACAGGTCCCTGAGGTGACAGTGCTGTGCTCAGTGCACAGTGCATGGCATCACACCGCACCCAAGGGGGTGACCAGGCCCCGAGTGCGCTGTGCCGGGGCTGTCCTTGGGGCCATTAACGTGGGCTGGGGGTCCCTGTGGTGGGAACAGCTGGGCTGTGTTCCCTGCTGGTCCTGGGGCTGGGACAAGGACAGGGTGGTGTGAGTTGGAGGGGTAGAGAGTTTTACCTTGCTGTAAGGTTTTCTAAAGGCCCAGTTCATGTTCTGGGGAAGGAGGGGGAAATTCCCCACCACCCTACAAAGCACAAGGGCCTTCAACCCCCTGAAGATGTTCAGTGAGTTGGGAGGCTGAGTGATACTCGGCACGTAGTGCTGCCCCAAAAGCTGGTGGTTCTGGGGTGGGAATGGGATGAACCAGGGGGCAGAAAAGACCAGAGATGTAGAGCAGACCCCCAGCACCATCCAGCTGGGTCAGCAGCCCCAGCGATCTAAAGAGCCCCTCCAAAGGGCAGACCCTGCTGTCCCTGAGCGTGGGGAACAACCTTGGGCACCCCTGTGTCCTGTGGCCGGCTGGGGCTAGCAGGGAGGGTGGATGCAGTTGGGATGGAGGGATGTAGGAGGGATGGAGGGATGTGGGAGGATGGAGGGGAGGAGGGATGGAGGGATGTGGGAGGGATGGAGGGGAGGAGGGA
>VXBZ01008399.1:43207-66377 GCA_013399135.1 Heliornis fulica | reverse complement strand
AGTGATGGGTGCTGTTGTCTCCCCGTTGAGCAGAGGGATCAGGTGGCTCCTGGAGACAGCAGAGCTGAGAGTGACATAAGGATGGTGGCAGGCCTTCAGCTGTCCCCACAGGGACAGCAGGACAGTCCCAACCTCCTACACACCTTTCTGCCAGCGCAGGACACAGCCCACCCCTGGTCCTCCTGCAAGCACTCACTCCCCAGCCCCCAGCCACATCCTTCCTGGCCCCTGTCAGTGCTGTCACTGTGCTGGTGGTACCTCCAGAGCCCAAACCCCCTCCCCAGGCCAGACAATTGCCCAGCAAGCCCCTCCGGGCTGCCTGGTCCAGAGGGGACCCGCCACCCTCCGCAGCCGGAGCCAGTGCCCAGGGAGGCGGATGGTGGCTGCGTCCCAGACCACGCTGGCCCACGCTGGCCCCCTGCCCTGTCGGCGTGGAGGCTTGCTGGCACCTTGGGGACCTGACACACCTCCGGCAGAGTGGAGCCGGGGGCTGGGGCTTTCCCTTTTTAGCTGCCCAGCTCGGCAGTGCCAGCCACACTGCAGGACGGCAGCCGGCAGCCCCTCTGCGGCGATGGAGCGGGCTCCAAACCTGGTAGGTGACTGCACGGAGCCTCAGGGCTTGTGCCTCATTTTCCTTCTTTAATATGATTATTTACAGGCTTGTTTATGGATGGCTACCTGGGTTTGTTTGCTTTGGAGATACACGCTGTGGGCTGCCAGGCCCATCGTGCCCACACCTGGCAGCTGCCTCAGAGAACAAAGCTGCGACAATCTGACAGACAGACTGGCACCAGATGGGGAAACAGCCCCGTCCGAGCCCCCTGCCCCAGGGCTCCACACACCTATGGGAAGGGCTGCAGGACGGGCAGCGGGCAGGGCTGCGGGAGGGCTGGCAGGGCTGCAGGATGGGCAGCAGGCAGCGCTGTGGGATGGGTGGCTGGCAGGGCTGCGGGACGGCTGGCAGGGCCGTGGGATGGGCAGCAGGCAGCGCTATGGGATGGGTGGCTGGCAGCGCTGCGGGACAGCTGGCAGGGCTGCAGGACAGGCAGCGGGCAGGGCTGCAGGGACACGAATAGCTGGGAGCAGGACTACAGAAAGCAACTTTGTTCCCTGCTGGGCAGCCTGCCGGGTGTCAGCACACGGGAGCTCGGTCCTGCGAGGCGGGATGGAGAAGGAAAGGAAAAAGCATCTTTCTTTTCTCTCTCACCGTCCCAGTGCACAAGAGGGAGGGAGAGGAGGGTTTGGATAAAGATCCCATTCTTGACTGTCTCATCTCTAAAGCTCCTTTTAAAGCAGAGGCTGCCCAGGTACAGCCTGAGCTGAGGGTGTAGCCACCCCTCCCAGCACACAGCCACCTCAGGGTGGGCAGGGAAGGGGCAGGGGACAGTTGGGGCAGCATGGGCAGGGGCACTTTGGGCAACGCAGGTTGACAGCTGCAACCAGGGTGATTGCGGTCACACACATCAACTGCGTCTTGGATGACGGGCTCACCACTGCTGCAAAGTGCCCTCCTGTGCTCCCTCGTGTGCACCTGTAGGCCAGCGTTTCCCTTTAGGGGTGGCACATACCACCCCAAGGTCAGTGTGGTCCTGATACCACCAGTGATTCGTGGGATGGGGGAGAGCTCCCCTTCCACGCCAGCCCTGCAGCCTGGGCAGCCATACACCATCATCCTTCCTCCCCAGCTTCTCCTCTGCATCTTCACCTTTGCCATGGTGCTGGTCCCTGAAGCAAAGGACCAAAGCAAGGCTGCGAAGGGCAGGAGAAAGGGCCTGGCACGGCCCTCCACAGCCACCCCTGCTCTTGCCTGGACCCCAGATGAACCCTATACCACCATGGCAGACTACGAGCACAGCATCCAGGACGTGGTAGGCCAGCTGAAGAACAGCTCTGAGCCAGGTGACACCAAGTGCCAGGTCAACTTGAGGCTTTGGAGGTCCAACCGGAGGAGCCTGTCCCCTTGGGCCTACAGGTGAGCTTGGGGCAGGGACCTTGGGGACATGCATGGTGGCTCCATGCCAGCAAGCACCATGGCAGCTCCAGCATCATGTGCCTGGAGTGGTTGATTGGGGGGGGTGGCCTTCAACCCAGCACCCCATTTCACTCTGCAGAGGCATTGCCCTGACCATCCCCAGACACCCACTGCCTGTGTCACCATCTCTACAGTCTTGTCTCGCTTTCCCTCTCCTCCAGCATAAACCACGATGCAACACGAATCCCGGCAGATATCCCCGAGGCCCGGTGCCTCTGTACGGGCTGCATCAACCCCTTCACGATGCAGGAGGACCGCACCATGGCCAGCATTCCCATCTACAGCCGGCTGCCTGTCCGACGGCTGCTCTGCCAGGTCCCGGGAGAGGTGGGACACAAGCCCTCCAGGAAGAAGTGTCACAAGAAGTACCAGATGGTCATGGAGACCATCGCTGTGGGATGCACCTGCATCTTCTGAGGCTTCAAAGCTAATCCCTGCAGCTACCCATGGGCATCTAAACAGCTTGCTCTTGCTTCCTGAGCTTGCCCAGCCCTCTGGGAGAGGGTGACCTGGCTGAGCCTCAGGGTGAGGAGAGACCCTGTGCGAGGCCATGGCAGCTCCAAGAGCTCCCTGAAACTGCCAAGCAGCCACTTTGGGGACACCCAATGCGGGGCAGCCCCTGCAAGTCACCCAGTTATACAGTCCCACGGCCAGCCTCGCAGCAAGACACCACCCCAAGCCCCCTCACCACCAGAGAGGAGCTCAGCAGGGTGGGCTAGGGGAGAGAGGGAGGCGGCTGGAGGGAGGCAGTCCCTCCAGCTGGGAAGGATCAGGCCTCCTTGCTGTCCAATGTCCCGTTTGCCTTCATTTACTCCATTGATGCAAAAGCTCTGGGAGTGCCCAGCTCGTGTGGCAAGCGGACAGTGGCTTGGGCAGCTCCCAAGGTCTCCAATAAAGTGCATCGCTGACCCCCGTCTGAGCTGCCCCGCCTCGGTCTGTCACACTGTCCCTCTGCCCTGCCAGCCCATGGGTGAGTGCTGCCCAGCCTTCTCACAGCAAGGCTCCTCTGCACCCTCCAAATTGCAGCCAAGCCCCATGCTCAGGGAGCCCTGGATGCCCCTGGCAGCAGGCACCTCTCCCTGTAAGTCAGGGCCTGCGACAGCCCACCCTGTGTGCCCATCCCTGGGGTGCCAGGCCAGTGCGCAGGGCTGGGCTCCATGTGCACACAAGAGGCCAGGGCACCTCCTGTCCCAGCTGGGACCAGCCCTGCCACAGAGTTTCCTGGGGACAAAGCCAGGAAGGCAGGAAAGGCAGAGGAGCCAGGCAGGTCACTGGGAAGCAGGACCCTGCTCCTGCTCAGCGCCAGCACACACCTGCTGCTGGCACCAGCCAGCCTCATGCCTCAAAGGTCACCGAGGTCCCTCCAAAAACTAGATGTGCAGCGAGCTTTTTTGCACAGGAAGAGGTGGATCCTCCTTCCAGGGAGAGAATGAACAGGGAAACTGAGGCACATACACAGAGACATGCAGCGATACTGGGAAGAGACTGTATTCCTGAAGGCAAATCACGTTCAAGTCATCTGGGATACAGCCTGTCCCTTCTCCCCCAGCCCCAACCCCCACAGTGTCCCCAAGGCAATAAATACTCCCCAGGCTATTACACGCAGAAGCTGCTGGCCCACCGGCTCCCTGGGCATCACAGCTCGGTCTTCACCTTGTGCATCAAGTCCTTCTGGTCAATTTTCTCCAGGTCCTGATGCCAGCGGTTGTAAGCCAGCAGGGCCACGTTTTTGGCCGCCACCGCTATCATCTCCATGGAGCTGGCCACCCACTCCACGCCGCTGAGGTAGAAGAGGTTTTCATGGAGCACAATGGGTGGGAGGGACTTGGTGGCATCGTAGAGGGGATATGTCTGCCACTCTGTCACCTGCACCGAGTAGTAGGACCTGAAGAGAGTCTTCAGCTGCTGCTTGTCCAGCGGCTGCTGGGAGAGGACACGCCACACTGCGGCCTCCTGGGGCTGCTTGCGACGGAAAGCCGCTGAGATGTTGACAGGACAGATGTTGTCCATGGCGTTGAAGAAGAGGTTAGGGGTGTCGGTGGTGAGGATGCTGGTGAAGGGGAAGAGCTTAGGGTCAGGGAAGCCGAAGTAGGAGGAGTTGAGGTAGCCATGTACCACGGAGGTGACAGAGGGCTGGAAGGCTCCGGGGAAGTCGGCAATGGGAGGCTCAAAGTTCTCGAAGGTGAAGTTGCTCCTGCTGGGGTGCAGGGGCGTCGTCACCACCACCATGTCGTAGAAAGCTGAACCCTGGCCTTCACGGCCCTCATAGTGCACCTGGTAGAGGGCTTTCCCTTCTAAAAAGAGACAGTGGATAGTTAGGAGTAGTCCCGAGCCCCAGACCTCTTGTTTCTCAGACAGCCTCCATTTCCAGGTTTTCCAGCACACACCAGAGCTGGACCCTCATCCACTTGATGTTTGTGGATGAGTTGCTGATGTTCTAGGGCAGCAGAAGAGCATTTTATCAAGCCCCTGGAAGGAAGTTCCAGAGAAGCCAAACCCAGAGGTGCAAGAGGACTGGGGCAGCACAGCCCACTACCTAAATCTCAGCTATCCAGCACAGAGCAAGCCTGCAACAAGGATGGTGCCATAGAAGAGATCTGAAGGACCTCAGGAAGGAGGGAGGTGACCCCCCAAAGCCAAGGTGTGTACCAAAGGGCCCCCAGCAGATCACATAAGGGAAGAAATGGACAGATCCCCAGGTCCTTGCCCAAATCCCCAGGACCAAGATGCTCTCCAGCCTCTGAGTGCTCCCTCCATGCCCCTGCATACCTGAGCTGCCACCACCCACTCCCACTCCCGCAGCACCCAGAGCAGACCCCATGCACAGGCTCACCTGAGCTGTGCAGAGAGATGCCCATCACTCTGGCTGGGATGACATTGGCTTGTGTCAGCTTCAGCAGACCTGAACACAGCAGTTTATTCCCTCCTTCTACCGCCCAGGTGCTGCCCTGGGCCCCTGCCAGTGACATGGCTCCTGGGGAGAGGAAGAAGAGGGTGGCTCAACAGCCTGCTCATGGAGGGGACATGGGGAAGGAGATTCACACGGGGAGGAGAGAGGGTCCCTGGTTTCACCTGCAAAGGCGGGCACCAGCACAGACTGCCCGTAGCTGGAGCGCAGGACAGCCGCGATGACATCATCCACGAAGCGTTGTGTGACACCCACCTCCAGCAAGGACTCTGCCACCGAGCGCTGCGTCATGTTGACAAAGGCATCACCCCCCANAAAACTAGATGTGCAGCGAGCTTTTTTGCACAGGAAGAGGTGGATCCTCCTTCCAGGGAGAGAATGAACAGGGAAACTGAGGCACATACACAGAGACATGCAGCGATACTGGGCAGAGACTGTATTCCTGAAGGCAAATCACGTTCAAGTCATCTGGGATACAGCCTGTCCCTTCTCCCCCAGCCCCAACCCCCACGGTGTCCCCAAGGCAATAAATACTCCCCAGGCTATTACACGCAGAAGCTGCTGGCCCACCGGCTCCCTGGGCATCACAGCTCGGTCTTCACCTTGTGCATCAAGTCCTTCTGGTCAATTTTCTCCAGGTCCTGATGCCAGCGGTTGTAAGCCAGCAGGGCCACGTTTTTGGCCGCCACCGCTATCATCTCCATGGAGCTGGCCACCCACTCCACGCCGCTGAGGTAGAAGAGGTTTTCATGGAGCACAATGGGTGGGAGGGACTTGGCGGCATCGTAGAGGGGATATGTCTGCCACTCTGTCACCTGCACCGAGTAGTAGGACCTGAAGAGAGTCTTCAGCTGCTGCTTGTCCAGCGGCTGCTGGGAGAGGACACGCCACACTGCGGCCTCCTGGGGCTGCTTGCGACGGAAAGCCGCTGAGATGTTGACAGGACAGATGTTGTCCATGGCGTTGAAGAAGAGGTTAGGGGTGTCGGTGGTGAGGATGCTGGTGAAGGGGAAGAGCTTAGGGTCAGGGAAGCCGAAGTAGGAGGAGTTGAGGTAGCCATGTACCACGGAGGTGACAGAGGGCTGGAAGGCTCCGGGGAAGTCGGCAATGGGAGGCTCAAAGTTCTCGAAGGTGAAGTTGCTCCTGCTGGGGTGCAGGGGCGTCGTCACCACCACCATGTCGTAGAAAGCTGAACCCTGGCCTTCACGGCCCTCATAGTGCACCTGGTAGAGGGCTTTCCCTTCTAAAAAGAGACAGTGGATAGTTAGGAGTAGTCCCGAGCCCCAGACCTCTTGTTTCTCAGACAGCCTCCATTTCCAGGTTTTCCAGCACACACCAGAGCTGGACCCTCATCCACTTGATGTTTGTGGATGAGTTGCTGATGTTCTAGGGCAGCAGAAGAGCATTTTATCAAGCCCCTGGAAGGAAGTTCCAGAGAAGCCAAACCCAGAGGTGCAAGAGGACTGGGGCAGCACAGCCCACTACCTAAATCTCAGCTATCCAGCGCAGAGCAAGCCTGCAACAAGGATGGTGCCATAGAAGAGATCTGAAGGACCTCAGGAAGGAGGGAGGTGACCCCCCAAAGCCAAGGTGTGTACCAAAGGGCCCCCAGCAGATCACATAAGGGAAGAAATGGACAGATCCCCAGGTCCTTGCCCAAATCCCCAGGACCAAGATGCTCTCCAGCCTCTGAGTGCTCCCTCCATGCCCCTGCATACCTGAGCTGCCACCACCCACTCCCACTCCCGCAGCACCCAGAGCAGACCCCATGCACAGGCTCACCTGAGCTGTGCAGAGAGATGCCCATCACTCTGGCTGGGATGACATTGGCTTTGGTCAGCTTCAGCAGACCTGAACACAGCAGTTTATTACCTCCTTCTACCGCCCAGGTGCTGCCCTGGGCCCCTGCCAGTGACATGGCTCCTGGGGAGAGGAAGAAGAGGGTGGCTCAACAGCCTGCTCATGGAGGGGACATGGGGAAGGAGATTCACACGGGGAGGAGAGAGGGTCCCTGGTTTCACCTGCAAAGGCGGGCACCAGCACAGACTGCCCGTAGCTGGAGCGCAGGACAGCCGCGATGACATCATCCACGAAGCGTTGTGTGACACCCACCTCCAGCAAGGACTCTGCCACCGAGCGCTGCGTCATGTTGACAAAGGCATCACCCCCCAGCGAGCGCAGCAGCTCCTCCAGGCTGGAGAAGGCATAGCCGTGCGCCTGGTACTTGTAGATCCTGGAGGGGACAGGAGCACCGGGCACATGGTGATGTCCTGGTGTCACAGAAGACCCCCTGCATCCCCCCAGGTCTGTGGGCTTTCCTACCTCATGAACTTCTCCATCACCTCCTCCACCCACATCTGCAGGCGCAGAAAGCTGATGCCATAGTGCCACCAGAGCCGGAAGAGGTTGAGCAGGTACCAGTCGGTCTCCTCCAGGACGAAGTGCTCCCCGCTGAATATGGCACTCTTCCCTGCCACCTCCCGCCGGTGCTTGAGGCCTGCAGGGAGCACAGGGGCCGCAGCCCCATTGGGCTCGCACACCCCGCTGAGGCTGAGGGCTACTGGGCGACGCTGGTGCCAAACACCACCGGGGTGGGACTGTGGGCAAAGATGCTTTTGGAGACAAGGGAGCACAAGAGCCCAGGGCACTGGGGCCACAGCCAGACCATATGTGTGTGGGGAGCACCCTTTGAGGTTGACATGTTGCTGGCTGGAATGAACTGGTGGGATTGCTCCCTCCATGCACTAACTCCACCAGTACCCCTTGCTTTTACAGTCCACAGGGCTGCCCCATCCCCTTCTCTCCCAGAGCACAGCGACAGCGAGAGGGGTCATCGCATGCCCCGGGTACCCAGGTCCCCACAACCCTAAGGTGCAGCCCCCCGCTTCCAGCTCCGGGAGGGAGGCCAGGCAAGCGCTGGGGTGCCCGTGCTCACCCAGGATCTTGACGAAGTCCTGCATGTGGAGGCTGAGGGCGTGGATGGAGGCTCCCCTGCTCTCGTACTGCTGCTTGTTCACGGTGACGGTGGCCAGCCGCCCGCCCACCCCCGCCGGCTCGTACACGTCCAGCTGCACCTGCGGCCCGAAGTGCTGCTGCAGAAAGTAGGCGACGGCCGAACCGCCCCGCCCGGCGCCCACCACGGCTGCCGGGAGAGAGGGGCGGGGCCGGCCGGGTCAGCAGCGTGCCCCGGGACAACGGGAGGACGCGGCTGCTCCCCCACCCCTCCCGGACCACCCCCGCATTCCCCGGCCGCGGAGGGGAGGGATGGGGGGGCAAGGGGCCAGCCCTGCGAGCGGGGAGGCGGCGAGGATGCTCCGAGGGGCCCTTATCCCACCCCGTGGGCCAGGCGGGAGGCCGGGAGCCGCCCGTGGNCCCCGCGGGGTGCCCGCTCCGTGCGAGCCCGGGCCCGCAGCGCCCTGTGCTCCTCGCACGCTGGGTGAGCACCCACCCAGACCCCGCCCGCCGTCAACCCCAGCCCCGGAGCTCCCCCGAGGCACCACCTCTCTCTCTCTTTGCCCCCCACGCTGCAAGCGTGGCACGGTACTGCCGGAGCGTTCCCCGGGCACGGCCCACGGCCCAGGCTGGATCCTGCGTGGGTCACACAGCGAGGGCATGGCAAGCTTTTGTTTGTACTTTCTGCCCTGGGTAAAACGAAGTGCCCCACCGCAGCTTGTGCCATGGGGATCCCATCCGGGAGCCGGCTGCTGCTCGGATTACAAAGGGTGGCAAAGACCGAGCAAAAGCCCTGGGAGAGGGAGGATGTGTAATTACAGACCCAGAGCTGCTGTAGCCCAGGGCTGGCACCGTACCAAGTGGCAAAATTGAGTTTGAGAATCCATCACCTGAACTCTGTCTCAGGAGGAACACAAGCACAGGTCCCCTCCTCATCTCTTCAGCTTGGAGGAGACTGAGGGGTGATCTCATTAGTGCTTATGAATATGTAAAGGGTGAGTGTCAGGAGGATGGATCCAGGCTCTTCTCAGTGTTTGCCAGTGATAGGACAAGGGGCAGTGGGTCCAAGTAGGAACACAGGAAATTCCACACGATATGCAAAAGGACTTCTCAGTGAGGGTGCCAGAGCACTGGAACAGGCTGCCCAGAGAGGTTGTGGAGTCTCCTTCTCTGGAGACGTTGAAGACCAGACTGGGCATGTTCCTGTGTGACCTAATCTGGGTGATCCTGCTCAGGCAGGGGGTTGGACTAGATGATCATTTGAGGTTCCTTCCAACTCCTGACATTCCGTGAATCCGTGATTCTCCTGTGCCCTGGCCAGGAGCCACTTCAGAGTTCCTACATGGGGGAGCACACACCACCCAGAAATTCAAGCATGGACATTTAGGAGAGGGGCAGACACGAACTACCCTCTTTGCATTGGACAGTATCAGCCCACCAGGATGGGGAGATGACACTCCCAAAGCTGCTTAAAACACAGCACACAAGGATCTTTGCAACACACCTCAGGTTTTAACAAGCTCTTACTTAACTGGTCCAATTTCACACCGTCTGTGGGCGAGAAGAAATCTGGCTGTACACACAGCAACTCTCCTCTGAGACTGGGTCAGCACCACCCCTCATCACCTCCCTCTCACTGCGGACCCTGTCCTGCTCGCAGGTGTTCTGCAACACTCTGCCACAAGCAACATTCTCTTCCCCTTCCAAAAAGGCTCCGATGCTCTTCTGCAGATGGCGGTGGCTGCGGCCTGAAAATTACCAACTCTCACTGTTGCTGCAGAGAAAAACCAGCAGAGCCAGAAATGAACTAACCTGGCAGCAGTGTTTCCTGGCCTGGTCTGGCTAGCAAACACGGAGCCACACCACCACAGCGTGTGGAGCCATGGCCATGCACTTCAGGCAGGAGAGAGTCCCTGTAATGGGGTGTAAGGGGACTTTGCTGGCAGATCTTTAGCATGGAAATAGATCTCACCCCACAAAGGACATCAGTAAATGGTCTTTTGCAAAGGTTCTTCCTACTGAAGAACACCCAGGGGCATTCAGAGCTTCAGAGCAAGGCAGGCGAGACCCACTGACCTGGCAGTGCCTGTTACATGATCAAGGCAAATCCAGGAAGGGAGGCACAGCTATTTTTGCAGAGGATGGGAGAATGAGAGCTGCTACACTGACACTCCCACAGAGAAAGTGTTCTTTTCACCAACAAATCCCTGCAATGGTGACCTGTCTGCGGGTGCCACAAGCGTTAATACACGCGTTAAGCCACCTGAATCGAGCTGTACAGAACGCCTGCTCCACACACCACACACAGAAGGGCTAAAATGCAGCCAAGCAAAGCTGTGCAAGGACAGACTGGCAAAAATGAAACCAGGCATCAAGATTTCAGCTGTTGGCAGAGTTCTGCAGCATGAGCCACCACCAAAGGCTGGCAGGCTGCATTCCTCCACATGATGGTCCATGAGTGGACGTACTGGGAACATGCAGGGATGCACCAGACACCACCACACCCGGACAGTTTATCAGTGCAGAAACCCCCACAACTCACCTGTGTGAGGAAAGACGAACTGCACATATGTGGGTGTTTCTGTGAGCACACCAGAAGCATTGTTAATAAAATATTCAACCTAGTACCACCATGGACTATAATCCTTATTTTAGGCAATCAGTTCAGGAATAGCGAGAAACTGTTAACTCACCTTCCCACTCAGTGGAAGTGGCAGCTGGAACGAGCTGCAGGCTGAGGCGGGGGGGGAAAGGAAAAAGCAACTGCATTTTCAGAAGTTTTATTAGCAAATGGACAGTATCTGGACATCTAAAGCAAATAAGCCCTTTCCAACATTAATTCAAATGTTGTTGTCAATTACTGGTACCACTCCCACACTTCAGTCTTTGTCTTTCATACAGCCAGAACCTTTGGGTAAACAAAATAGGACAGAAATACACAAAAAAAATATATACAATATATACAGGTTTCCCACCAACTAAATGGACTTAGATTTTTGGAGATTAGCAATGCTTTGTTCATTTGACTTCGCAAGTAACATCAAAACATCTGGAGTTTTAAAATAAAAAAATACGACAATATTCACAATATAAAACTTAAATACATTTTAAAAAATTAAAGGACTGCTAATAGCTATCAATTTATCACAGCTATCTCTTTCAACAGAAGCTCTGCTGACAAAGCACTGAGAATTTAAGGTTCACAAAGAGACATTCACATTCTGCACTGCTCCTGGTCAGAGTTCAGATGCTGCAATGCTTGGAAGAGTGTGACTGGAGACTCCTCCAGGAGCTCAGCCCAAACATGTCCTGCTGGCAGGGTATGGCAAGGTCACAGAACAAGGCAGATGCCCACATACAGTGGGGCTGCCTGAGAGCAGAAATGCAGCTCCACACACACATTACCACTGCATGCATGTCCGAACTAGCTGTCTGCACTCCCAGCTTGAGCTCTTCAGTTTGTGGCTGGGCAAACGGAGTGGAAATGACTAAGAGGTATGTTACACTTCCTCTCCTCTGCCACTCCATCCCTGCCAACATACTCCCCTGTTTTATTAATAGTCATTAAGTGACTGCAGAGAAGAGCTCACAGGTCAGTCTCTCCTCTGGTGTAACTCTGCAGAGTGCAACGGAAACCGCACCACGGGGACTCTGCCCCACTGTGCCGAGTGTGCAAACTTACACAAACCAGGCAGACTAGGGAGCAAGAACCTACAAAGGAGAAATTCAATCTACCCTTACACAATCTCATCCACGATAAAAGAGATCATTAAGTGTGCTTGAAAGGCAAGAGAATCAAATTTTGCCAAGGAAATCTGGATTCTGTGCTGGAATCCAAGTTTGGTTACATTTTCACTTCACCATTCAAAGGAAGGAGAAAAGAGGACAAACAACAGCTACAGTATTTATCTCTTTGGTAACTTCTGTAAGAGTCTCTCAGCAATGGCTGTGCCTTACAGGAATCATCACAAAAGCCTGGTAAGATCCTGTAGAAGTCCCATAGATTGAAAAAAGCTCTGGGGCATGAACTGGGAAAAGCACTTGCCCATAACTAAACAGGGCCTGTGGGATGTCTGGTGTGAAAGATGGCACAGGAACTGGATCTCTCAGATTCCTGCTCTAGCCACAGATCAGTGCCTCAGTGAAAGCAGATCCCAGATACACAAGCTAAATCAATAACCTCTTGTTACAGACAGAAGGTCTGGAGTGCATTGGAGAGTATTTCTTTAAGGCAGAATTGGGTGAATACTAGCTGAGGAGACAGGCAGGCCTGGCAAACAGTCTGCAGGTGGACCACATCGCTGTAATGTATATACTGTCACAGTCAAATGGCTCTGTGGGTCAGTTTAAAGAGGATTGGGATCTTACCACTTCTGGTCACACCTTACTTTAAAAGAGACTCAGGTAAGCTGCAGCCTTTCTGTGACAGAAAACTACCTGTTATGTAAAACAACTTGGGCTTTTGTTTAGTTCCTTATGAATAAAGTTTCACATTCAAAGTTAGTTTCTGTAACCAGCTCCCCCTCATATTGCAGAGAGACTCATCTGATAGAGCAGGGAGGAGGAGGCTTCTCACTGAAGACATGGGATCCTCAGACCAGGCTGCAGCCAGCCGTCAGCCAGAACAGCAAGACTTGCATTGCCACACTTTGTATTTTACCTGCTCTTTGTCTCGAATGACACTGTAGCCTGGTGACCCAGGCAGCACACAGACCAGCAAAACAACAAAGAGGAAGTCCTGTATCTCTCTGAAATTTCCAACAAGACGACCACTGAACTAGAGGTTTGTCCAAACTGATCTAACTCTGCCATGAAGCGCTATTTCAAGGTTGAAATCTCGAGTACCTGCCTGGAGTATTAACCACAGAAGCAGAAAACCACACTACAAAAGTACCCACTACCTACACACTCACAGAGAGCTGTCAGTCACCAAAGGAGCCTGCATGGTGCCTATCAGAAATGTGTCTCTTCCTTAAGTTTCTGGAATGACAACCAACTAGCTGCAGCAGTCTCCCCTGATGAAAGACTGTCAATAGCTGCTAATTGCATGCTGTGGTAATCTTGAAATCCACCACAAAAGGATTATGCAAGTGAATCCTGTAAAGGAATGGGAGAAGAATAAGCTTTCTTCCAAACCAGTGATGGCATCCACCATCAAGTACTTTTCAGAAGTGGATCTCAAATAACTGTCAAACTCACAAATCCCATTCCAGAAGGGAAAAAAAATAAATAAAAGGCAGGAATTAACAGATCAGTAAGAAACAACCAGAATACAGTCATTTCTGTCTTGGTTTCCTGTAGCACAGACCACAGGCTGGTTTACATAACTCCTCTATCAATATACTGCTTGCTGCTCTGTAATGGGTTAATTCTGATCTTACCCAGTGATTGCATCCTTTCAGCTGAGATAAATGGACTCTCAGGCAAAAGGACCACTGGGAAATACATATGTCATGCTGTGACAGCAACATGCCTCCAACTAAGAGGACGGCTTGAGGTCAGCTTTCACTTCCTCAGCCTTCTGCCTCTCCTCCTTTCTTGTCACTGCTGCTAAAATTGGTTCAAGGGCACTTGAGACTTTCAGTAGAAAACATTTTTCTCCTTGCATGAAAACCCCAGAAGGTTTCATATTTACTATGACCATGGAAAAGAAGAATCTGAATGTGAACTGCAAGTTAGTGTTATCAAAGTACCATTATTGGGGAGCTGAGAAAATACTACAGTCCAGATTGCCTGCTTAAGGGCATGCCTCCATTTTGCCAGCAGCTGCAGCAAAAAGCATAGTTTATCATGCTTGAAAGCTGCACAAATACTCACCAGGGAAGAGAATACTTTCCTCTAAAATACATGTTTTGGTTGGAGAGAGATTTTCTAACAGTATTCTGTCTCTACCAACAACCACTATACTCCTTGTTTTACCTTTAGGTACAAGGAGGTAAACTGAAGTTTTTCCCTGGTATTTTTACATGTTAAAGTCTGACCTAAAAACTGGATTCTCTGTAAAACCTCAACCATATTCAATTGTAGTATGAGAGAGATTTCATTCAGAATAGTTTTCCTTAAAGTGACATGAAAAAAAAGCTGCCCCTAAATGTCATTTCAAGTGATCATCCCCACCTGAGGGGCCTGGGGATGAGGGAAGACAACAAAACCAAACTGATAATAATACTCAGCCCTTTGGGCTTTTCCTCTTCCAAGTACTTTGCAAAGAAAAAAACAAACCTCACCACATCCCTGTGAGGTAGGTCAATAAGTATTACTACAGTCCCTTAATACAGGTATAGAAACTGAGGCAGGGAAGTTACTTTCCTGAAGGCCACTGCAAAAGTCTGTCTCAGAGATGGAACTTGGAGACTTGGAGAATTAGCTCTCAGAAAATTTCCCTTTCTCTCTGGTATCTCCCCTCTTCCCCATACAAGTCCTAATGAAGAAATGAGCAACAGAGAAAGGGGCTACAGTGTGACCTTTCTGACAAATAGCAGGAGTCCTAGCACTACTCCACATACTCCAGAAAGAATTATTAAATACACAAGTACCTTAGAATTAATGGCAAAACGACCGCACACATTATGAAGAAGCCAACATACAATACAAACCTAGCTTAATAAATAACTCATGCAGCTGCAGCTGTGACTGAGCACTCAAGGGTGCTCAGCTCAGTGAGGTCCCAGATGCCAATGGGGGTAAGCCCATGTCATTCCTGTGACTCTACTGCCACGCCAACGAGTGCGTGTCTGATGGTGCGACCATGGAGTTTGTAGCCATCCTGAGTCACCAGTGCTATCGTGCCTGGCTGCATCCCTTCAGCTGGCACATGGCAGACTATCTCATGGTCATATGGATCATATTTGACACCAACAGGGTTCATCTTCTGAAGGCCATGTTTAGCAAATACACTCTGCAATTTGGCCTCTATGAGAGAGAGGCCTTCATAGATTTTCTTCAGGGTTGGATTTGGATTGCTAGGTTCCGTCTCTTCTGCAGCACTCTCAGCAGTCTTCTCCAAGATATCTGCTACTTCCACAAGGTCCCTGCAGAAACTCTGGATCCCTACAGGTATAAAGAAGCAAGAATAAGGAGTTTACAGAACATGCAGTTACAGTACCAGTGACCAGCATAAAGTCATGGCAGTTCAAAAGCATCTTTAAAGCTTCTAATTTATTAGAGCTGTTCCTTTAGTCAGAGCAGACAGCGTCTTCTGTATCCTGGAGCCAAAACTTTACCACTACTTGGGCAGAAATCTAAAACCTACCCAAATCAAGGTATAGGCAGGAATGTACATCTCTATGTAACAACATATATATATATATATAGATATAACTGCCAAAGCAGTACATCAGTATTTCATTCCAAAAAGTTCTCGCAAGAGACTTGTCTTTTAGGACACTGTTCCACACCCCTCATACTGTCCCACAGACAAATATTTTGGCAAGCAACTCACACAAATGCCCATGTACACAGGGAAAAAGCACAATGAGGGGAAGTAAATATATTACATGATCATTGAAAAGTACAAATGTTACAGTTTTAGTACAAAGTATTATTTTACTTCTCAGTTAAAACATCTGTGGAAAGCCAGGACAAAACAGTCTTTGGGTGGATAATGCAGTATCTTTCATTAGGAAAAACAGGGTTTGATTATATGTTTCCAGAGGTGATCTGTTACACAGCACAGCAATTTCAGGAAAAACAGCCTCCCTCAGTTATACAGACTGCTTTAACTAAGGGACTTGAAAGACACACTAGGAAACCAGGGGAACAATAGTTAGGAGCTGCCTGTAGTTGTACACATGTTTAAACACGCACAGAACATAGAAGCATGAAGGAGAAGCAACAACTAAGCAGAAGCAGAGCAACTACCAACCAACTGAATATCATTCAAGTTAGAAAAGAGCTTTAAGATTGCCGAGTCTAAGCATAAATGCACTGCCAAGTCCATCACTAATCCATGTCCCTGAGCACCACATCTACACATCTTATAATACCTCCTGGGATGGCCTCTTCCCTGGGTGGCCTGTTCCAGTGATTGACAACCCTTTTGGTGAAGAAATATTTCCTCATATCTAATCTAAACCTCCCATGGCACAACTTGAGGCTGTTTCCTCTTGCCCTATCACTTGTTACTTTGGAAAACAGACTGACCCCCAACTCACTACAACTTCCTCTCATGTTTTCCTCTTGCACCAGTTTGTTTTAATGCTCTACTGGCCCTCACGCCTCACTGCACGAGCAATTTCTAATAAAGAATCTAATTCTTCTTCAAATCTGAAGCACACTACATAGGAAATTCAAATAGCTCAAAACCCCTTTCAAAATAAACAGTGCTGATTATACCAGATCTCAACAGCCATCTTATAGCACAATGCACAGAGTGATAAGAAAAATACAGCAGCTCTATTTTCAAAGCTACTGGACTTAACTAACAATAAAAACTTCCCGAGATCCGTGCACTGGGGGGAATAACAATTTCTCATTCTCAGACATGGTGCTGTCAAAGTGCAATGATTACACACCAGTTTCTTTGCCCTTTGCCTGCCTCCATATCCAGCTCACCTCACTGATGCTAAAATATTTATTACTGAAGTTTTAAAGAGCATATGATATAGGAAGGGACAACCTTTGTTTCAGGCAGGATCCCACAACCTGATGACACAGCTAAGAGTATGAAATAAACCCTGCCAGAGCCAATTCCTGGCAAAGAAAAGAACTTACAATCTCAACCAAGTCAGTACAATACACTCAACTGCACCAGGCCAATTTTATGAGAAAAAGATCATAAAACATCACTGAGATAAACCTGTCAGGACACAACTGGATATATAGAAAAAATAATGAGTAAGCCCAAGCAGTCCAGGCCAAGTGCTGTGCCAGACTTCACAGTGAACAAGGACAGGATGAGGTGAGAGAAAAGTTGTGGATGAGCATTTTATGCTCAGGCAAGCAGGCCACCACAGTAAACAGTTCTGCCTCACTTTGCTTACCAAAGAGCTTGGCATCTTCCACAAACTTCTGTGTTCTCCTCCGGACATTCTCGGAATCTGCCAAAGCTTTTCGGTATCGCTCCTGTAACGACAATAGCAAGGGGAGATGTCAAACACTTCCTGACAAGTTGGCAATTCCTTAGAAACTATTTAAAATAGAGCCCACTTACTGTCAGAAGGATGTGCTGGGCTCCTGCATTTTCATTACATGCAAATCCAAGTCCTCTCCTACTGATTAATTAGCACAACTGCAACTCTCTCCAAAGACCCATGTGGAGGCTAGAAGCATTCAGGGTACAACCCAAATGAATGCCATTGTCAGGCTGCTTTTTGCATGACTCACTGTGGCTATTGAGACACTCCTTCCTCCAGCAGGCAAAGCGGTGGTCTCAGCAACAGGTCTGCAAACAGCTGAGTGCAGCAGTACTCGGGGCCATGATCTCCAGAATTGCCTGCCTAGTGCTGCAGTATTTAATCCTCTCCTTATTCACAACTGTCCTTCAGAGTCCCTGTAACATGATGCCTACCACTTCCACCACACCACTGTTACTAAAGAGGTCTTTCCTTCTTGGACAGTCTGGATCCAGTGTGACACAATAGGTGATGCTCATCAGGATATCAGACCCCTCTGTACAGTGCTGTGAAAGAACTGACCAGACCATCTCCAATGTACAGTTTGGCCTGCCAGGATCAGACTACCAGTCTTGTTCCTAGGTTCTACTGACAGATGGTGTTTCTGCGGAACGCAGCCTGTAGTTCCACAAGGCACCCTCTCACACTTGGAGCACAGCTGCTTTGAAAGCTGCCACTGCACACCAGCGTTGTGCAGGAGGTACAGGGCTTACAGAAAAAGCTAGGTCTGAAAGACAGAGGAGTCAAGGGGACTGAAGAGAAGACATGATGATTCATGGCATACTCACAGTTAAATCCCGGACTTGTTCTTCCAATTTGATGGCTTTGTGCTCTAAGGCACAGTCAGAAAGGGGGTGCTTGGGCTCATCTCGGGGATCTTCTGGGCCACACTCATCTCCTGTACTTCTCTGCTGAGCTGCGGTGCTGAAAACACACGGGGACACCCTGAAATATAAACTATCAACAAAGAAATAAAAGTCAGTAACAACAGGGTCAGAAAGATCTCCAGTTTAGTGTTGTTACTTAGCAGGCTTGCTTTAAAAAGGTACATAAGAGTCTAGATAAAATTTTAGTTCTCTTCAGAAAAAAAACTGACAACCAGCACAGAAACACAAAGATGTTTTGAAAAATTCTTTATTTTTAGACTCATATGTCACTACAGAATCTGTACACCACTTCTCTGACAATCCTTAAAGAGGCACATTTTCACAGGAAAATGAGCTGTGGGTTGCATTTTTCCTTATCTCCCAGTAGAGTTGGTCCATACTGGATAAAAAAACTTCAGAAACATTTTTGTAAGGTAGTTCTTAAAAGGAGGCAGTTGGTATAAAGCTGGTTTTACAGTTATTTAGAAAAACCCAAATGTTCTGAGAAAAATTTGGAAAGATCTGTAAATCCATGGTTTGTTCTTGAGGGTGTGAACAGACACAGTATTTGATGTATTCTCCTCTCAAAGCAGCAATCATTACGTACCACACTTTCATGTCCTCCGCTGAAAGACCAATTAAGAAACCACAGAGTGCTGTCAGAGTCATGACCAAGCCATGTGCAGCCCAAATACTAAGGCCTCTGCCAGGACCTTCACAGCTCCACTAGCTGTGTTTGGAACAGGGACTGGACATGCTTACTGAAAATGGTCCCCAACATTCTCCAACAGTTCTAAACACTTGAACTGTTTTTTATCTCTACTGACAGTGAAAGATTCTCAAAAGGAGGAAGAAAAAAACCCCAACAACAAAAGCCCAAGCTTCAAATGCTGGAGCCTGCCTTATTTCCAATTACTTTTTCATCCTAAGTACACTTCCCAACTAAAAAGCGCTTTTGTCAGTGGTTTGTGTTGGTACAGCAGGTGGAGCTCATCCTGGAGGCTGACTCTGCAACTTGCAGATCAAATGATGAAACAACCAGAGTCATGTAATTGGCTTCGACTCTATAAACACTGCCTAGGTGCTTAGCAGCGTATTCTGTACTGTAACAATCACACAGGTTTCCCAAAAAGGTTTTGTCAAAAAATGATCAAACCCAGCATGCTAGACACTTTGAAAATAAGGTGTTTGACAATTCATTCTGCTCTTTTCCAGAAAGCCCTTTAGCTGCTGTAACAATACTGTCAACTCACAAAGCGAAACAAAGAGCTTTCACTCCCCCTCCTACACCACTTGCTTTTACAAGCTGACCCAGACAGGACCCAGCCCTGCCAGCTAAGGCCACAGCCTCAGCCCACCTCCCTCATACCTTACACCAGGTACAGACTGCACAAGAAAGGTCAATTTAGCTCCAAATCAGCACCATTTTTCCATGTGCCTAACAAGAAAAGGTTTCTTCTTTGGGAAGACCTGGGCTCTTTCACTGAGCAGGACCCTTCACCAACATCCCCTTTAACAGAGAGGTGTTGCATACACCAAGTGCACAGGTACTGAGTGGAACACAGCAGGGCACAGGAACCCCTGCCCTGGCACCGACTCCAATCTCGGTGTTTAGACAGCACAATCCAACACCGTGCAGGCCCCAGAACTGAGGCTGCCCAGTTCCTATTACCAGGCCTGCACTGTGAAGCTTTCTTACTTTTCAGAAAGGCTGTACTGCTTGGGTGCAACATCACAGAAGTGCACAGCTTTTGTTTCTGGGACTATCAAATTTGTCATGAGACCCAAGTGTTGTTCAGCAGTCCAGCTAAGCTGAGTTTACAGCAGCAACTGGAAAGGACAAGTTTGCTCCTCGTATTCCACTGCTGGAACCATGCAGCATAAAGGTTCAGGGAGTTAACCCAGCTGAAAACTAACCTACAAAACAAAAAAGACTTTTATGTCTGTGCACCTGAATAGGTTTGCTGGCAGATCAGATGAACACAAGCGCCAGTACAAAAGAGAAGACAAACACGTGAAGCCTGGGGAGATGTGGGAGTGAGAACATGGGGAAGGGGTGTTCCACTTTTGGTGCCAATCAGGGTGTAGACTGCCTCAGCTCTGTGACCAAAGCACAGTATATGAGATTTAAATCTGCCCAGACCACCAAGCACCTCCACCACTCCTTTCCTGGCAGATGTTCCCTCCTTTTATCTTTAATAAAAGGTTGCTAATCATCCCACAATATTAATGACAAACCTCCTTTTCCCATCTGAAGACATTTGCATATACCATTTTTTAATTAAGTGGGTACTTACTATATGATCTATATCTTAAACAGCTCCTTTTCAATACATTACATGCCAACAAGAAGTCTGAAAGTGCTTCTGCTACACTTGCTCTGCAACAGGACGTTCCTCACACCAGTCTTTATAAAGAACCAGGTGAGGGGCAGTCACCTGGGTCTTTTCAGAAAGTTGCTTGGCCACTGTGGTTCTGGGTTTCAGGAATACCAACAAAGAAAACCCTGCATTTTATCCCTGGCTGCAGAGAGGTCTGTTTAGGGCACCAAACCCCATTTTGAATATTTTTAAGACACTTGTCACATTCATTCTGTTGACTGGTTGACACAGCACTTCCAAAGTTACAGTAAGCTGACTAAAACAGAGGTGGGGACAGAGAGGGAGACCCCTTTCACCAAGCCTTACAAAATTATCCCACGAAGCCTTGAACAACTGCAAAACTTCATTTCTAAATAAAAGGCATATTCCTGGTAAGCATCAACTACAGGCTTTGCTCTCTATCATTTCACATTTAATTTAAAGAGCTGTAGGGATGGAAATTAGCTGGGCTACAGATGAATTAAAGAACCTGAAAAGCAGCTGAGAAAGCAGCCTTGCTAGACACCTCACAGGTAAGACTCCAGTGTCTTAAAAAAGCTATAGAAATGAGTTAACTCTTTTGCATCCAAGAAACACAGGTTAGTGAGTCATTTCCCTCTACAAGTGATTTACACTACACAAATGGGCGTGTGTGTTTCGGTGTGTAGGAGGAGAGGGGCAGGAACGAGCTGGTGTCTCAGCCATGGGGACCTGCCTACGTGAAGCTGAGAGCTGCCTGCATGGACTCCTTTCTCCAGTTCATGAAACCAAGTCACAGAACACTCCCCCATGCCATGAAACACCCCGAGTATCACGTGCTGTTCAGACAAGCCTGCCTTAAAAGTCGCAGACAAGAAACAAGAACCACAGGCTGACTCCAAAGAGAGTTCTTAAGAAGGGCTATTATGCAGAATTTAAAATGCTGCTCAATTTATTTCTTCTTCCAGGACTAAAGAAATACTCCACTGAAAAGCACAAGTGCTATTTACAGTCTGTCCACCGCACTGTGTTCCGTCTTCTAAACAGTCATGATCGCAGCTGCCCTAAAAATAGACAGAAACCCCACTGGAAGATGTTGACACATCCTGATGTGACAGACATGTGGAAGCCCCAGAGTGTGTGAAGGGATTATAGTACTAGGAGGGTGATACAAAAAAGATTTACAAACTGATGTCACAGAAAGACAAATACATAGCTGTAGCAGAGAAGCTGATTGCATCCAGATGGTTTAAGCCAGTTGTCCTTAAAGTTTATCATTTGAGTGATGAGAACAGGTTTCTGTGGTCAGGACAGTAGTACCACCTCTTGCTTGAGCACAGGCACAAACTGATACTCTACCATTCCAAACCATCGTGCTCCCTCTGAACACAAGGGTCCTACCCCACCTCTCCTTTAACACTCCCTCCTCCTCCTCCCAGATCAGCATGACAAAGCGTGCAATTGTTGAGACACAGGGAAGCCTCTGCATTAGGTCTTAGCTCTGACGAGCATGCTGCAGAAGGAAATCTCCTAACTACTCCCAATTACTGCGCTCTGTTTCATCAGGGAGTGATACCAGGAATTAATACCACACAGATTCCACTTTGATGAAACTGGAGAACAAGCCTGTGCAGCACATCTTAACACAGGCTGGCCGTACACTGGGCAGCAGGCTCCCAGATTACAGATAAGAAGTCCCTGCGATGACTACATCGCTGGTGTCTGGGCCCCACCACCCACTGCTCGGCTGTGCTGAGCTGCTCCTGTCGGCTGCAACACAGGGACAGTGCAGGCATGGCCAGAGAACTTGGTACAAAGACGAGTGTCACACCGATGGCAGGTCCTGGTGATCCTTCACAGCAGAAGCCATTGTCAGCTTCCAGCAGACAATGTCACCTGTTTCAAACCTGGTGCGTGTTTTGAGAGGGGCAAAGCAGTGTTCACACACGTATGAGCACGTGAAGGAGGAAGGTGAGGCAGACACACATCTTTACATCTGATCACAAACACAGATGCTTCTATTAGGTGCTGCAGAATTATTTTATTGCATTTAAATGATCTTTGGATTATGGGTTGGTTTTTCTTTTCCAGAGGAAAAATAACTCTAGGATAAACTAATATTCATTTTGACTCATCTGCTGACGCTTACCCAAACCGCCAGAGCACCTGTTACAGATCTCCCTTTTACAAGCAATACCCCACAATGTCAGAAACACGACAGGGCACTGGTTTCCCAGACACTGACCGCAGCGAACAGGCCCTCTCATCTCTCAGCCACCTACGACACGCTGCAAGCTGAGGCACTACCGAAAGTCACTCCCGAGGAGCACACCAAGTCCTTGGGTGAGTGGCCCTAACGGCGAAGGGACACAGAACTCACCCACGGAGAGGGGTGATGGCAGCAGCAACAACGCCGCTACGTGACTGACTGACCACGGGAACGCTTCCCCCGACAAGCGAAAGCGACGTTTCCCTCACAAGGTCGATTCTCCGTGAAGGAACCTACTCGCCGGGAGCCTCCGGCAGCTCCGGGCCTACCGAGGAGCCTACGGGCCAGACCTCCGGGGCTTCCCGCGCCCTTCCAGCGGCACCCGGCACCGGCCCTCAGCCCGCCGCGGCGCCTCGCCGGGCCCGGGGCGCTGCCACGTTTCGCCCCGAGNTGGGTCCGGCTCGGCTCGGGCCGTTGCTAGAGTGGGGATGGGACCACGGCGGCCCAGAGTCCCGGTGCTTTGATCCGACGCCTCTGCCGCCGCTGGCTGTGCCGTGGGGCGGGGTAACGGCTGGGCGGGCCTCACCTCTTGCGCAGAGTCATGGGATCTCTTGGGTTGGGAGAGACCTTTTAATCATCGAGTCCAACCCAGGCTGACCCGGCCTAGTCCACCCCTAGATCATGTCCTCAAGCACAACATCTGCACCCCTTTGAAATCCCTCCAGGGATGGTGACTCCACCGCTGCCCTGG
>VXBZ01008399.1:26198-43126 GCA_013399135.1 Heliornis fulica | reverse complement strand
TTTCGCCCCGAGCCCGCCAGAGCAGGGGAGGGGTCAGCGCCGCGGCGGCTAGCGGCGGAGCGAGGGGGACAGCGCAGCCCTCTCCGCGCACTCCCAGCGCCCCACGTACCTGCCGCGCCGCGGCCCGCCGCCGAGAGAGAGGACGGTCCCGACGCGCCGCAAGGAGCGGACAGCCATCACCCCGCGGGACGGCTGGCGAGAGAGAGGCGCCGCCCGCCGACTACAGCACCCAGGAGCCCCTGCGGGCCCCGGCAGGCAGTGCGACCGGCGGGGCGGGGCTGGGTCCGGCTCGGCTCGGGCCGTTGCTAGAGTGGGGATGGGACCACGGCGGCCCAGAGTCCCGGTGCTTTGATCCGACGCCTCTGCCGCCGCTGGCTGTGCCGTGGGGCGGGGTAACGGCTGGGCGGGCCTCACCTCTTGCGCAGAGTCATGGGATCTCTTGGGTTGGGAGAGACCTTTTAATCATCGAGTCCAACCCAGGCTGACCCGGCCTAGTCCACCCCTAGATCATGTCCTCAAGCACAACATCTGCACCCCTTTGAAATCCCTCCAGGGATGGTGACTCCACCGCTGCCCTGGGCAGCCTGTTCCAACGCCTGACAACCCTCTCAGTAAAGCTGGAGGGAGGCTTGGGCCAGCTTGAGGTGGAATCAGCATCTCTGAGCTTCAAGGAACCCCTAAGCATCATGGAGTCCAGCTCCTGGCTCCATGCAGGGCAACCTAGTCAGAGCATGGGACTGAGGGCATCGTCCAGATGCTTCTTGACCTCAGTCAAGCTGGGTGCTGTGACCCCTTCCCTGGGGAGCCTGTCCCAGTGTCCAACTCTAAGTAAAGAACCTCTTCCTGATATCCAGCTAAACCTCCCCTGTCACAGCTTTGTGCCATCCTCTCAGGTGTTTCCTACCTCCTGGTGAATAAACATTAAAACACTAAACTCTTGTCCAGGTGCGTCTTTAACTGAGGGTATGTGTGTGGCGGGGGGCTACATGCAAGGTGGGGAGGGACTCTGCGAGGGGGGCAGTGTGACAGGAAAAGGGGGAATGGGTTTAAATGGAAAGAGTGTTTTGATTAATTATGAGGAATCAATCCTTCCCTGTGAGGGTGGGGAGGCCCTGGCACAGGCTGCTCAGAGAGGCTGTGGCTGCCCCTGGATACCTGGCAGGGCTCAAGGCCAGGTTGGATGGGGCTTTGGGCATCCTGGGCTAGTGGAGGGTGTCCCTGCCATGACAGGGGTGGGACTGCATGGGCTTTGAGGTCCCTTCCCACCCAAAACAGTCTGTGATGTGCTTTCATGGGCTGTGGTGGTCCAGCTCCATTTCTGCCCAGTGTGGGCACAGGCTTATTGTTTCTTTAGCAGGAGAGGGTTTTTACTAATTTCTGAAGTAATACGGGACAGTGTGGCACCAGGTCCCAGAGGGGACAGGAGCTGTGACAACCAGCATGGGGAAGCTGCTGCAGAGAATAGGATAAGCACAGTCAGGAACGATTTCCTGCACCTCATACCTGAGAGACAGGGAGTGCCCCCACCCAGCCTGGGCAGCAGGCAGCAAAGCTCATGACTGAGCTAAGTGTATTAATCAACCCAGCATACAACGTTCACACAGCCCACCCACCTTGGCAACTGCTCCTGCAGTGATGCTGAGCCCACCCCAGATCAGTCCTGGCCCATCTCACTGTGACCATGCTCCCTACAGCCAGGGGAAGGGCATGCCAGTGACACCACTTTTATTAAATGCTGCTTACCTAGTTACTAACAAGAGGGCTTTGAAAGAGTGAGGTCCAAAGGTTAATTGTGACAGTCCTTAACATGCGTGGGCAATAGGCCTGCTCCCTTGTTCCTGGCACAAAAGCCTTTGCTTTATATTCCTGTCTCTTGTTTCTGCCTGTACTAAATGACCTTCCTCTATTTCTCTTTTCTGTTCCAGTCCCTTCATTTGAAAGCAACTCTTTTTTTCTTATGTTTTAAACTTCCCTTCACTCCATTTTGACCACATGCATTGGCAAACTGTATCTGACCATAGCTGCAATAGTATGAACGTGCTGTTGGCCAGGAGACAGCGCTGTCCCTTTCCCTATTCCCCCACAAAAACTGGCATGGGAGTAGGGCAGAGAGCCCAGCTGCCTCCAGCCTCAGCAGCTTGCAGCACTTGTAAGCTGTTTAGCAGGGTTGAAAGGTATCTGCTGTTAATTTGCTTTCAAATGCTGACACTTGAGTTTCGGTCATTCCCAAGGGAAGCCAGCATGCCCTCACCCTTACTGCCTGGAGGACAAGGGCAGCACTTTCTTGAGGCATGGTGAGTTTGAAACATGAAGAACCCTGAGATGAGACCCTGCAGAGCTGGGAGCAGTGAGCAGGATGAATGATGGGTGTCTCTGAAGTGTCTGGTCCTGAGCAGCTCATGAACTCTAACACTGAGGGGGCCAAAAAATCCCAGTGAGTCCACAGTAATTTTGGAAAGTGTTAGCTTGGGCTTCAGCATCCCCAGAGTGGCACATGCTGATCCTGATAAATTGGAGTGCCTCCCAGGCCAAGCCAACTGCCAGCCCCTGGGCTCTCCCCTCTTCCTTCTGCACCACCATGGGCACACACACCTTGTGCTGACCTCCTGGCCCCAGGGGAGGCTCCCCCTGAGACATGGGTTTCTCAGTAGTATGCAACCCTGATCCACAAAGGACTCCCCTTCCCCACCCGCCTCCCAAATCCCCCTCCCGCCCCCTTCCCCATGGTTTATAGAGTTGCCCAAAAGGCAGATGGTGCCACAGTGGTGGGGTGTGGGAGGGTGCCTCTCCCCCATGCCTTCCCAGCACCCTCCCGGTGCCTTGGAGAAAGGGGGCTTGTAGCTCCTCTGTGAGCCCCAGTGTTTGGTGGGGGCTCATCAGGTGTTCCTGCAGCCTGGCTTAAGTCTGCTTCTTTTCCCATTCCTGCAGAGAAAGGAAAAAAAAACCACAGGGGATGAGTAGACATCACTGAGATGTGAGTACTGGGATGCTCCAAGGGCATCCCTCCCCACTGGGGCTGTGAACCACCCCAGCATCCTCAAAGCCTGGAGTCACTCCTGCCCAGTCACTGCAGATGGGACACTCTTCCCTCTGCTTGCCCAGCCCTCCCCTTCCCAAAACTGGGATCATGCCAGTCCCAAGTGCTGCTGAGCTGGGCCAGCCTGGCTGCAGGGCACCCTGGCACACCCCTTGCTTTTGGGGTAGGCAGCATCCCCAGCACCCACATTTCATGTTCAAGCAAGGGAGATGGGATGAATGAGATTTCCTGTGGGGGACAGGAGAGGGAGAGCGAAGCAGGACCTTGGCCTTCCTCAGCACGTTTCCCTTGTTGGCAGGGAGGATGGAGGGACTTCTCTTCCTCAGCTCAGCTGCAGAGTTAACGGGGACCAAGTGCTCAGCGGGGGTCCCATTTGGCCTGTTTGTAGCTTCCTGTGGAAAAGCAGGAACAAGGAGTTAGGAGAGACGCAGCGAGCGGGGACAGCCAGGGTTAAAAAAACCCAAACCCAAACTGTTGTGAGGTCAAAGCTGATGTGGCCAAACATTCTGATGTGACACTTTGCTTTCCACATCCATCTACAATTGCACAAAGCAGCAGGGACGTCTCCTCCTCCCCACATACTGCTCCCCCCACCACCCTGAGCACCACTACCAGGGGAAGCTGGAGCTGCAAGAGCAGGGAAGAAGCAGCACGTACCTCGCTGTCAGCCTTGCCGGTCACAGCCAGCCCCAGGGCCGGTCCCCCCGCCAGCGACTGCTTCAGCCGCTCCTTCACCTCGGTCAGCTGGAGCTCCAGGTCCACACGGCGCTGCTCCTTCAGCCGGCACTGCTCCTCCAGCTCCACCACCCGCTGCTCCAGCTCCCGCAGCTTTGGCCCTGCTTGCACAAGCGTGCCTAGCTCAGCGCTTTCCCGGAGGACGAGGCCGCGGGGAGGAGGAGAAGCCACCCATCCTCCTGGACGGGGACGCTAGATGGGGCTGCCAGCCCGGCAGCCTGCTCAGCCAGCTCTGCTCACAATGCCACCGCCGTGTCATCCCACCCCGGCTCTGCAGCCCTCCCCCCTCCCGGACCAGGATGCCGCCCAGCATCCCCAGCCGCTGCAGCGCTTGGACCAACCAAGGGTGAGATGTGGTGCTGAGGGCCATGGTTTAGCAGTGGATGGTAGGTTAGGATTATGGTTGGACTTGACGATCTAAAGGGTCCCTTCCAAGCAAGACAATTCTATGATGCTGTGATTCTACCTGTGCTGCCCTTCATGGCTTCCCGCAGCTCTCGCTTCTCCTTCCGCAGCAACACCAGCTCGCTGCGGATCGATGCCTTCTCCTTCTCCAGCTTCTCCTTCTCCGTCAGAAAGCGCCTGGCGTCCTCCTCAGCCCGGTTCTTCCCATACCTGTACTGGTTGGCGTCTGAATGCACAAGGAGAGCCTGTCATGACGACTCTGGCTCTAGCTGCATGGATGCCACCCAAGGTGTGGCACAGCTCAACCCATCACACGTGTGCTGGAGCTGGCCAGCCCCAACCTGACTGCAGACCCCCTTGGGGAACAATGTCCTCCCACACTGGGCAGGGTGCCCCCACCGAGGTTTGCAGCCAAGCACGCCCACTCACTTGATGCATGCCTCTTCACTTTGACTTGTGGATCCACCCGCCGTGACTTCTCGCTGCAGGAGGAGGCATGGCGCTTCACCTGGGCTCCTGACGGCCGCCCTGGCTCCTCCTCAGCCTGCAGAAGGGACGGGAGGGGGAATGTGCTGAAACACCCATTACAGCCTGGCCAAAGACTCCATAGCTTGTCCACAGTGGTGGGAGAGGGCGACCCGATCCATGCTCACCTGAACCTTCTCATAGGGGACATCATCGTACACAACATGGGAGGTGTCTGGCCGGTGGTCCTGGGAGGAACTGGCCCACCTGCAGGAAGAGGAATGGGATCTTCCTTTCCAGAAAATCCCTGCCAACTTCCCAGTAAGCCTTTCTATCTCAGGTCTCATTGCTCCCATCTTCACTCATGACCCCACCCTACTCTACCCTACTATGCATATCAGCACTGATGAAAGACCTTCCACTTCCCATCCTGTCAGAGGGAAACTGCCCTGCTTCGGGAACCACCAACCCCTGGGACACCAGCTCTCCCTAAGATCACAGCACAAACCGAGTCCCAGCCTGTGCTTTTTCTAGGGAGCACAGTGGGGTGAAGACCACCATCCTCAGTCCAACACTCTGGCCCTGGCACAGCCCCATCCTGGCTCCTGGCACAGTGGGAGGGCAGCCTTACAGGTAGGAGTGCCGCACAGCTGTCACTATGTTGGCAATCGTCTCCACATCCACATAGTCGTAGTGCAAAGCCTCTGGCGCTGTCTGCGAGCCGGTTTCCACCAAGAGGAGACCCAGCCAGCGGCCCAGGTCTTCGGAGCAGCTTGCCTGCAGGAGACAGAAAGGGTTGGGGTGCATGCCCAGCTCCCAGTTCCTTGTCCTCGGTCCTGCCTCCTGACGCAAAGCTCTCCAACACAAAATGTGTGTGCAAGAGTTAGGCAGGTCCACAAGAAAGCACACAGGTGCATGCAGGAGATCCCAGTCCTAACCCCCCAGCCACCCCCTGCAGCCTCCCTGCTTCAGCCCTGCCAGCCCCCTCCCTGCCTCCAGCCTGAATATACCTGGGAAGCTGCCCCTCATTCACCTGAATGGTGTCCCAGGCTTCCTTAACATGCAGGGGAGGGGAAAACAAGGCACTGCTTGCATGCAAGCACTCATCATCCCAGGAGACTGTCCCCCAGCTTGGCAGCCTGCTCCTCATGGGACCAGCACACCCTGCCTGCTCCATGCCCACTCACCTCCAGCGCCACCACCTCCTGCCCGTTGCGAAGGATGCGGAAGGCGAAGGGGTGCTTGGGGCCCAGCCCTGGGACCACCTCGCAGCCCCGGAGGACGATGGCGTTCACGTGGGTCCGCAGGTCGGTGCGGTCCTTGTGGAAGTAGAGGGTGTTGCCCTTCAGGCGACACCAACGCTCCTTCCAGCACTGGTTCACCAGGACGCTGAGGTAGCCTGGGGGACGGCAGGGCCAAGGGAAGAGGGTTTCAGTGCCTGCTTGGCTGGACAGGTTTTAATGAAACATGGCTCCCTATTCGATTGGTCCTTCTGCACCTCAGTTTCCCCACAGAGAACCAGATGGGGCACCCTGGATCCAGGTAAGGTGCCAGCTCAGTGCCAGTCACCTGAGCCTTTCTTCTAGGATGCAGGTGAGCCACTGACCATTTCCCACACACCACAAGAATTTGGAGAGCCAGAACCCGGCATCATTTTGTATCCCAAGGGAGTGTCACAGCTCTCCATCAGCTTGGTGACCCTGCCCCCATCCCGCTGCCCCTTACCCCCTGCCTGCCCCCCATATGGCCAGGCTGGGTTAAGGATGCAGGCTCCCCACCACTCCAGGCCCCTTGTGAGCATCTTGCACGAACCACAGCAGGGGATGTCCTCCTCGGTGGAGGAGGTCTGTGTGTCCTCAGGGGAAGGCTTCTTCTTGGAGAAGCTGATGATCCTGGTGATTTTCTTCCCTGCTGCCCGGCTCATTGAACCCTTCAGGTCAGCCAAGCCACTCTTTTTGCCTTTCCCTGGAAGAACAGGGTAGCTGTGTGTCCCAGTGCACACCATGGCATCTCCCCTTGCTGGCAGAGGATGTTCCCTGGCTGTGGAGCACACAGTCAGCCCCACAGGCCAGAGGACAGCCTGCCTGGCTAGGGGCAAGGGCCGTACCGTGCTCTCCAGACTCTCTGCGGGTTGCTGGGGGGGCGGTCTCGCCTGTTGCCACGCTGTCCGAGTCAGAGGTGTGCTTCTCCTGTGACAGCCGCTGCGAGGGGAGTGGAACAGGCACCCTGTCAGCAGTGTCCTCCCTCCACTGCCCCCCACAATGGGCACTATCACACCTTCATCCTCCCATATGGGGCTGGGACATCCCTTCAGGGCTGGGGGAGCCCTATAAGCCATGCAGACCTGCAGGGTGGGGAAGGATCCCCACACACAGCATGGTGGGCTGCCCACTCCCCAGGCTTGGCCACAACAGCTCCCCATGCAGCACCTTATCAGGGAGGATAGAAACCATCACCTTATCCAAGTCCATCTTGCACGGCATCACTGGGGAGGTGGGAGCTTCCATTCCACTCGCTGCGGGGCTGCTTGCTTCCTTTATGACCTGTGGAGACAGCCCCCAGCAGCTGCTCAAAAGGGACCCAAAGGCCAGGGTTGCTTTCCCTGGCTCAGCACATACTGGTCTTGATGCCAGAGCCAGGCTGAACCACAGGGATAGAGGTCCTGGTGTCTGCAGGACAGGACAGCGAGCCCTTCTTCTCAGGGCACAAGCCTGGGGGGATTGCACACACTTTGTCCCCTGCAAAACTGCAGCCAGTTGTGCAGATTTTGTCAGAGATTTGGAAATTTCAGAGGTGAGGGACTTTGGTGCCAAGCTGCACAGTCATCCTGCCAGCACAGGGCAACTCATGACCCCGTTTCGCAGGCAGGCACAGCATGGCTTGCCCGGGCCACGGAAAATGACCCTGTTCTCCCACGTTTGGGGTAACTGATGGGTTTGTGGTATGCACAGAGGCTCTTTTCCCACCCATGGCCCCTTCCCCGTGGCCCCAGCCTCCTGCCCCTGAACAAAGGCAGGAAAAAGCCACCGGGAAGAGGAGGGGGAAAGCAAACATCCCCACCCCGCAGGGGCTATCGGAACCGGAGACGCCCAGGCCCTGGGAAGCAGCTGGCCAGACCACCCCCAGCCTATAAGAGATATGAGCGAAGCCCCCGGCCACTTCCAGTGGGGCAAAACCTCTCCCTGGACAGCCCCCTCCCCACCTCAGCCAGGGAGGGTGCCAAGGAGAGTCTGTGACCCCCCTGGGCGAAGCAGGGGGTGGCCATGGTACCTTCAGCCACTCCTCAGCCTGCTCCTTGCTCTGCACGGCCAGCACCAGCGCCTCGGCCCCCGGCAGTGAGAACCGCAGCTCATGCTTCTTGCGCCGCCCGTCCTTGGGGACATAGATGACGTTGCAGGTGCCCAGGGGCACCTCCACGTGTGGCTGCCGGTCCTTGGAGCTTTTGTAACACTAGGAGAAGCAAAGGGAACCACTCAGAGCTTGGTCCAAACCTGCCTGTCCCACTGCCGAGCTGGGCAGAGCTGGCACCCCTCTCAAGGTCCCTCAGCAGTGGCACAGATGGAGGTGGCTCAGTCTCTGCAGCAGCCTCAGTGGTGGAGGGCTGTGGGGTGCCCTTTCGCTCTGTGGGGGTTCCAAAAGAGAGGAGCCCTCCATTTGCAAGGGAAGCATGGGCAGGCCCTGCACATGCTCTGCAGGGTGGTTGCAGCCGCAGGCAGGGCAGGGTCTTGACTTGGACAGTACTGTTTTTCTTCAGCCTGGACCCAACCTCCCTCCCAACCTCCCTCCTAACCTCCCAGTGTGTTTTTGTCCCCCACCAGCTCTGGGCTCACCAGCAGTTTGCTGTCCCGTATGATGGTGAGCTGCTTGGCCCACTGCCCGAAGCGCTTCTTGCGCAACAGGAAAGCGCAAATCCGGCAATCCTTCACCAGGTTCATGGAGGCTTCCTCCGATGGCCACTGGTGTGTCAGCTGCTGGCTCTTCGCCTCCTCCTCCTCCTCGTCATACGACTCGTAAGAGCTGCTCATTGCATCCGAGTCATTGTCTGGAAGGAAGCAGGTGAGTCATTCCAAATAGCACCGCAGGGCCCTCTCTGCTGGGCACCCTTATGTGGTGCCAGGGGTCCCTGTGCCCGGTGGGCTCCAGCACGGAACCTGTGCTGGATGCACTCCATGTCAGCCGCTGAAAACAGCAGTGTTTTGACCCCATCCATCTCCATTTCCCTTCCAAACCAGGCAGGATGCTCATGGGCCAAGTGCCAGTCCCAGGTGTGTGTATCCAAACCCCTGGGCTGGATTATTCCTTTAAAAGCCTCAAACTTTGAAAGCCTGGATTAAACGTTCTATCTGCAGCCGAGGATCATGCGCTGGCCCTCTGCCCCACACCGCCCATGCAGGACAAGGAGGAGCAGGGCTCCGTGGAGGAGTGTGGCCCTGCAGCAGTGCCTCTGCCCCAGCTCTCTGCTGTGGCTCACACAGGGCACAAGGGCTGCATAGGCAGGGAAACCCCTTCCCCGTCCTGGCAATGGATACGGACATGATTGCAGCCCTTCCGCAGCATGAGGGCTCTGGCTTGCATGACAAACAGCATTCCACACTCCTTGTTTTTTGCCTAGCAGACTCTGACACTCAAGAGGCCCTCCAGCCTCACCCTCCCAGCCCCCAGCCCAGCCCTCAAGCCCCCATTCGAGGGCTGGTCTTTGCCAAAGTTCTCCCATTCCCGGCGAGGGCAACTAGATACCTACAGGAGTTTTTTTGTTCCCCATTCATCCTGGTGACGGGGTAGTTGCTATCTGCATCCTCGTAATAGCCATCCTCGATGGAGTTGGGGGGGCTGGAGCTGTCTGCAGAGGAAGCAGAGGGCTGTTACACCTAGTTCTCCCCAAGGATGCTCTGAGCAGCAAGTCTGTGAGCTGGGGCAGAGCAAAGCACACTCCTCGTGGCATCTCGGCATCGGTGCCCCCACAGCTCCAGCCTCTCCTCATCACCCCTTTCCCAGATGAGCTGGAGTAAGCAACTCCTTGCAACAACAGCACAGTGGGATGGGAAGGAAGCGAGACAGGAGCAATGCTGGGGAGGGCAGCAATGTTTTCTTCCCTGGAACAGGGTGTTATGCCCACCAAGAGCTGCCTACTGTGCCAGGCAGGCAGGCAAGGGGATGCGGCGGGCAGCTTGCAGGGCTCCCTCCACCCTCCTGCCTCCCAGGAGTGGGACTCACTGCGGGAGGTGATGTACTCGGGGGCCTTGCCAGGACCCAGGGGCAGGGCTTCCTCATAGTAATCCTCAGGAGGGGGAGTGGTGGGCAGTGGCGGAGCAGGGTCTGCAGGAACCTATGGCAGAAACACCACCACCATTAGCCAGGCAGCGGAGAGCATCATGAGTCCCGCTCCCCAGGCAGGTGCAGAGCAGACCTCGCAGGTGGCCATGGTGGGACTTACAGTTTTTGCCATCTGGCTTCTTGCCAGCTCCAGGCCAACACCATCAGCAGTGTCCCCGTCCTCCTCCTGCATGTCCTGGAGATCCCGCAGGTCACAGTCTGCTGAGGGGTAAGTGGAGAGGGTGAAGAGAGCAGGAAAACCCAGAGCTGCCTCTGCACCCATGCACTCTGGGGACCCCCAAGGCAAGCACCCTCGCTTCTCCACTGGGAAGGTGCTGGGACATGGGCACTGCTAGTCAATGCAGCTGGGCCGTGGGGTGTGTGGACCTCTTGGGGACAGCCCCCAAGCAGCTGCATGGAAGGAGAGCAAGCACCTGGGGTGACAGTGCCCACCCCAGACACAAGGATGCAGCTTTCACTCTCCTTCCCTGGGGTGCCCCAAGAGTTCCTGCGGTCAGCAGAGACCCCTGGCACTCACCCAGTGAACCCCTGGGCATCACTCCAGGTTGGCCACACATACCGAACTCCTCGAAGAGAGACTCCACGAAACTGGTGCCATTGCTCAGGGACGCCGTGTTGACGTACATGTAGTCCACGTCCTTCCCTGGTAGCGAGGGGATGCTCTCAGCCTGGGAGTGGGCAGGGTGGCCAGAGCAAGCACTGGCACCCCTCCTCCCCACAAACATGAACCCAAGGACATAGGCCAGCCCACCACACCATGCCATAGGGCACTCCTCTGGAGCAGGCACCTGAGGAGCCCCCCAAGGATTCTGCTGCCCTCCCCAAGAGGGCAGGAAAGAAGGAAGGTTGTGAAGCACCAGGTGCAAAGCTGTCCTGGGTCTTCCCACGGAAACCCCTGTGCTCAGCAGAAACCAGTGGCAGGAAAACCTCTGCAAAGCAGCTTTTCCGCAGTGAGCAGCCTGGCTGCAGCCACGGCAGGGCTGACACCAACCCCCGTGCCCAGCGTGGGGATAAACTGGAAAGTGAGAGTGGGGAGCAAAACACCTCGAGAGGGCCCAGCAGGTGCTGGGGATACCCACTGCCCCTGAGGACAATCACCACCATGAGAGGGACACAGACCTGCAGGCGGCTGCAGCTTCTGCAGGATGGTGGAGACAGCCAGCTTCTTCTCCTGCGTGGTGGCACTCAGGTACTCGTGGTCCAGCAGCTTGAGCAAGATGCTGAGCTCTGGCAGGAGCTGGTCCAGCACTGGGGAGAGCAGGATAAAGCTCGTCAGCCAGGGTGGCGTTGGGGTGCTGGGGTTAAGACAGGCTGGAACGTGTGGAAGACCCCAGGGCAGGGCTCTTTCCAAGCTGGCCCAGCACAGTTGAGGTGGTGTTTGCCAAGTGCACACGTGCTCCCTCCACACACAAACTCTTCCACTGCACACAGACATGGGGATGCAGCTTAGGGAATGGAAACACCAGCTCTGCAGGGCTACTGGCTGCTATCAAAGGGCTCAGCACACACATTTTCCACACAGATAAAAGTCCATCTCTGCCTGCTTAATAGTGTATGGTTGCTGCCGGTGCCCCCTTGCTGTGATGGGCACTGGGTGGGGAAGGAAGGGAGAGAAACCTAGATGCCACCTCCAGAGCCACCTGTCAATGACGCCCAGGGAGATGTCCTCCACCCCTCTCCAGCTGGGGGACATTCATATTCCCCTGATGTGCTCAGACCATGAGTGACCTCCCAGCTCAGTGCCACCTCCACAGTGTCCCAACACACAGGCTGGAGCCTTCCTCCCCACACCCAGCTGCAGCTCCTCTGCCTGGCTGTCACTCCTCCTCTCCACCATCCCAGCTTGTCCACACCAAGGCCACCCCGCTCTTCCCTTCAGACGTAGAGTCACTGCCCCAAGGGACAGTCCCTGCCCCATGGATCTGAAAGGTGCTCAGGGAGAAATCACTGCAGGTCACAGGCACAACACATACAAGTGTGGGTCTTCCCTTTGATGTGCTAATTCGTGGACTAGGCTTTACAGAAGCACGCTGCTGCTGTGCGGGTACCTGTGCAGCAAGGCTCCACAAAACACCTGGGGGTTTGCCTATCAGAGCAGGGCTACAAAAAATACTGCCACTGAAAGCAGTATTCATGGTTCTGGCAGCAGCTGACTGACAGCTTTGGGAGAATGTGTTGTTCAGGGATGGGAAGGACAGGGAGGACTTGAACAAGGCGAGCTCTGGACTCCAACTGCCACCCACCCAATTCTGCACGTGCACCAACATCCTCACGCCGGGTCTATTATATCCTCTGAGCAGGATATGACAAAACTGATCTGGGTCCAAAGCCAAGCTCCTGTTTTACATCCAGGACCATGCACCCATCCAGCTCCACTGGCATCCAGTGTAGCTCTTGCAGGGTCTGGCACCTATGGAAGATAGCCTGCATCAGAGAGGCCAAGCTCAGGGACAGCAGCATACCTGCAACTCTGGAGGCTACAGACAGGGTAGGGGTGGAAAAGGCTGCTGTTTCTTCCAGTGTGAGCAGGATCCCTTCTGCTGGCAGCAACCAAAATACACTGTGGCACAGCTGGGGCTACATACAGCTTTGGGTCTCTAGAGACAGGGGGAGAGGCCAGAGGTGACTGCAGAGGTAGCTCAGATGTGCTGATTGATGGGGATGGTTTGCAAGGAGGGGAAAACATGTGCCCTGGCAGCAGAGAGCATTGGTGACACTCTGCCCAGACTGTACCCATCCCTATTGCTGACCCCAAGGGAAGGGCCCCAGCAGAGCAGAGCTGGGCAGCAGCGAGGGCTGGCATGGGGCATCTTTCCCAGGGGAAGGGGAGGATGCTGTGCTGCTGCTTCTGCTGGGACCCTCCATACTCATGTCAGCAGGCTTCTGCCAAACACCACATCCACTCTGCCCAACACCCATCAAAAACTGGGCTGCTACAGGTTTGAAGGGGAACCCTACTCAGTTTGATGTGGGTCAGTGCCTTGCCAAGATGAGCCCTTGGGCAAGGAGACAGCGTGCTCAGCCCTGAATCACTGCCTCCTCAGGACACAGGGCAGGATGCGGCTCACGAGTCTCTTCCTGCAACCCCAGCTGATGAGCTTCTATCTCCACAGACCTTCTGCTTCCTCCTCCCTCCCCAGCGCCAAACTAAACAGCAGCCTCAGTCCTTTCAGCAAGGCTGGCTTTGCCAGCACCCATCTCCCATGGGCAGGCCAACCTGGGACAGGCAGCCCTCAGGCAGGGGGAGAGGCCTCAGCACAGCTCCAGGAGGAGCAAGCAAACCAAGGGAGCTGGCAGCATCCCCCAGCCCATGCAAAAGGAGAGGGCAATCACAGGGCAAGCAGGACTGGAGAAACACTCCAGAGTGGACAGGCACCCACAGGACCCAGCAGCACGCTGAAGCCTGTCCCATAGTGCTCACCAGCATCCCCATCCACTGCTGTGTGTAGGACATCTCCCACCACTGCCACCAGCTCCTGTGCCAAGGCTTTGGACGTGTTGAGGGCCAAAGGACAAGCGTGTTTCTATTAATAGAGCATGTGTGGTGGTGGTGGTGGGGGCAAGGAGACCCTGCTGCACAGCAGAACCGATAAGTGAGGTTTGTCACCCGGCGTGGCAGGCGGGTGAGCTCACCAGCACCGCCCCGAGCGCTGGCCCTGAGCTGGGGCGCACGCAGCAGGCGCAGGGCGAGCACTGAAGGCGCCTTTGTTTCGCCCAGCTGTGCTGTCCCCTCCGTCTCCCTTGTTAAACATCCTCCAAAATACAAGGCGAAGGGGAGGGGGGGGAGGGTCAGTAAAAGAGGCCTGTGATCCCAGGAGGGTGCACAGCCTGCTGAGCTGAGCCTCTGCTCCAGGTTGAGGAGGGGAAGGGATTCATTTCCAACCCTCATTGGGCTCCCAGCATAAATAAGGGTAATGGGGTGGCTGCAGGAAGCAAGGGCAGATTGCTCTGGGGGTGCTCTGTACGTGGCAGTGGGTGCCCATGTCACCAACCCAATGTCACTTGGTGAGCAAGGACTGACACAATACCTGTGTGATAGCTGGTAGGAGAACCTAGAGACCCCGTGCCAGCCCATGTCTGTGCCCACGCTGTGCTGGGCAGGGTACTGGGCTCACGAGCTGGGGGTGGGTGCATGGGGGCTGGTGTCAGTGCACAGCCCTTGTCCTTGGGGGTCTGACAACCCAGGTGCTAAACCACAGAGATGGTTGGAGAGGGAGGAGGTTGCATCAAAGGGCTCCTGGAGGGATGGTGGTACGACATCAGAGTGACCACAAGCACTGAACGAGTGATGCATCTGAAAAAGGAGCCAGTGACCCCCACTCATCGAGCCCCGGCTTTGCTCATGGGACACCTCCAGCTTCACATCCGCCTCTGGCACTGACAAATGGCTCCCACCTGCTGGCTTCTTCTGGGGCTCCTCTTGCAACCAAAACCCTGCAGGACTGCACCACTTCTCTGGGCTCAGGCTTTGGACACGGGTGTCCCAGGACAGGGAACAATGCCAGCATCCCCGCCTGCAAACTCATTCCTCTCTGTTTGCAGCCTGTGCCACCACCACAGCGGGATGGGGAGATGTCAGCAGGGCCCCTGAGCTTGGGCAGGTCAGAAGCCGTGGCAGCAGACAGCTTTGGCATTAGCTAACTCAGGCTGGATGGGCTGGGGGGACCCAGGGCAGTTCTACTGGGACAGAGTGAGCCAGGGAACTGCTACCAGGATGCTGGTGCTGCTGGGGACAATGGGGCAGCATTTCCTCTGCTGCTAAAGCCTGACCTAGAAGCAGCACCAGGCATGATGCTGACAGAGAAACAGCAGCCCCTCCAGCACCCCACTGTCTCTCTCTACCTTGCACCCAGGCCAGCTCTATTTTTAGACCCCGTTTGGGGACCTGCTTCCACAGTGTGGAGATAAGGGTCCAGGCTTAGCCCGCAGCTGCAGAGCCCATCTCTCCCTCCACAGCTTTTGCTCCGCAGCAGGAGCAAAAGTCAAGTCTTGTTCCAGCAACCTGCAGAGTAGAGGAAGAGGAGGAGGTGAAGGAAGAGGCTCTGGCCAAGCCAAAGCAGGAGTTTCCTGGTGCATAGACTAACTTTTTCAGGAAGACAATGCACAGAGTTGTCACCCCAAGCAAAGCCTGTCTGCAGCCTGACACAGAGCTCCAGGGAGGGGAGATGCTGTTTCACAGCTCCCTGACACTGTGAGACTGATGCAGTGTGAGGTGCATGGGGACCAGCCCCCACACCCCATCCTGCAGCCACATCTCTCCTGTTCCCCTCCTGCCACTGGACAAGCTTCCTCCTGCACCAGGTGAAGGCTGGGGGCGAGGGGGACCGGGGGAAATCGGATGCTGGGAGTGACGGCCATTGTTTGTAGCTAAAATAAAACCCAAGGAAAAATAAATCCTTCCTGTTGGTGGAGGCAGGGCCCTGGGACACTCTGCCTGCCTGCACAGGGCTGCTTGGAGCTGCCACCAGCAGTAAACAAACGTTTATAGCTCCTGGGATGCCATAAATAGGTGGGGCGTAGGCCAGGGAAGGGGGCACAGTCAGGGGCTACCCAAGCCCCCAGTGACGGCAGCGGAGATGCCACAGCCCCAGGAGGAGCCCTGTAGAGAGGTCACCCACCCTGTTGACAGACAGACCCAATGCTGATGGAGCAGTTCCTAGTGGCACGTGAACCACTCTGCTCCCTGTGAGAGACATCCAGGCACGGGGACGTGCCTCCATACCTGACTGTCTGTCCCCAGCCTCCTCCTGCCCTGCACAGGCTGAGGGACGATGCCCAACGTGGGGGCTGGCAGCCCCCTCCAGCCCAGCACAGCCCACCCCAGTGAGGCCAGCTTTCCCCTGCTGCTGCTCCTTGAGGAAGGCCATGGCCATGAGAGCTCTTTGCTGAGCTCCTGGGGCCATTCCCGTTCCCAAAAGGTTTCTTTCCGACGGGGAGGAGGCAGGCACAGCCGGTGAGGAAGTGCCTTAGCGGGGGCAGCACGGCGCTCCCAGAATTGTTCCTTTGTGCAGAAGCCAGGAGGACAGACTGCTGCCTGCCTGCACCCTGCCCGCGGCCACCGCTCCTCCGGTACGGGCAGGAGGAGCACCCTGCCAAGTCGGCAAGAGAAGGGCACAGCGGGGAGGGGGGGCTAGCCAGCCATCACCAGCTGGGTGTGGGGCAAACTGGGATGACTGGGACAGGAAAGTACCTCCTCCTTCCAGTATGGCTGTCTGTAGAGCTATGGAGCAACTTGGCATGCTCCAGCCTGGAGGGTGTTAGAGAAAATCCAGCCATTACTGATTACACTTGAGCTCTGACAACATCCCCTAACTGTGGAAGATTTGCTAAGGGGCCACTCGATGCACATGAATCATCTCCTCCCTGGAAACAAGGGCCCCTTGAGTGGGGCGGATGGAGGGAGCGCCTCTGACTCGGCATCCAACATCAGCAGGAGCCCGAGTACTTGGGGCTGGCTCCTGCATGGCTGGGAGCCCTCACCCTCCCCAGCTCTCCAACTGCCCCAGCTGGTGCCTCTTCCCACCCTCCTGAGGTTAACCCCAGGACCCTGGTAGCTATCCCTGCTCCCCCAGTGGCTCCCAGCTCAGACACCTCAGCACACCCAAGTGTTGCAGAGCGTGGTGAGATCAAACGTTGTCACCTGTCCCCCAAAGTCCCAGCACCTCCCCGCTGCCTCCCCACCACCCCACACACCCCTTGTGCCCCACCAAGCCAGGCTGCAGCAGGCAGGGACACACATCTCCTGGGGATCTCTTCATCATGACCTTACAGGAACTGATATCCCTCACTGATAACCTTGGAAATCAATCCCAAAAGGACAAAGGTGAAACCTGCTTGGGCAAGAGGGCAGGAGGTCCCCTGCCAGCTCTCCCTCTGGCCATGGTTGCCCGCTGGCTTCTCTCTCTACTCCAAGGAGCATGCAAGAGCTTGTGGGTCCCCTCCATCCCATGCC
>VXBZ01008399.1:318-25617 GCA_013399135.1 Heliornis fulica | reverse complement strand
CCTGTCAGCAGCAGACCCCTTGCAGCACAGACCAGAGGAAGGGGTGCTGCCCTGCAGCGAAGCCTCAAGCAGGGTCAAGGCTCTCCACGCTCAGAACGTGGCTGCAGGTGGAAAATCTCCCTCAGCAGCAGCAACTGCAGCACCCTCACCCTGCCTGCTCTGCCAAGCAGAGCAGGCAGGGTGAGTCACCTTGGAGTCACCTTGGGCCCTGACTTATGGGGGGGTGTCACCTCTCCAGGGTGCCCCCAACAGAGCTGAGGGGTGTTGGAGGGGCCAAGGCTCTCTGAAGAAGAAGAAAACCCTGGGGCAGACCTTTCTGGGCTGCAGGGCACATCCTTCCTCGAAGCAGCTTGAATCAAAGCAGAGCAGCTTTGTGAGCTGAGCAGGTAATAATTAACAGGCTGATTGAATCACCCACAAACTTCTCCTGTGACCCAGGCCGATAACGACCCTCCAGTGCCCCACACTGCAGCAGGCTGCTCCCCCCCTCCCCACCGAAGGCTTAGCAGCCTTTTCTCTGCCTTCTGGAAGACCATGGTGGTTTCCTTGAGCTCACCAAAAGCAAACTTTATCCCTCTAACCCAAAAAGCCTCCAGCCAACCCCACTCCAAAGGAGTGTGTGTGTATGGATTTGGGATCACCTTCTCTTCCTGTTGAACACTGTAAGAAGTTGAGCAACTAACAGCACCCAGGTGAGATATTGCTGAGTGACCCTGCTCAGGCAGCCTCCTCCCTCCGCCCCTGAACCCCAGGGGTGCTCCCAACCCCAGGTACAAGTTGTTTCCAGCCACAGTTCAGCCCAGTCAATGCAATTAGTTATGTGTGGACCAAGTTCAGCGCTTCCAGGTGACATTTCAAAACTCGGTGCCAGCCTCAGTGGGTGGGCAGCAGGATGCTCCTCTGGCCCAGCCTGGGAGCAGGGCTTGGAGGCTGCTGGCTGGAGAGCACGTTTAAATAGCGAATGAAAAAGAGAGGTTTGAGATGCCCTTTAAAGGAATAGTCAGGCAAGGGTGAGACCTGCTGAGTAATGTATAAAAAACAAGCTTCAGGCAGAGGAGAGATGTTAGGATTAGTCAGAACCCAGAGTAAACTGAATTTTCTCCAACCAAAATTTTGGCATTGGCCTTTTCCAAACAAACTCTGCAGTGTGGGTAGCAGCAGGTTGGCCTAGACTCCCCTCCAACACCGGCAGAGGCCCCAGAACCGTGCCGTGGCCGTTTGCCCGCCCCTCAACGGGCAGAGCAAGTCCTCCCAGGCTGCACCTTCCTGACACAGTTGGCTCAGTGCTGGGGTATCTGCAGCACTCTCCTCTCCATGGCATTTCGTAGCCACCAGACCTCAGCCTCCAGGACAGCAGGAATTACAGCTAATTGCAGGAGGGGTGGTGGGAAACCCTCTGACTCAGCATGCTGAGGCTGGCTGTCCCATGGACATGCCCTCCCACCACCCTATGCCTAGGCAGGCACAGCTACGTTACCAACCAGGTGGGTCCTCCAGCCCCCAGATCTCCAAAACAGACACCCCAACGCCAGTGATGCGAGTGGAAAGCTCTCTACATCCCAAAAGGCTGCTCTCCATGTCTTCTATATCCCCTTTCCCTAAAACAAAGATCAAAACACTTCAGATGCAGCCCCCAAACCACAGGAGCAAGACACAGGGAGGCTTAGAGGGCTTGTATGGGTTTCTAGGAGGAAGAGTCACACAAGGCAGTTGTGCCTAGACCCTTGGAAGCAGAGGAGGGTACAGGACCCTTGACAAGGAGGGTGTGGGCAGGGTGGGTGCAGGATTTGCAGGAAGAGGCTGATGGATCAGCCACCAGCCAGCTCTGCTTTCTGGAATGCTTTCAGAACCCTCTTTTCAGAGGCAGTTGAAAGAGAAACCACAGACCCCTATGGGAAAATATGCCCACAGAGTTAGGGGAAGCAAGGCAAATACCCAGCACCCAGCTTCCTGCGTTAGCAGGTGTCTGTGGGTACCCTTACCGTGACCCTGGCAATGCCCAGGAGCCCAAGGGCTGTGCCAGCACGAGTTGCTCCAGCACTAGCCCTGACCCTGCAAGAGAGTGACGTTCCCAGGGTGGTCAGAGCATGGCAGAGGGTCTCTGTGTTCCGGGCTGAGGCTGTGCTGCCCCGGAGGACCCTCGGAGGGCAGGATAAGCGTATTTTCTCATCTGAGAACAGCCCTTCCGTTTCCTTCCCTTGCTGAGCTCTGCCGGGAGCATCAGGTGCAGCAGCAAGGCCACCAGTCCACAGCATTTCCTACCCGCTTAACCCCTGCGGGGCAGGGCTGGAGAGGCAGGAAAGTCAGCTTATCCTGGCAGGAAAGCTGACAAGCCCAGCACAAGGGAAGGCACAACCACTGTGGTTGCTGCTGATGGCTCCATCGATGTCGGGACTAGTTCACCATATCTGCTTTTAATCCAGGACATGAAAGCCAGCTAAGGAACCTGTTGCTACATAACTTCTATTCCAGCCCTTCACAGCCTCAGTTTCCCAAAGTGCAAGTTGACACGGGGACCTTGTGAAAATGGGAGGCTGAACCCACTGGACAAGGAGCCATAAAGGGACTGTTCCCCCATGACCATGTTGGGTGGGTTTAATGTCCAAGAAAACCCAGAGGAAAACCAAAGCCATTCTTCAAGCTGCTCCTGACATCTGCTAATTGCCCATGATCAGAGCATACCAGCGACTCCCAGAGCTCCCTCCTATCACTTCCAGGATCACATGCACATAGAACCCACTTCAAAAAAAAGAAAGTATCTTGAGCATGGAAATCCCTTGCAGCAAAGATCTGTTTTCGCTCCAAACTGTTACGAAACGTCAGTGTTTTCCCTTGCCTGCCAAAGAGCCTGCCTTTGATGGGAGCAAAATGGAGGGGGCTGCAGCAGCTGTGCCATGGGGAAGCCTGGGGGAGAGTGGGAAAACGAAGGTGTTTTCATCCTTTCCCACTGTGAAGGCTGCAGATCCTCAGCAGTGTCTGCAGAGGCACCCCAGCTCCCTGAATGCCATCGCTCTTAGCACTGTAGGGTGATGTAAGGGCAGGCTGTGGGTGGCTGCTAGGGTGCCCTCCTCATGGGTGGCAGGACCTGCTCTATTCATCCCATGGGTACCCTGGCAGGGGGTGCCAGCCTGTTGTTTGCATGGTGGCAGGGCAGGGCTGGCAGAGACAATGCAAAGCTCCTTGTTTCCAACCCAACTGTCCCAGTGCTGCCCTGGACAAGTGACATTTAATGGATACTTTGCAAGACTGACATTTGTGCCATCAATTTTAAGGTTCCTTATATGCAGGAGGGGATGTGTGGTCCTCAGGAGAGAACTTTAGCTGTGCCAGACTAGTAGTAATAGATGCAGGGAAGGGTTAAGAAGTTAGGACATGAGCCAGGGATGCCAGAAACCACTTCAAGCCTTCACTCTGCTAAGTCGTTATCTCCTGTCCCCAGCAAGTTACTTGGCTACTGAACAAGAAAATCTTGGGCCTAGCCCAGTTTTCACTCCCTGTCCTCCTCTGAAAAGCCTTCCCACTGTTTGGGATGAGGCAACTTCTTCAAAACCTTAAACAAAGTTTTCCTGAGCTGGAATAAGAACTGCTGGCCAGCTGCAGGAGAGAACACTTCAGGCGTACTGGCGCTCAGCGCTGCTCCGTACCAAAGGGCATGTCAGCCTCACACCTCAGCACATTCGCTCCAAGAAACAACATCTCCAAGTCAAGAGCAAACATGGGAAGGAGGCAGATCTTCCAGGCAGATGGGACAGTCCCCAGGGTGCCTGGCTGCTGGGCACCACCCCACAGCAGTCAACGTGTACACCAGCCTGCTCCTTGCTCCTTTCCCCTCTCCAGAGGTGCCTGCCACAGTGGGTGCCCGCAATATGTGGGGAAGGGCAGCTTGTGTCTCAGCTGGCATCTCCAGGCTGGCTTCCACAGGGATCCAGCGCCTGCATCGAGACCCACTACCTCCAGGTAAGGGCAGGCGTTGCACACAGGACATCAGGACATACAAAGGGGCAAATAACCTCAGTGCCTCCCTGCTCTGCTCGGCACCAGCATCCCTGGGACCCCTTCCCACCCCTCTTTGCCCAGCACGTTGGGGCCAGGGTAGCCCGGGGTGGGCTCAGCCCCCTTCCCCACACGCTGCTGGGCTATAAACAGGCAGTGGGCTGGGGCAGCTGAGTTTCCAGCGGAAGGAATGGCTGCAATGCGGGGGAGAGCTCCGCACTTGCCTGGGGTGCTAACAGCTGGCCCGATCTGTGTTTCGCACCCACTCCGCACCCCCTTCCACCGGGCTACGTGTGTGGGGCAGGCGGGATTCCTGCCGCCAGCAGGTCAGGAATGAACCAGGCTCCCTCCCACCAACCCACTGCCTCCCCATTCCTGTGGGCGAGCTGGAGCCAAGTTTATCCCTGACACATCTCTGCCGGCTTTTCTGGATTTAGACCCCAGATAAGTTTGGTGCAGGACCTAAATTCTGGTGGCACAAAAGGTCAAGGAAGAGCTTCTAACTAGGAGAAGCTGCGTGCAAGCACAGCCCTGCTAAAGGCTCTTAGCACAGATCACCTCCCAGATCACACACTCCCTCCAGCAGCACAGCCTGAAACAACTCTGCAGCCAGCCCACGGCACCGATTCCCTGGGTTAGCCACTGGTGCTGAGCTCAGCCCTGCACCAAGCACTGCCCAGCCCACCAGGAAAGGCAGCAGGCTCAGCTAGTGCATGGAGAGTGAGGAAGATGATGGTGGATCATAAAGCAAGAGCAAGTCAAGACACAGGGGCTAAGCAGGGCTCCAGGTGAAGAAAGGGGCTGCTTGGAGAGCAGGCAGCAACTGGGAAGGGGCACAGAGCCCCCAGCCACCACTGGACTCAGCACCCCTTGTGCTAGGGAAGAGAGTGCAGGGAGACACCCCCCCCCCAAACTTTCTCTCTGTGGGCCATAGCCCCCAGAGGGATCCAGCAGTGCTGGGTGATGAACATGAGGGTCTGGAGGAGGTTTACATTAGCAAAGAGCCATCCAGGTGCCAAAAGCAATTCATTACAAGCACTCAAAGCAAAGCTCTCAGGCACTGCTGCCACTACCATAGAAGGCACCAGTGGGGGGGATAAAACAGCAGAGTGGGTCACCCCTGGCAGGGCCAGCCCACGGAGCAGCAGCACCAGGCCACGGAGCAGAAGCACCAGGCCAGGCCTGTCTCTATGGTGTTTCAGGATTGTTTCCATAGAGTGCTGGGCAACCCCCATCCTTCCCTGTGGTGAGGCCCCAGGTTTGATTTTTGGGGTGAGCTGGTATGCAAACAGGGTATCCTCCCACCAGCTTGCACAGCAAGAGAATGGGAAAGCCGAGACCCTCTGCCCTCTCCCCATCAGCGAGGTCCTCTGGGACCCTAAAGGATAGCTCTGGCATCACGTGTCATTTGATAACACTTGCCCTCCTTCAGAGCTGGCAAAGACTCCCTGTCTGGCTGGCAGGCAGGGTGAGCTGCAGCCGTGGGGGAAGGCTGTCCCTGTCACCATCTCCTCCCGGGCTGCTGGACACCAACTCCAAGCACCAACACCACGAGCTGCAGCCTGAGAGACAAACTCCTCATACTGCGTTTCCACTGCGGAAACGCCACCCCATCCTTTTACATCGGGAGGGGAAACTCTTGACCCTCAAGGTCTTTCTGGTGCTGACCCAGAGCTGCAAACACAGCACTGCCTGAACCACCCCAGGACCTGAGCTTGGTCCCAGGCCACAGAGCTGGAGCAATGCCCCTTGGCCCCCTGGTTATAATTTTTGGCTGGTGCTGCTGTGGCACCTCCTAGGACCAGTCAAGGGCCAGGACCCCTGTGCTACACCATGTCACCACCTGCTCCTCCCCTGCAGCCCCAGGCTGACATTCTGCAGCAGCGAGCAGCGGTTCCCCGGAAAGCCTCCCTCTGCTCCCATCCAGGGACCTGCCAGCAGAAAGCCAGGACCTTCTCTGCAAAGTTGGCCCAAAGCCCTGTCAGGTTTATTCATATCCCAGATCAAAGCCTAACAGCTACGTGAGCCCGATGCCACAAGCTGCCGGCGGGAATCACACACGTGTGGGAACACAGCCGCTTCCCAGCAGGGTGGGGATCACGGCTTTGCAAGACCACCAGTATCCTCCTCAGTTGGAGAAACTCTCCACATCCAATCAGCTCCATCTGGAAACACCGGTTGCCTCCCTTTGTGCGACCATAATTTCCCCATATAAGTGCTCACACCCCATGGACTTGCTTACCAGCCGCTGGATTTTCACCTATCTGACCAGCAAAGGGACAGTGATACCAGTTCGTGTCCCACCTGACCCCGCCGCAGGGCTGCTGGGGGAGGAGAGGCACCCTGGGAGCAGGGCTGCACCCGCTCCGCTCGGAAGAGCCGCAGGACCCCCAGTGCCCCCGGGGCTGAGCACGCCCGTCCCGGTCCCGTCCCGGTGCCCCTTACCGCTGAGACGGTCCATGGTCCCGGAGCCGCGGGCAGCACCGGCCGCCCCGAGAGGCGCGGGCGGGCGAGTGTCACCGGGAGCAGCCGCCCGGCGGGGCCGGGTCTCAGCTCCGGAGCGACCAATCGCTTCGTTCGCCCCTCCCTTCTGTGCACGGCAGCGCCGAGCGCTGGCACGGCACGGCACGGCACGGCACGGCACGGCACGGCACGGCTCGGCTCGGCACGGCACGGCACGGCACGGCACGGCTCGGCGTCCCTGTCGCTGGTCACCCTCGGCCATGTGCAGCCCTGCAACACCCTGCACCCCTCTCGCAACGGCTGGGGGTGTCCCGCGGTTGCCCACCCCACACCCGCCCTGGTGCTGCCCGATCCCGGGTGTCTCTGCGCCAGGTGCAGCTCCAAGGCCAGCTCGGACAAGCCACCGCCACCAGCCCTCAGGACTTGTTGGTTTGGGCGACATCAGTTTGGGCAAAGATCCAGAACCATCCCCCCAAAGGCACCCCCACACCCCCTCAACTCACTGCTTCCTGTGTGCCGCCCCTGCTCCCCCACCCAAACCCCTCGACACCTGCCCCCTCTTGGGGGCAGCCTCTCGCTGGCCGTGGTGCTAATGCCACCAGCACTGTCCCCAACAAAGACCTCAGGGGAGACCTGGGTGACGTGTGAGGAAGCATCCCGTGTGGGCAGTGTGTGGCAGCAGGGGCAGTGACTCTTGGCACCCCCACAACAGTCTCTCTCGGCCTCGGGACTGCAGCTGCCCCCCCTTCTGGGGACAGCAGGCTGGGGCAAGGACTGTGAATCCATCTCACACGTACCCCACCATCGCTTGGGAAAGCAGTAGTTGAAATATTAGATGTCCATTAGTGACTGGCAGCCAGGGCTTCCTCCTTTGGGGTGCTCTTAGCCCCAGGCACATCGGAGACAGCGACCCCACACTCACACCTCCATGCCCAGCTGTGAGCCAGCTGTGCCCGCTCTCCCCAGTGGCTCCCTGCCTGGCCCATGTTTGCTGGTCCCTCCCCTCCAGATTGATCCCCGTTTTCTCTCATATCGTGGGGTCACCTTTGGGGCTGTGGTCGAGGCACAGGGTGTCCACAGGCCAAAGCCACTGCCCCTGCTGCCCACTGGGCTCCGGCTGCGTCCTGGCTGGGACTTGCAAAGCAAACGAGAGTGGGCTCAGGCAGGGATGGCTTCCAGGGCTGGTGCTAGTGCCCCTGCTGATGCTTGCTGGGGTGCAGATGGGAGCTCCCTTCACTCCCTGGGGCAGGGGGAGCCCACGAGGGTCCCACAGCATCTCTGCTGCCCCTGAACAGCATGTGCAGGAGAGGCTTCCTTGCTCTGAGTGATAGCAATGAGCCATGCCTCAGTTTCCCCATTTTGCCATGCAGGTAGTTGCAGGGAACAGTTAGTCACTGTCATTAATATGCTTTAAAAATTAAAAAGACTCCTGCTGTTGTTATTATTATTATTAATAACAATAATACCCTCGAGGCTTTACCACTGAAACTGCTTCTGGAGATGGAAGTTTCTTATAGCCACAAATGGTTGGGCTTGATTTAGTTTAGAGGAGTGAAATCATTATAAATAAAATTGGTTCATTTACTGCTGTGCTAAATCAGGCAGGAGCAATTACCAGTGCAATATTACCATCTCCACCTCAGGCCCCAGCCCTTCCATGCTAGCCTAGAGCTGCTGGAGCTGGAGCTGCTGCTGACAGACCTCCTGCCCCAAGCACCCTACACCCTGGCAAACCCCTGCACCACGTGGTGGCTTTTTTGGGGTAACAAGTTAGACAGGCTGGCACTCAAGTGTGGTGGTGCTGATGGCATGGAGGGCATCCGATCCACCTGATGGGAGACACCAGTACAGGAGGGTCTTGGAGAGGACCAGTACAGGCAGCAACAAAGCTGACCCACAGTACAGGGAAGGCGAGGCCCTCGCTGTTCCCCTTGGAGGAACTCTGCTGAGTCAGCTCTTGCAGAGGTGCCCTGGGGCTTGCTGGCTCCATCCTGCAGGTACACCCTAAAATTGTGCCATATGTGCCAGTGGGCAACCAGAGCACCCCAGGCACCAGGAAATGTCTGTGTGGAAATATCCCCACTAGTTTCAAGAAAGCTGGTGACCTTCCCCAGGGCCTTTCCCAACCCCTATGTAAATACACAGACCAGCTGAGTGGAGAGGTACAGGAGACTCACCATCCTACCCCTTCCCACAGCCCTGCTCCTCCCCAGCCCCATCCCACAGCCCTGGGTGCTGTGGCTGCCCCAGAGAAATCCACCCCCCCATACCCCCATGGGTCGGGAGTGCTGGACACCAAGCACTGCAGGGCTCAGGTGGCTTGAGCCCCTGGGAAAACCCGAGGACTGACACGGAAACAGGGTTGGAGAAGAAAAGGAAACAAAGAGCACGATCTGCGAGACTCCAATTCACTCTCAGGGGTGCAGAGGGCGCCTCTGCCACGTACAGCACCGAGAATCATACAGAGCTGCAGTATAGAGATCTGTCTATGTATATATTTATAGGTATGTATATATTTATAGTGCACTGCATTTAAAACAGCCGGGCTTGCTTCTTCAGCTCGTTCCTCTTCCAGAGGGCCAGGCGGTCGAACTCGGCAATGGTCATGCCAAAGATCTGGTAGAATTCCTCCTGGGAGAGGTGGCGCTGGGGAGAGAGGGGATGCTGGGTCAGGGCTGGGGACTGCAGCCACCACCCAGGGCCCACAGCCACCACATGGGCCAAATGGCTGCAGTGGGGGGTGAGGGCATGCAAGGAGGTCTGATGGCACCCCCTGCTCGGCTGGATGCAGTGGGGGGCTGCAATCCCCAGCAGTGCTCCTCTGTGGGAGGGGGAGCACCTGGCTCCCCCCTGCTCCTGCCAAGTGCACTGTGTCATGGGCTGGCCAGTGGAGCTGCAGGACCAGTGTGACAGTGTGCTGGGAGACATGTGCTCCTGGGAAGCTCTTGAGATGTTCCTCACATGGCCATGAGCCCCTTGCAGCACCATGCTGCCTTCCAGCTAAGGGGACAGCCCACAGGACTGGGTACCTCAAACCCTGAGGAGATTGTCCCTGGTGGAAAAGGCTCCCCTCACCTCTAACCGAGTCCTGTCCACATCTTTGGGTAGCTGGTTTCTCCCTCTCGTTTTCACCAGGAGCAGCTCGTAGGGGTATATCTGCATGGGAACAGAAAGACCAAAAGGTAACTCTGGAGCCAGAAGAGGACAGTTGGGGCACACCTGGGAATGAGGCCACACTGGTCACCAGGGAAAAGCTTTCCCTCGCCAACCACATCTAGCTGGGTTTGGACAGCACAGATGCCTTTAGGGCTTGGATAGACAAGCCAGAGGGGGGACTTGCTCTTGGGGTGACCCTAATCCACCCTGAATGACCTTGGTGGCTCTGGAATAGTCTGCTCCCTCTGTGAAACCAGGAGTGACCCCAGAGATGTATGTGAGTAGGGAACCATCGACACAACCACCTTTCTCTGTTCCTCACCCAAGAGACACCTGCTCAGCCAAGTGCTTGGGACCCTGGCAGAAGGGGAAGGGTCTGAGCCCCAGAGTCCTGCAACAGGGCTGTTGGGAGGGGGATGGAGGAGGATGAAGGTAGGGCATTGTGGGCAAAGGGCAAAGCTTCCTCCTGAAGGCCCTGGGGATTCATGGATGTGAATCTGTGACTCCCTTTGGGTGGTACTTGCACCTCTGGAAGGCAGCTGCTCCGTGGAGTTGGGGGCATCTTACCTTGTACTCTGCAGGGAGAGAGAAAAGACAGAGACTAGTGAGCCATGCTGACCCCTCCCCGGCCAGGATCCACCCCTTCAGGCTGTGGGGACACATGCCTGTCTCCCCCCGTCTCCCTCCAGCCTAGACCTCATCTTCTGGAGCTGCCTGCAGTGGGGCAGGCAGTCCCATGGCATCTGGCTCCNTACCTCGCATCCCCCAGTTGACGGCGTTCGTGCTGTCGTAGTGGAAAAGCTCTGCACTGGGAGGCTGAAGGATACAGGGGAGGAAGGAGGAGTAAGAGGGGGTGCTCTCAAGACTCTCAGCATGGCACCTCCTATGTCCCATGGTAAGGCACCCACACACCCCAAAGCAAGATCTACATCCCACACTGCCAGTGGGGAAACTGAGGCAGAAAGTGGTGGAGTGAAAAGCCCAGATCACATGGTGGCAGGACCAGATCTCCCAACAACCAGCAACTGCTGCCCCAGGGTACAAAGCAAAGCTCTTGTGTTGGGAAGCAACACCAGCATCCCTCTGAAACGTGTCCTGCAGGACGTGCAGGGCAGGCACCTCTGTCCTGTAGTGCCTGGACAGGGGGTCCCCAGTACAGTTTATTTTGGATTGACACGGTGACAGCAGGTGTGCAGAGAGTGGGGGAGCAGGACACCCTAGTCATGAAAGGGGAGCACTGGGGGATTTGAGGAGCCCGAGGAGAATGATGAAGGGTGCAGAGATGCAGGGCAGCAGTAGGATGCAGGCAGAGAGCACTTACCCTGTGCAGCCCATTCCTCCTGTAGGCTGGGAGCGAGGCTGACTTAGAAATGAGGGGATCTACAAAGAAGTCACCAAGGTGTGTAAGGGAAGATGCAGGGGTGAGCCCCACACCCCAGGACAGCGCCCACCCAGCCACCCTACTGCCATGCTCCTACATCACTGCCCAGCTGCACGTTACCCCAGCTCTGCCCCCTTCCAGCTCCAACTCATTTCCAGCCTGACTTCCTCCCATGCTGATATTCATCTCCCCAGAATCCCCTTCCCATGGCAGCTCTCCTACCTCACCCTTCAGCACAACACAATCCCAGGTTCTCTGCCTCGCCCTCTCCCAGTGCTGCCAGCACCTCTGCCTGGTTCAGCTCAGCCTTTCAAGGGCTCCCTCTACTCTCCCCCTCTTCCCTCCCCAGTCTCAGCACCTCCTCAGGCTCAGGCTCTGGGCCCCACAGCCACAAGGGACTGGCCATGGAGGGCTGCAGGCTCCCACACTCACCGCTGTCAGCCAGGTAGTGCGTCCGGGGAGCTGCAAGGAGAGCAGAGCTGGGCGTCAGGAAGGGCTCAGCACCACACAGAGCTGCCCACTGCCAACCCCACGGGTCCTCCTCAGGGCTCCTGGGAGCCTAAACCCCCTGAGCATCCCTGAATGGCCCCCTCTCCATGGGGGCTGCTGTGCCATAAGGAAGGACAGCACCGCGTAGGAAGGGGCATCTGTGCTGCCAGGCTCCCCAGGACACCCAGCCCCCGCTGCAACCCTGAGGGGAGAGTGGCTGGGTGCCCTGGGTGCTGTGCAGCGAGAGCAGCACAAACAAGGCAGGCAGCCCTGGGGAGTGCTAGCAGGTCTGGGTGGCCAGGAGGTCCCATTAATGAGGTAGACATGCAGTGAACACGAGCAGTGATATGTGAACACCCGCTGGGCAATGCCCCGTGCCACCTGCGGCACAGGGAACAGGAGAAGAGTCTCCTTGGCACCAGCTCTCTCCCACCACCCCACCCCTGTCCTTCCCTCTCCTCCCCAGCAAACTCCCCAGAGGAGCTGGGGCCATGCAGTGCTGGGTGGGACAGAGAGAGGGACAGGGCTGTCCTTACAGCCATTGAGGGAGCCCTCGTAGCCGGCCATGTGCAGGGCTTCTCTGCTGCTGGCTGAGCTGCGAGGGGGCGTCCAGGGGTCTGCGTAGGAGTTGGACCGAGCCTTCATCTCCTCCCTCAGGATCAGCCTGCCGATGCCGCTCTGGATCTGCGAGGGGGGAAGCCACCTTAGCACCACTCCTTTTTCCTTACCTGGCCCTTCCTGACCACTGGCACCATCGTGACAGGACACAGCACCTCCCAGCATGGGCTTGGCATCTCCCATCTGCTCCCCTGTCCTCGAGACAAGGTGCTGAGGTGGGATGACTGGGAAAGGGGGTGTGTGTCCCCCTCCTTCAGACCCCATGTTGGGGGTGGCCAAGGAGGGAGAAATGGCAGAGGGCAGGAGGGATAGTGGTGGCCCCTTCTTGGGTGGCAGAGCTGGGCCAGCCCTCTTCCCAAACCCAATCACCGTGGGGATGGCTTGCTGTCAGCTCTCCCCTGCCAGGATGTGGGCAGGGACATCACTCACCTTGTGCATGCCCCGGTCGTAGCTGTCCTCCTCACCTCCTGACGAGAACCTCCGGGCCCGGGGGGCTGCAAGGAGACACAGTGGAGGGTTTAAATGGGGGCAAAGGTAGAGGCAGGTGGGAGGTGGCAGTCCCCAGCTGCATGGGGACAGCCAAGTCCCAAGGGCTGCTAGAATTTTGGGGTCACTTTGGCAGCTTGACCCACCTTTGGGTCCAGACCCAGCTCAGGGTGGGGGTTCCCTCCCAGGAATGGGGGGCAGGTATGAGTTTCCCTTTCCCCAAACACCATGGGGGACTGTTACCTTTGGGGGAGCCTTGGAAGGACCAGTACTCCGACTCGGAATGGTAGTATGGGTCTGGGGAGTAGGCAGGGCTGTACTTGGATGACTGTGCAATGTCTTCACTGGTTTTGCTTTTCGTGGCTGCAGGAAGGTTATCTGAAAAAGAAGCAGGGACAGCTCTAACAACGACCCTGGGTCCCACCAGTAGCACTTGCAAAGATCCACCCTGGGGACAAAGGCAAATCCTCTTCCCTCCCCTCTTCCCAGTGACTGCCAGCAGTTTGTATCCAGGAGAACATGAAGCAAAGCTGGGAATAATCCATTCTCAAACTGCTGACACCTCCTGGAGACAAGGGTGCAGGGGTGGACAGTGGGGACAGTCACAAGCAGAGGAGCTGTTGCTGGTGTGGCTGGAAGGGGATCATAGCCCGCAGCACCACAAGCTCTGGCTCCTGCAAAGAGCCCACCCCCAGACCCAATACCACCAGTGCCACCAAAGCCCATGTGCCCCAGGCTGCCCCATCACCAGAGGGCTGTAACTGCCCAGGCAAGAGGGGATGAAGGAGAGCTCAGTCTGTCGGGGACAGGGCCCTCCCTGGGTTACTGCTACCGGGAGGTGGCAGTGAGTGTGTGGCAGTGGGAGCAGGGGAGTGACCCCATCTGCTCGGGCTCTGGCAGAGGCTCAGCACCCCATGGCAGGGACACACATACAGGCAGCTCTGCTCGGTCTGGGTGCTGAGCCTCGGTGGCACATGTGAGAAACCCAAGGGTGAGCCCTGCTCTTCCTCCAGAGGCCTGGGGCTCACAGGGGAAGGAGCACCAAGGACAGGCTGTGGCAGAGCCATCCCATCACCCCAGCAGCTACTTACAGCGGCAGGCACAGCCAGCAGCGGGGCAGTGGGAGTTGGGCAGGTGGGAAGAGCCCAGGGAGAGAGAAGAAACAGAGTTACTGCTGTCCCCCCCACGCACAGAAGCAAGCAGGGAGAGGACAAGCCAGCCCGGCTGAGAAACACCGAACACCCCTGTGCCTCCTCCCCAGCCTTCAACGCCCCCCACCCCTGGGCCTGTCTCATCCTGGAGCGTCCATCCAGGACAGGCTGTGACTTGTCTCTGGGTCTCCAGATGAAACTGGAAATTACTTTCTTCATCCCTTTCCCAAGACTGCTCTGGCTCCTGGCATCAGCTAGTAACGGCCACCCTTGTCCCCTCTTCCACCCCTCTGCAGCCTCGCTCCCCCTCCCACGGCTATCCCTGACCCCAGTGCCATCAGCCTTCATCATCTCCATTCCTGGCAACAGGGATGCTCTTCAAAACTGCCTTTTTCATACGCTGAGTCCTGCGCTCTGCTGCCCAGAGGGAAAGCAGGAACACAAGCCCACCAAAGCCGTCTCCCTGTCACGCCTGCAACCATCTCCTGCCCTGAATTCAGCTCCACCAGACCAAACCCTGCACTGGTACCCTGCCCAGGAAGAGAGAGCAGAGCCCAGCGTGCAAACAGCAGACCGTACCGTGTCGCTTATAGATGGGGGGCTTCCGGTAGATGTTACTCTCGCCGGCAGCTGGTGGCAGAAGAAAGGGAAGGAAGAAGGAAAGAAGGGAGGAAGGGGAGGTCAGCATGGGTGTGCTGAGAGTGGACAGGACAAAGGTCCTGCGGGAGACGCTATCCCCACACCACATTTCCATCACACGACCGCCTCCGGGCCCACGCGTCCCACGGGAGTGCAGCGCCAGGCCAGGGACGCGCAGGCTCTGGGACCGGCAGCAGGAGCGCGGTCCCGGGGCTGCCTTCGGGCAGTGGTGTGCACAGAGGACATGCAGTGAGCGCCCCAGCGTCAGCATGCACCGTGGGGCGGTGGGACTGCCAGCCCCGGGAGGGAGCGGCACATCGGGGAACCACCAGCCACCCCTGCCAGCCGGCAGCAATGCACCACAGCTCACGCTGGTGCGGTGTCTTGGGGGGTGCCAGCGTCTGGAAGAACCATCCACAATCTACCTGGGGGTGAAACAACATCAGCCAAAGCCTCTTTCCGCAGCAGAGAGAGAAAAGAGCGAGCTGGGAGGGAAAGCGAGCTGGAGCCTGGCACTGAGAGCTACAGCCCCCGCGCAGGGGCCAGGCAGCAGAGCTGGCGGAGCAGGGAGGGGGCCATCCATAAACCACCGACCATCAGTGGGAGGGCAGGGCAGGGCAGGGCAAGCAGCAGGGCCAAACCCTGGCAGGGATGGGATGGGAGCAGGGGACCACGTTGGGGAGCCTCCGAGCATCCTCATGGTGCTGTCCCACGGCACCAGCGACAGACCGTGGAGGTTCCACTCTTTGGGGGAGCACAAGGGCAGCGGGAGATGCCTACAGCTGAGCAGGGTGGGCTGGGGCTCTGGCCCCACTGCACATGCTGAAGGATGGATGGGCAGCTCTGCCTGCTTCCCTCCCCACTGTCCCCTTCTGCCCGCTCTGTCCCCGGGGGCTCTGCGTGGCTGGGAGCGGGTGATGGCCCTTACCTGGTGGCCCCCTGCAATCCCTGCAGAAGGGGAGCAGGCATCTGGCAAGCCCAGAAGACTCTGGGGGGAGGGAGCGGCGGGCCCTAGGGGGAGTATAAAATAGTCATCTGTAGCGGATGGGTGTGGAAAGGCCTCCGGCAGACACGCTTCGGCTGGTGACCCTGGGGAGGAGGCAGGGGAGGGACAGGCTCTCTGCAGGGGACTCTTTGTGGAAGGGGTGGAGGAAGGTCGGGGAAGAGGAAGAAGAGGGATGTTGCAAGGATCAAGCAGACTCTGGGCGGCTCTGGGGCGTCTGGGTGGTGCTGGGGAAGGAGGAGGGTTCAAGCTGCAGGTCCTGTTTATGGATGGCCTCTACCAGGGGTAGATCCTGCTGCCAGCTGGCTCTAGGCAGGCGGTGGAGCTACGCATGCGACACAGAGGGGACGGCACATGCGGGCATGCCACAGACACGGCGCTTCCCCGGAGGCTGGGGTGCTCCAGAGCCTACCTGGGATGTGGAAATGCTTGGGTGCTTGGTATGAGGTTGGAGTGGAGGACCTCACATCTAACTGGCTATAGTAGGGGGAGCTGCGCCCGCTCTCGGTGCCTACGCGGTGCACAGCAGGAGCAGCCATAAGTGACCGAGAGAGAGAACAAGAGGCAGAAGAAAATGTGTGTTAAATGCAGCGGTGTTAGAAGAGTGGGGGGCAACCCACGCGGTGGGGGTGACGGAGGGGTGCGCCAGGCCGTGGTCCGTGATGGGCAGCGATGGAGCAGGGGAAGATTTCCCACATCTCTGGAGGAAGACGGGATGCGGGGGAAACCCCGTGTGCTGGTGCTGTTAGAGGGCAGCAGGTTGCCCTGCTGCTGGTGAGGTTAAAGCTGAGCGTGCTGCGGAGGCAGACGGTGACAGGGCCTTGGCGGTGCAGCGTGGGGGCAGCTGGGGAATGCGGGACCTCTAGAGTTACTGACCTCGGATTTTCCCCGTCGTTCCTCCCTGTCCGGCTCCGAAGGACAGGAGACATGGCACAGACACATTCTGCTCCCCACACCCACACCAGGGTGTGCATGTGTGTGTGTGTGTGTGTGTGTGTGTGTAAAGACACCCCCCTCCCTCTTACAGCTCTGATTGAGCACAAGCACTCCTGTGCAGACCCCTCCCAGAGCTACCAAGCCAGCTGAGGGGTCTTCACTGGAGCTGGGAATCACTTCTCTCCCCACCCCATGAGCCCCAGGTCAGGTCTGAGCCAGGTCAAAGCCCCCCTAAGCGAGAGTCAGGGGAACCAGAGGACAATCACAACAGAGCTGGTCACTGCCCCGCAGCTCCTCTTGCTGTCAGCCCCCTGTGGGTGCTCCCCAAGCCTCCCACCTGCTTGACAGAGGAGGGATCACCATGGTCCCCTGGGAGAAGCAAGGGACAGTTCAGTGATCCCCACTCCATTTGGGGGTCTAAGCTTAACTCCACCTGGGCTTGCAGCTGAAATCCTCACCTGAGCGGTAGAAATGGTGGGGGGACCTCGGGATGGTGGGGGACATGCCCTGGCGGCTGTAGGTGGGGGAATCGATGTAGCCAGGGCTGGAGGCTCGCCTCTGCCGCATGTCAAAGCTCTCGTAGATGTCCTGAGGGCAGGGAAAGGTGTGGAGAGAGCCATGGTTAGAGCAGTGGGATGATGATGAGGCAGGTCAGCGGCTCAGCAGCCCTCTGGGGAAGTGTCCCATGGATGAGGCCCCATGTTTGTGGCAGCCTGGGAGGGTGCATGCTCTGCGGTGTGACATGATGGGCAGCATGCACTTCTGTGGCTGGGAGGTGTCCCCAGGCTGCTCTGCCCACTGCCAAAGTGCAGGGTTTGGGACCAGGTGACGGTGTCTGACTTTCATCCCCTTGCCTGGAGATTGTCCCCTTCCTCTGTCCTTGTTCCCAGTGACTGGTGTTCCCCTCCACAGGGCAGAAGCTGTGCTCTGGGTCCGCTATGCCAGGGAGAGCTCACATGCCCGGGGACCAAAGGACAGGACCCTCCTGGACAGGATGCCCCCCATCACCCCCCACCTCAGGGCAGGACTCAGGCAGGGGGACATTCAGCAGAGCCCCAGCAGTCCCTGGGCTGAGGGATGCCCTGTGACAGCAGCACCCCCTCAGTATCCACCAGGGACATTACCTGTGAGTATGGGGAGAGGGTCCCCAGGGACTGGAGGCAGCAGAAGGCAAAGGGGGGTGGAGAGAGAAAGACAGACAGACAGCACATGGTTAAGGGGACAGTGACAGCCTGGGGTCCCACGGTGGCTTGTTTTCCCCATGTCACAGCTCATCGCAGCTGCCAGGCAGTGAGGGCAGCTGGTGGCACAGCCAGAGCCCAACTGTGCCAAGATGCCTTGCAGGGAGCCCCTGGCCAGGAAGGGAGCTGGCATGAGGATGGCACCTCCTGAACCTGCAGCCTGCACCCCCTTCTTGGAGTTCAAGGTGGAGGGGCTCCAGGGGGAAGGTGGCTGCTGGCCCTGCAGTGCTCCTTGGCTGTGCTGCCTGCACCATCACCAGATGGGCTGGAGGAGACTTGGGACACACCTTAGGACGGGAGATGTAGGGATGCTGCTGGTGACCACTACAAAATCCTCTTCCAGGACTGCCTCAGGCCCCCCATGTCTATGTGAACTGCTCAGACCCTCTCCTTCCATGGACTTACTGAAATAATCCATCTGCCCCAACCTGCCTGGGGTCGTGGGGAAGGACAATCCCACACCACGTGCTGCTCAGGCATCATCTCACCACATGCCTGCAAAAATGGTCTTACCAAGGCCCCTCCCTTGGCTGTGGGGCCAGCACCCAACAGGGACAGCCCTGCTGTGCACCAGAGATGCCACGCTGGGGCTGGGTGCCAGGTGCCAGGCTTTGGGCTGAGCCTGCTGGCCATCTGTCCCTCTGCCACGGAGTGAGGGCTGCAAGGGGGGGGGATGCACGTGTGCTGCACGCCCTCCCCTGCTCCTGCTGCGGGCTGCAATGGGCGAGCTCCCTGCCACATCACCCCCGAGGTGACATGTCCTCCTGCGCAGCGCTGCCTGTCCCTGCCTGCCGGCTCTGTGGCACAGTGTGGGCAGGGAGCTGCCATCCCCTGATAAGGTCACTGGTTTCTTACTTTTCAGCAGCAGCACCAACTGGTCCAGGTTCTCTTCCCAGGGACAGGGAGCCTCCGGGAGAGGTCGCACCCCCACTCCTGCCTCCTTGTGGTATTCCCACTGCACTCAGCAAGGCCACACATAGATGTCCCCACCATCCCCAAGCAGGACCCGGCTCCCTGCACAGCCCGGCGTCGGGCGTAGCGAGGCTCAGTACCTCCCCATAGCTATATCTCTCCAGCGTCTCATCCGACGTGTATCTGTGATAGGGCTCGTAGGAAATGAGGTCAGGGCGCTGCACTTCATAGATGGCTTTAATCTTGGGAAGAGCTGCCAGGTCTTTGTAATTAAGGATCTCATTATCCACTTTAGCCTAGGGATAGGGAGAGACAGAGACAGAGAGACGGAAAGGAAGAGGAGGAGAGAAGGAAGGGGAGGCTGGAGCGCACAGAGTGGAGCCAGCACAGAGCAGACAGAGCTGTCATCACCCCAGCAGCAGGAAGAGGTAAGAGGAGGTGTCTGAGAGGCAGCAGCAGGAAGGGACAGAGGAGCTGGGTGCATGGGACTCTGTCCCTCAGAGAGCTCCCGGTCTGTGCCGACAGTACTGGTGGCATGACATGCCGCAGGGGAGAGAGGGCACAGCTCGTCTGTGCCATCCCAGGTGGTGGGCTTGTCCCCAGAGGACACCTCACACTGCAGAGCAGCACTGGGAACTGCTGCTCCCTTCCTTGGGGCCAGGACATCCGTCCTGCCCTGCGCAGATGAGGGGCAGAGCTGTACTTACGCAGATGACGCGGTTTGGGGAGCCGATGCTGGAACCAGGGGGTGAAATGGAGGTTTCTGACGTCCTCCTGTGCTGTGGAGGCAGAAAAGCAGAGGACAGATGAGAGTGAGGTGAGGAGGGACCCCTGAGATCAGGCACAATGCTGGGTGCAGGAAGCAAATTGTTGGGTTAGGGGCTGGATTTCACTCAAAGCCCAGTTCCTCTGCCCTTCCATCCTCTTGCTGATGGTGCCCGTGGTGGCTCAGGCTGTCCTGCCACCCAGCTTTGTGCCCTGGCTTCTCTTGAGATCTGGAGTGGCCTGGCAAGCCCCAGCAGGCCAGCTGTCCCCATGGCCAGCCAGGCACAGAGGGAACACCAGCTNGGAGCTGGTGCTCCCTCTGTGCCTGGCTGGCCATGGGGACCGCTCCCTCTGTGCCTGGTGCAGTGAGGGCTGCTGCCAGCCAGGAGGCAGGTCCCCACTGACAGCCTCAGCCACCCACCATCCTCGAAGTGGCAGGGACACAGCTCACCCCAGCCTCAGGAACCCACCCTGGGCTCCCATACCGTCACAGCGGGTCACCTGCAGCAGGGACCTGGGACGTGCCACCTCCCCTGGGAGACGCCCCTCACCCTGTGCCTACCTTTAGCTTCTTCTCTGCCCTGGCTGCCTGCTTGCAGATGGGGTGCCACACTTCAGAGCCTGCAACAGGGCAAAGGGAAAGTGTTGAGCTCCATGCACAGCTCACCCCCACTGCGATCCATCACCCAGCTGCCCCTGCCATGGCCATCCTGTCCCTGCTGCCTCCAGCACTGACCTGCCCCAGGGGGATGTGCCAGTGCTCTCCCCAGCAGCAGCAGTTGCATTGAGCAACTGGGGTTACTGGAGTGAGAGCCCTGTGTGCTTGGGGTGGCACATGGTGGTCAGGGGCAGGGAGAAGAGTTTTTTCCATGGGAGCAGAGCAAGGAGGAGGCAATGAGTCCCAGGGTCACAGAGGGGGATCACCTGCAGGTCCCATCAGCTTCCCTGGATGCCTTCTCCACCACAGCACAGTCCCCTGGGAAGGCATGATGGCAGTGGGGACTGGGTGTCTGTACTGAGAAACAAAACAGCTCCCAACCACCAAGATATGGTGGCCAGCACCACTTACTGTGACAGCTCAGGTGTGTTTGTGACCCAGCCCAACCTGTGCTCAGCCAGGTTGCTTCTGCAGGTTAAACTTGGGGTAACGGTGAGCCTGGGGCACCCCCAGCTCCTCTGCACACCCCCTGGGCTGGAACCAGATAAGCCACAGAGCTCCTCCTGGGTGAGCTCTGGGATGGACTCTGTGCACACCCATCCTGCTGCCCACAACAGGGCTTTGCTGGGACACCTACAGCAGCTCCAGGCAGGGATGAGTTCTGGCTCAACTCAAACCATCCAGCTGTGCTGAGCACCTCCTGGTGCTGCCTGCAGCATAACCTGGATGGGGAGAGCTGGGGTGTTGGGGAAATGGTCCTGGACCACTCTCCCATGGGGCTGGGGAGAGCAGGAAGCCAGGCACCCTACACCCATCCCAGCCTCGTTCACTGGGTGCAGGCCAGGGACATATCCAGACATGCCTGGCAGTGCTCCCCAGCTGCACAGGGAGGATGCAGGGAGCAAAAACCTGCCAAGGGGTAAAAAAGTCTGTTCCAGGTCAATGGCATGGAAGATTTAATGGAGAGAAATTATTGTGGCACAGCCCAGGAAGAGCACGAGGTCAGGGGAGCAGCAGAGAAGGGTTCTCTGGTGCTACTGACCCTTCTGGCACTGATCACCATCAGGATCCTGAACACCCTCACAGCCAGCACACCTCCACACAGCCATGCTGGTCCACGCCCCAGCGTGGGGCAGGGGAGTCTCTTCTTGGTGCAGCAGGATCCCTACCTGTGAGGTACATCTCCTCTCCCTCTGTGAACATCTGGTGGCAGCGGACACATCTGGCACAGGTGGGGTGGTAGTGCTTCCCTCCTGCCTGCAAGGGTAAGCAGAAAAGAGGAGCCCCTTGGAATGGCAGGACATGGTGACCTGCTCGCATCCTTGAGGGCGAGTGGCCCTGGCACCACTCTCTGTTGCAGACAATGACAAGGTGAGTGGCAGACAACTGCCCAGGGTGGTCTCAGAGACCTCCACAGCACAGAGAAAACCAGAGACCACTTCATCACTAATGCTTCTGACATGCTGGACTGCGAGTCAGACTGGGAGCCTTCTGCTCTCCTTGAACTGTCCAACACACAGGAAAGCAGAGTCTGGAGGTCTCAACCCCCCAAGGAGGTACCCCTACAACCCTCACCCTAATAAATCGTCCTTGCGCTCTGGAGGTAACCAAGAGCCTCTGCAACAATGCTCAGCCATGCAGCCATGCTGTACCAGGTCCTTCCCTCTGCAGCTTTTAAGAGAAACAGCAAATCTGGCCCAGGATGTCACAGCAGGGAAGCAGTGAAGAGAGAAGAAGGACCCCAAAGATAAACCTCGAAAAGGTTTTGCTGTCAGACTCCCCCTGGCTACCACCCCCAGCCCCTCTCCCACAAGAAGCAATTCTCCTCTGTGAAGCCATGCCCAAACTTCAGCGCTAGCCACGTGCTATTCCCCAGCAGATGGGAGCTGGGCTGCTCCCTTTGCACTTTGGCAGGGATAACAGCTTTAACTGGTAGCTTGTTTCCACTCTAAGTGCCTGCTAGCGTTTCAATTATAGGCTTGTTTTTTGGGCTGGGAGCTGGGAGGCAGGAGCTGGCTCAGGGCAGGAGGAATCTGGGCTGTGCTCTTCGAGATTGACCCCAAGAGACATTTTACTCCCATAATAATCCGAGAGAATAAGGATAATTTAAGGTGGCAGAGGAAAGATGAGGGTCTTGCTGATAAAGAAGGGGGTTATGATAGAGGGGGCTGGAGCCGATTTGAAACAAGGATGATCAACAGAAACATTTACTGTGAGGATAACCGAGAATCTGCCAGTTGATTTTCCATAAAAATAAACCTGGAACTCGGTGCCCTTGGAGTGCAGAGAGCAGCCAGTGGCTTTTCCCCTCCAGTTTATGCCTGAAATGAGTGGAAGGCTTTAGGGCAGGCAGGGGTGATGCGTGGGAGAGTTTAGACCCACCTTCCTTTCACTTCAGCACACCCCAATCCAGGGAGGGACAACCCTGCACCCCAGGCACCTCCCTGTGCCAGCTGGCAACAGCAGAACATACAGTGATCCCACAGCTCAGACATCCCCAGTTCACACCCAGAAGATCGATACCGTGGCAGAAGGGTCACCGGTGGGACAGCTGCAGAGACAGACCCACTGTGAAGGCAGAGGAGCAGCGAGGAAGGCTTATGCCCCAGTCCCTCAGGCTTGTTGCACCTTATGGAAAGTGACCCACCACTCTGCCAAGGCAGAGGCTCCCTAAGGACAGTCAGTTCCTTCTGCTCTGCCCAAGCCCAGTGCACAAAGCCCTGCCAGGGCAGCTGCCCGACGCAGCACCGTGCCAGCACCCTCTGCAGGCACCCACCACCCAGCACTGTGCACCTCTGACAGGCACACTGAGCTGCATCAGCTGGAGGAAATGCCTTTAAACACAGGGAAAAAGGGGAGAAAAATAACTCAATTAAGCCCAGCTCCCACACACTTGAGGTCAGCATGGCTGCAGTTCCCATCACTTGTATTTCCAGCTGGCTAGAGCGCTAATGCAGGGGACGTGGGCACTGGGATGTTGTGTCATCTTCCCCAGTCTCTCCCTGAATCTGGGTTTGGTGCTCTTGGATCCTGTTAATATCCCCAAATGCTTGGTGTGCTGGGAGAAAAACCAAACACATATACATATTTTTTTTTTTTTCTATCTAGGCTATACAGCTGCTGTCATAGGTCAGACCATGGCAAAAGGGGATGCTTTGAAGATCAGGGTGTGGATGTGGAGGGAGCCTGGCTGCTCCCCCAGGGGTACGTACCAGCCCAGTCCCAGCTTTCATTTCAACACAGACCTTCTCAGAAACACACTCAGATCTCACCACTCCTTCTCCATGAGCAGCTCTCCAAACCAACACAAACCTTGTTCTTTTTGCGTTGGTTAATACTGCAGCTCATAAAAGACTGGTAGTGGCTGCGGGGGAAGAGACCTGTTCGTTATCACTTGAGGTCCCTTAAAGACTCATTAATCATCCCAGCCTGGATGTGCAGCTCGAGGCAGTTGGGAAAGCCCAGAGGCTGCCAGGAGAGCATGAAAAGGCTCCTTAAGGCCTAAAATTATTTAAAGACACCCTTTCCATTTCATGTTCTGCCAGAGGAGACAATCAAAGCCTGCAGCTTTACAGACATTTCAAATCCTCGAGCAGGCACACACCCAGGCAGAGTGGGGAGCGCAGGCTGAGCCCTGGCACAGCTCTCCAGCACCCAAACCCTACACCTCTCTCAGCTCTGTGACAGCACCTGTGAGGAGGCAGCACCTCAGCTCTGCCTGTGGGGACCCCGGGGCGTAGGGACACTACTTCCAGCCTGTGGAGTCCCACTGACAAGGATGGCTCCCATGCCCGGGCGTGGGTGCGGCAGGCGAGGTGCTGATGCAAGATGACTGCTGTCCAGAGCATCTCGTGGGACTCAGCCAGCTTCTTCCCACAGCCCAGTGTGAGTGGGCAGAGCTGGCTGGCCCCTCCAGCCAGGAAGAGCAGATGTTGGGAGCAGAGCTGGGGATGGAGGGAGCAGGGGGAGACAGAGGAAGCCAGGAGAAAAGCTAGGGGAGATGGAGGTGAAGGAGAGCAGGGAGGGCTGTCACCTCATCACCATCTCAGGACCATCTCCAGCTTGCAGGTGGACTGCTGCTAGCTGCATGCCTCATGCCCTGCAGAGCTGCTGTCTGTCTGTCTGTCCCCTCAGGCTTGCAGCTGCAGGAACATCCTGTGCTTGTCCTGACTGCACTGAGCAAGGAAAACTCCAGAGCAGTGTGACGAGTGCCCAGTGGTGTAAGCCAGGCTGACACCAGGGTCTCCATGGGCTCTGGGTCCCCTCTGGCTCCTCTATCCCACCCTTAGACACTGAACAGCTCCAGCCTGCTTCTCCTGCTGGGGTGGCTGAGGATGCACAGTCCTGGCATGGGGTTACTGGGGACCAGCCAGCCCCAGGAATTCGATGTCAGCGGAGCCTCTGGCTTCCCCCTGCTCTGTTCAGACATTTGCTGATCAAGTGGCCCATGATGGGCAGCAGGCCCGTGGAAACCACTGTGGTGCTGAGCTCATGCTCACAGCAGCCAGCACTGGGACTGCTGCCGAAGCCTGGAGTCAGCACAAAGCCTTCCCGGGCAGAGGCAGCTCCCCAAAGAGGGGAAAGATGCTGGAAGACTTTTGGCACCTGGCTCTAACTTCAGGAGAGTCTCCCTGGGTGCTCTCAAGCCAGCCCAGCAGGACCAGAGGAGGTGACTGTTTCTTGGTCGTCTGCGAGTGAAACAGGCTGGAGATGTCCTGGATCAGCTCTCAGCAGGCTGGAGACCAACTCAGCTGCTGCCAGTCCAGCACACAGCACGTGCTGTCTGGCTTGCTGTGAAGCCATGGTACCTTTGGTTTTGGGACACAGCTTCCCATGGCTGCTGTCTGGGGACAGCAGAGATGTGGTCCCACTGATGTCCCACTCAGCTGCTAAGGGAAGGTCTCAGGAGTGACTGAGCATGGTTTCAGCAGCTGCCTCTCCATGTCACCCTGCTCCAAGTATCACCAGGGGGTCTAAAAATCACAGCAGGTTTCATTCTGACATCCTTCTCTAGGCTTAGTGAGCCTTCAGTTTGATGACACAAAGCTGGGAGGGGTGGCTGACACCAGAAGGTTGTGCTGCCATTCAACAGGATTTAGACAGGCTGGAGAGCTGGGCAGGGAGAGATGGAATGAGATTGAACAAGGGCAAGTGTAGGGTCTGGCATCTGGGGAGAAACAACCCCAGGGACCAGGATAGATTGGGGACTGGCCTGTTGAAGAGCAGTGTAGGTGAGAGGGACCTGGGGGACAGCAGGATGACCATGAGCCAGCAGTGTGCCCTCGTGGCCAGGAAGGCCAATGTCATCCTGGGGTGTATTAGAAGGGGGGTGGTCAGGGGAGGTCCTTCTCCCTTTCTACTCTGCCCTGGTGAGACCTCACCTGTAGTATTGTGTCTAGTTCTGGGCC
>VXBZ01008398.1:641672-690034 GCA_013399135.1 Heliornis fulica | reverse complement strand
CCCTTGCAAACAGTCTCTCTCCAACTTCTCTGTAGTCCCTTTAGGTACTGGAAGGCTGCAATAAGGTCTTCCTGGATGGCAAAGACAAACCACTGTACTCCAATTTCAAGTGAACAGAGACATTTAGATACTAATTTGGGGTGCAATAGGGTACAATTTGGATTCATATAAATGTAACCAAAGACACTCAGAACTTGAGAAAAAGAGCTGCTCTCCTTACCAGACAAATTGGAGAACTCAAATACAAACATTTTCAATAAGGACATTTATAAATGAATTTATTGGTATTAGCAGAAAACAGGTAACTGCAAGTTCCAACAAAAACTGGAACCAATTAACTTGAAAGTTAACAGGTTAAATTGTTTTCCTGTTTTTCTCCACCACAAATGTATTGGTAATTTATACTTTATGCCTGGGAATAAAACAGTCTCCATAAAGAAGTCTTGTTTTAGTTCATTCCATAGAAACAAGGTATTTTACCCTTAGCATCTTCTTGTCATGCACAGTTGTAACTTGAGAGATAATATAGCTGAGGTCATAGTCTCTGGTAAAATAATTGCCATCTTAAACCATGGTATGTGTACTACAGCCATCAATTATCAGCTTGACTAATTAACATTGGTAGTGATCAATCTTTGCTTTCAGAATTACTGCTGATGGCTGTAGATGGTCTGCTTTATGTAAAAAACCCCACTTCCATAATGACAGAGAGGGAATCCATAGCATAGCTGCACTGTCTCTGAAAAAAGATAAAAAAGAATCAGATGTGATAGAGAGGCCCCTTGGTATATTAAAGACCAAATTCTACAGAATAATTTTTGCAGTTTATGTGGTAGGTGTAACCAAACATCCCCTAGAAATCCAAACTCAAACATCAACTTACTTAAGCTAGCTTCCCAGTTGCATTTGTTGTTCCAACAGAAGAAAACTCATGGCAATACATTGTCTAATGAGTAATAAGCTCATTTTCAAAGACTGAATGCAATTGAGAAGAGACACAATCATTAACAACTCTATTGTACATGATATAGAAGTAACTTTATAAATCAATGTACATACTTAACTGTCTCATAAAATCTTAAGTGAACTTGAGGAAGGTGGTGGGTTTTGAGGGTTTCTGTTTGTTTTTGGTTTTTTTTTTTTTTTGTAATGAAACAAAAAAATGTTATGGCCCCTTCCTCAGTGTAGGTCAAATTCCTAAACAATCCTTGACACACACAAATTCCTAAACATATCACTGTGTTCCTTCTTCCATTTTAATGTGAGGGTAGTTAAAAATGTTAAGATTCAGAAAAGAAGCTTTTGAATTTTAGGATGTGTTGGGATATAACGTAAAGATATGCATTTGCTTTGACATTATTAGATGGAAAAAGGTCTTTAGTCATAGGCCTCCATTAAATCCACAGCAGTTATTAATAATACCTGTTAATTATAGATCAAGATTATTTTTAGATGTAGTTTATGTGACATTTAAATTTCAGACAGTAATAACAAGCAGATATAAAATTAGTAATAGACCAAACAGAGCTCTTTTGAGGAGAAAATGTCTAAGGTTCCAATGTCGTAAAAAATTCTTTACACTCTTAGCTGCACCCAATGGGAGTAGTTTCACTGACATAGCAGAATCATTTACAGTGGGTAACATTTAAGAAAAACTCCAATAGTTTCATCTTATGGACAAATTTCTGTAGAGATTGAGATTCTCTCTAGAAGTTTAACATTGTGAAAGAAAATAAACCTGATAGCCTTGGAGAAGAAAAAGGTATGACTATGTCACATGCCATGTAGCAGTAACTTTTATGTGCTTTCTCATCAGTATTTCTCTGCCCTTTCTAACAAATCATTCAGACATTTCTACTCTGGGCCACTTCATTCCTTGACTTCTTGGTTAATATAAGCAACTCAGTGACAAGTTGATGCCAAACATACACTTTGTTTTCCTGACACCTCTTAGAGTATACAGCTTACACCAAACTCAGAAAAAAACACCCCAATTTATGCATAGGTTTTCAAGATTTTAAAAATATCTCTTGATAAAAAGTATTTTACCATACACTTCAGTGTTAACAACTGAGTTTCAGAACTAAATTTTGGAAAGACCAACTATAACTAACTTTGAATCACACTTAAATATTGTTACCTTAGTTCCGAATTACCAAAAGTGGGCAAGCCTGGGAGACAAAAACCCTATGATAATATTTTTGACAGCTATATGACTTTGAAAAGCTTTCCCTGCTTTTGTTGCCATTTCCTCCTATGCAAACTGGGAACACCCCCACCATTAAGAAGGCAAAATTATTGCCTTAAATTATTGCACCAATATTAAATTATAGGTGTATTTGTGCCTTGAGATAGATCAAGGGGCTTTTAAAGCTCTTAAATATCTTTGCCTTTATCAAGCTGTGATTTTTATCAATTAAATTTTGTCTGAATTGCCTAGCAACATGGGTTGTAGCACAGGCAAGACAACTTCTATTTTGTTGTCTTTTTAGACGGATGTTGTTTTGCTACCAGCTTGCTCAAGTTATATAAAAATTCTCATACACTAAAATGATTGATAGTTCTTTCCCTATGATGCATGTGTCCATTCCTGCATGAGAGAACACTGACCAGATCTGTTTAGTTCTGTAATTTACTCAGGAGAAAATTCCTATTCATTAGTGTCCCTCACCCTTTACATATCCTTTAGGGATGCTATTGACTCAGGTAGTAGTGCAAAGCACTGGTGTGTATTTGGATCCCCATTAGACAGAAATAGACTATAGGATTGTGCACTGAAAGGGAGAATCCATATGAAACTCAGAGAACTCCTCATGAGCAGCACAATTGAAAGTAATCAGGAAAAAAAAAAAAAAGACAATGAGCAGAAGTCCTTGAGCCTGTTGATGAACTAACACCAGAATTCAGAAGGTAACTGCAAGCCCACATACAGGTTTCAGATAAAAATAATCCCTTGAACAAAATGGAGTAAAATGAAAATGAACAAATTTAATTTCATAATTAAGGCCAGCAGCCTTGTGAAGTTGGTTGCAAGGGTTTAAACATAGACATCTAGCACCATTTTAAATGTTATATGGCATAGTAGCTACACTGAAGGACCAAAATTGTTTTGAGTGGCAGCCAGAAACTGACATAAAAATGGCACTAAATACTTGTCTTTAAGCCACTTAATTATTTCCTTTGTGTTTTGAGTGTACATGTTGTTAAGAAGTGTGCAGTAGAAACAATAATGTTTTAGACTTTCACAAATGTCAATAAAGGAGCATATACATAGATTGAAATTTTATAAGGACGGTGTCCTGGCCTGTGCTGGACACCTTGTCTTTTCCCCTTTGATTCACAAGATAAAAGAAAAAGAAATAAAAAAGGAAAGGTTTCATGACAGTTTTCAAATGAACACCTCCTTTTCCTCAAAATAGATGATGTTTGTTTTATTTCTGACAGATTACATATTTGGAAGAAAGTAGGAAATACATAGCTAGAGCTACTACCATGCAATCTTTTTTACAGAGGATCACTCAAGCTATTTACAGGACTAGCTGCCTAATGACTATTTTTGACTGGTCAAATCTGTTTTATGTCCCTCCAAAATCCCATGTTGTAGCTTTTATTGACTTTCAGTAACATCTGCCAGAGAGGACAAAACTGTTCACTCACATTGCTCTTGCTCAGGACTCACCAAGTTTCTTCCAAATCCAGAGCCTAAAGTCAATAAAAGCTTTATAGGATTTTCCACTTTCCCCACAGGAGAAAAAGATCTTTGTTTGGAAAGGTATTGATTAGCATATTATTAGAAGAAAGTGTTGACCTAATGATCACAGACTCAGCATGAACAAGTCTTCTAAGTATTAGTATCTAGCAGAGTAAGTACTCATTTCTCTATTGGCATTAAACATTTGCAGTTATATTTCACTTATATTACTCTGTCAACAGAATAACAGAGAAAACAAACAACCAAAAATGTTTTACTATCTCATAATATCAAATTATCTCATCTAGAAATAGAAGAAATAATTCAATTTTGCATTCAAAAAGTTTTTAAAAATAGGGTTGCAATATATTCTTGTTTTTTGTGTGGGGTTTTTTTTTTCAATCTATTTGTTTAAATAAAATTTGAAATGACCATGAGATGGTTCAGGCATGTCAGGACACCCCAGAGCACCCAGAGCAGACATTCTGCTAACCAATTCAAGACAGCAGGACATCAGCAACATGGGTTTGTAACAGTGATATCAACCCAGCTGCCATGCAGAATTCACAATTACTGTTACAAGCTTCCTAGACATTTAAAGACACTGTGTTTCTCTTGATCATGGGAAAACAAAACAAAACAAAACAAAACAAAACAAAACAAAACAAAACACAACAAAACAAAACAAAAAAACAATCAAACAAATAAATAAATAGAAAGAAGTAAAAGAACATAAAGTCATGCTGAATGAAAACCGATATCAGACCGTACTGGGAGACAAATTGTAGCAATGGCATTTTGCAATGGAGGAGATTATTTTTAGGTATATTAGAGGATGGGAGCTGCAGGGTTTTCACAATTAAGGGCATATAAAAAGCAACTCTGCTACACTGACCCCTTTATGCCTGTCAGCACTTGGTTTGCTTTCACAGAGAATTGCTTCTATGTTATTCTCAGTTCCAATTCTGGATACATCCACACTTCCTCTGGGAAGCTCTGGATAAACCCCTGCTGTTTATGTTCTTAGTCTGTGCTGTATGTTGATAATGGAGTTATACTGGGATAATGAGGAATGGGAACTTTTAGTAAAACAAAAAAACCCAGATCATAACATATGTTTCTCTGCCATTGACTAAGGACAGGCTATATCCTTCTCTCTAGGAATCACAGCACTTCTCATGCAGCTTCTCCATCATGCCGTGCTGACAGTGAAGAGCATGATGTTTTCAGCTCCCAGAATGCAGAGCAAGGCTTCTTCACTGTAAGCTTTTTTTTTTTTTTTTGATGAATCAGTTCGGAGGGGTCCAAGCGAACAACAAAAGATTGGATAAAAAATCTGTGACTATGTGTCATCACATATCCACTTCTATAGATGAATGCAACTTAGTTTTATCCACAGCTCTGTTTCAATGTGTCCCATTGGGAATTCATTCACTGATATAAATCAGAAAGGATTTCAACATATATGTATGGGTATGTAAACATTACTCCTCCTTTTCTAAACCAATAAAAGCATTTATGGCCTGATTCTTCTAAGATTTGAGTTTGCTTATACAGTTCTGTTTATCAACACAGATTCCTTCCTAATGGCAGAAAGCTAAATGCCTCATTACCTGATTATGTCTACAAAATAACTCTGTATCATTCTCACTTTTTACACATGGAGCACTGAGGCAAAGCATAAATGGATTGTTCATAAGGCAGATTATAGTTGACCCAGGATTGAATCCCAGCCCAAACCTCTATGTACCAGATGACGCTTCTGTAGTTTGGCTCTGAGACCTACTCCCCATGAAGGCAGAGAGGAGATTTTTACAGAACTAGAGAATATTTTTAGAGCAATGGACATGCTAGGGTCACATGCTGTCCTTATACTTCAGACTTTAAAAAATGAAAGGAGAATGCGAGATGAGATTGAAGACAGAACACGGCCTGAGAGAGTGGGGATTTTAAGGCGTTATATGAGGGGCAATCCTACAAAAGGAAGAGTTAACATAGTAATGCAAGTCAGTGCAATTATACTGATGCACAAGTGGCATAAATAAATGAAAAAGAAAGCAGCAGAGTAATTTCATCTTTCTTGGACTTTAGATGTCCACAATGTCTATGAGCCATAATTCATTGTAAAGAAAATACCCAATCCACTTCTAAAATTGAATTCGCATAATATTTGTGTCTTGTAGTGAGAGAAGTAACATCCTGTAATCTCCTTTTCTTCCTCTTCCTCAGAGGAAGTAGCAAATTTCCTTCAGATGTAGAACTATACTGCATCATTGTATCTCCCCAGCTATTTTTCTGCAACAGTGGACATATGCTAAGTGTGAGTAAGCATCTGAATAAAGCCTGGAGAAGTTTTTTAAGTGGCAAATGAATGAATCCAGAGACCTTTAGTTGTTTATATTCTCTAACTCAGTTTGTGAGCATTTATTCAGTATTTTTCTCTTCAGCTATCCTTGAATTTGCATATCAACTTCTTGTGTGAAACTTTATCAAAGCCTTACTCAGATCTAAGTCAATCACATCTGTAGTATCCCCAGCCTCTAATTTCTTTGTCCCACTTGCTTTTTGATTAATTCTATCACATGCTTCTGACAAGATCTACTTCTATAAACCCATGGCTCTTGGCTACTGCTTAACAGACTTTTATCTAACAAGCTAACAAGTTCATCCTTTATGAATAATTCTAGAAATCTTTCCTAATGCAGCACTTAAATCTGCAAGCCTGTTGTTCTCTGTTTTACAACCTGTATTAACAGGCAATGAAAAGAAATTGAAAAAAATTATACAATTCTCTTTGTGAATTGTACCTGTCTGGTGTTACATCTATAGGACATGGTTTAGAATATGCCTTGTCCAAATTGCTATGGTATCTGTTCAAGACATTGGTGTGGGGTGGGAGGGAAGTGTGAAGTGGAAGAAAGAAAATAAATTGATTTGGAAGGCTGTTATCTGAGAGAGGGTTTAGGGACCAGGGATCTTTTTGCTGGGGTAATATAGCTTTTAGAGAGTTGTAGAAAAGTATGGCCAAAACCAAGAAAAGATAAAACAGTCCACCCATTTTTCTATGTCTCATTATACCTGTATTATTGCAGACAGTTGTCTAATCTGTTCTTAAAGACATACACTGACAGATCAGTGTAAGTTCTGATAGCTTTCAGTGCTTTGTTGTCCCCTTACTGATAGAAAGCTTTTCTGTGGGACTCTTCAAGTAAATAGATGGTAGATAAAAATATAAAAATGTCATAAAAGCTATTAAGCTACATTCAACATTTAAACCAAAATGGCAAATGGAAAGCATAATGCTGACACACTTTTGAACTCATAAATTCCCTAAATTCCAATTTAGTAAAGACTGGGAAATACATCAAGAGGTGTTTTGTTTCATGCCTAGTTTTTACACTCTTTCTCTAAGCACTCATCACTCATTAGTGTGAGGGACAAGATACTGGACTAGATGGACACGGTAGCCATCTATTTCTTCCAAAAAACCTACTGGTCTGCACTGGACTCTCTCCAGTGGTTCTGAATCTTTCCTGAAATGTGACTATCAGTTCCAGGGCTCTCTAGCTTACACTGTCAAAAGCTCCACATCACAGTCAAACTGCCATCATCTTGCACCATATGCCCTGTCACATTTATGTTTCCACTTGTTGATTAAAGACCCTTGAGACTACCTCAGGCCCCTCGATGGCCTAAGCAATGCTTCTTTAAAATTATATCCTCTGTCTCACTGAAAAAATATCCCAGTTTGCATAATGGTTCTTAGGATGGTAGATAGTATCTGCAGTTAGCCCACCTTTTCCTTCCTACTTTGACTCCCTTTAGTCACTGCTATCTATTCTTTGTGTCAATATGATTCCTATCTGTTTCATTGTAAGGTCACCAGTGAAACAGGAGCTCAGCTCCTTTAGAACTGCTTGCCCTTGCCTAGGAGGAGGAGGTCTTTACTGTTTTTCATGGACCTAATTTTTCCCTTTTCTTCTTTTATCACCAAGGCTACAAGCCTTGGCAACAGAGAAAACAGAACATCTATTTATAGAAGCAATGAGTTAGGAGTGCAAGGACCTAGAGATGGACCAATTAGCAACTACTCATCGTCTTGTTAACATTTAGTTTAGGGTGGAATAGAAAAAAGCAAATCTGAAGATCATCTGCATGAGATACTGGAAACAATGAGACCAATCTGATACTGCCTAAGGGAAAAACATAATTACAAAACAGTATGGGTCCCAAAATGGGATCCTGTAGAACCCTGGCATTAATGAATGTTGCATTAAAGATAAAGAGGCTTAACTGCAACAAGCTGGCTCCCCTGAAAGAAATATGTTTCATGCCATGCTAGATAATCCAGAAGAGATAGTTAATCTCTGCTTCAGAAACTGATGTTCATTGATAACAAATGCTTCGAACAAATCCTAAAATAGGAGATTAACATGGTCTTTTTTAGTACATATGTAAGGAAAGCTCTGCAGGATACTTCTATTAAGCATCTATTGTGAATGACAATTGAAGTTGGTACTGAAAATTCTTGTATATCTTTCTTACTGGCAGATGTTCTTTCACCTGAACTACAGCCACTTCTTCAAGGAGTGGATGTCAAAACAGGGTATAGAAAAACTAATTCAGTGTAGGAAATAGTGATCAATTCTGAATGTATCACAGTTAAATTCAAACATGTCAAGTGAAACGTGGCTAAACAGACATAATACTAGAAGTGGTAGACAATCTGCAAAGAAAAATTTTGTACAATATTGATTACAAATAGCCACATCAGAATAAATGTACAGTCACAGAATCACAGAATATTAGGAGTCGGAAGGGACCTCAAAAGACCGTCTAGATCCAGCTCCAGGTCTACCAGAGCTGGATCACATAGAATAGGTGATCTATTCTGATCTTCTATTACTGTGCCACTGACTAATATGACAGCTGAAAACAGGTCTGGGCTTAATTTTTCCATAAGAATTTATTCAAACAGTTTTAGTCTTCTGTATTTAGGAACCACCCATTTTGAAAACACACTGATGATTGTTCATGCTGTCCAGATAACTACTTTTAAAAGTTTTATTGCCTAAAATTCTATTAATGAAATACCAGCCAATACTGAAGGGCAAATAAGCACTAACAGGGCTTGTTCTTCCACACACTCTGAACACAGGTATTTGAACAAAGAGTTCTAATTTTGTAGGTACTTGTCAACAGGATAAACCTAACATGAGAATTTAATCTGTGTAGTTTTCCTCAGGATGTTTTCTTTGCATTTTGCATGAAAACTGTGGTCACTTGGAAAAACTTGCTACAGTGAGAAATATTTCCTGTTTATGAAAGCCACTCATATTCTCCAGGTCACGAAAACAGATATGGAGCAGCAAGAACTTATTAGATGGGCAGTGAGGCCTTACAAAAAGAGGGAGAGTAGCAGCTTAGTGTAGAAAATATGCTTAAAAGGTTGGACAAAAAGATGCACTACTAAAAATATGTATGAAACCTAAGGTACGTATTTTCTTCAAGCATCCCATCTTGTCAGAGAAAGCATTAAGTGAATAGGTAAATGTGCACTAAAGGAAAAAAAAATCCATTGCCAAAGAGAGAGAGAAAGAGAGAGAAAAAGAGAGGAAGAGAGGAAGAGAGGAAGAGAGGAAGAGAGGAAGAGAGGAAGAGAGGAAGAGAGGAAGAGAGGAAGAGAGGAAGAGAGGAAGAGAGGAAGAGAGGAAGAGAGGAAGAGAGGAAGAGAGGAAGAGAGGAAGAGAGGAAGAGAGGAAGAGAGGAAGAGAGGAAGAGAGGAAGAGAGGAAGAGAGGAAGAGAGGAAGAGAGGAAGAGAGGAAGAGAGGAAGAGAGGAAGAGAGGAAGAGAGGAAGAGAGGAAGAGAGGAAGAGAGGAAGAGAGGAAGAGAGGAAGAGAGGAAGAGAGGAAGAGAGGAAGAGAGGAAGAGAGGAAGAGAGGAAGAGAGGAAGAGAGGAAGAGAGGAAGAGAGGAAGAGAGGAAGAGAGGAAGAGAGGAAGAGAGGAAGAGAGGAAGAGAGGAAGAGAGGAAGAGAGGAAGAGAGGAAGAGAGGAAGAGAGGAAGAGAGGAAGAGAGGAAGAGAGGAAGAGAGGAAGAGAGGAAGAGAGGAAGAGAGGAAGAGAGGAAGAGAGGAAGAGAGGAAGAGAGGAAGAGAGGAAGAGAGGAAGAGAGGAAGAGAGGAAGAGAGGAAGAGAGGAAGAGAGGAAGAGAGGAAGAGAGGAAGAGAGGAAGAGAGGAAGAGAGGAAGAGAGGAAGAGAGGAAGAGAGGAAGAGAGGAAGAGAGGAAGAGAGGAAGAGAGGAAGAGAGGAAGAGAGGAAGAGAGGAAGAGAGGAAGAGAGGAAGAGAGGAAGAGAGGAAGAGAGGAAGAGAGGAAGAGAGGAAGAGAGGAAGAGAGGAAGAGAGGAAGAGAGGAAGAGAGGAAGAGAGGAAGAGAGGAAGAGAGGAAGAGAGGAAGAGAGGAAGAGAGGAAGAGAGGAAGAGAGGAAGAGAGGAAGAGAGGAAGAGAGGAAGAGAGGAAGAGAGGAAGAGAGGAAGAGAGGAAGAGAGGAAGAGAGGAAGAGAGGAAGAGAGGAAGGAAGGAAGAAAGAAAGAAAGAAAAGCAAGAGGTCTAGTATTGATGTTTTGCAGCTGAACAGCTGGAAATACTCTTGAAACCTTCCCTGTAAAATTCTTAAGATACACACCCGCCCACCCCCATATTATCTTTATGAATTAGCAAACATAACTCCCACATAGGAAGGATGGATTTGTTAAGTTAGGATTTGAAACTCAGATCCTTTCTGGAGATTTCTGCAGTAGATGTTTCTTTAGAGAGTTTACAGGCTGAGGGTCTCCTTCTGGACTACCATTAGTTCAGGAGAGCTTGCTGCAGATAGGAGCTATCTGATCTTCCTGAAAATCCCTCCTGACTTTCCTCAAATGTCAGTGTTTTAATCTTTACTATCCCCATTATACTTCTCCACCTTTCACAGTTAGGCAAGCTTTAATTTCACCAGCAATCAGTCTGTTCTCCTCAAAAGAATGCTTGGCAATTACATCTGCTACAAGTGCTACAATTCTGCCTTGTCAAACTGGCTCTTCCAGAAGCTCTCTGGCTTTCTGTATGGGAAGTACTGAGTGCACCAGTGAAAAACAGATAATCAGGACTCTCCCTGGGGGATAACATTCACTAGCTACAAAGGGAATTTTAACATCATCTTATCAAAACAAATTGCAAAGAAGGAAGTTGGATGGTTAAGACCTAGAATGAAACATCAGCAAAGTTATACCAGCAGTCTTTGAGTGGCCTCAAAAGCTTCAGTACCTTTACATGTAAACCTTTCCTGATCCTTACTCATTTTTACACTACTCAGGGCAGGGATGTTGCATGTTAAATTTACTGCAGACACCACTGCTGTGTACAGAAATGTACAGAAAGTATGAGTAGAGTTCACTGTCCGAGACATGAGGCAATGGTATGAAGGACACTTTGCTCATGCCCCAGTTGTTCATTTCCACAGCCATTCAATGACTTAGCTAGCAAAGAACTGTTAGAAGGGGAGGGATTAAAACCAAGAGTGTTAAAAGGATGAACTGTAACATATAATGCTGCTCCTATGCAGCTATTTGGAAGAACAGAGTCAGGGTTTTTCAGGGTACTATTCTTTATAACCGATGGAGAAAAAAGAGTTATGGAAACATACATGCACACACACGCATATACATACACACATAAGCATGCATACACATGTTCAAGTACCAGTTCTAGGGGAAAAGACACATTTGTGAGGAAGAGGGAAGTAACTATTTGTGTGTCCTACACCATCAGGCAGTTATCAGCCAAGGACAGGCACTGCAGTTGCTGGGCAGAACATACTTTGCCAAAGCCGGTTGCTCACACTGAGAATTTCTGGTGTGAACATCCTTTCTCCCATCTAACCTGGACAGAGAGGAGCTGGCAGTCAGGATCAATGGACCTCACCTGCTCCATAGTCACCATGCTCCTCCCATCTCTGCTTCTTCCCATGACTTCACTTTGAGAGCACCCAAACCAGATGGACCACTGCCTTGAACTTCTGCAGTTGTATTATAAGTATTGAAAAACAGTTGAAGGCTGTTTGTTTCATGGCATTTAATCAGGCTTATTAAGAAGAGAACACCAGAAGTGTGAAAGTGGATCTGAAGAATGTTCAAAGACAAATTCATGGAATAAAAAATCCCCAAACAAACAAACAAACAAACGAAAAAAACCCTATGTCCTACCTAACTGATCACCAGTGAGAAACTTCCAATCACAGTGCTCCAGGTTTTGTTTTGTTATTTCTTTTAATTTCAAGTGTATCCTTTAAGTTTAGAACACGGTGAACTTACTTCTGTTTAACCTAAGCTCTTTTTTTTAATGGCCTGCAGCAGAGGCAGTGCCCTTGCCCCAGAGCTAACTCTGTTCCCTGATAAAGACTGCACTAGTGCTTGGTAGTTTTACAAAATGTTGTGCATGTTACATGCATCCTGTTTTCAGGACGCTGAAAACACCAGAAAATGTGGCACACAGATAACACCAATGTCTGGCCAGACTCAGAAAAGACTATGAAAATGAGAATATCGTGTATTTTAATAAGCCTTCTGTTAGGACTATGGAGGAGCTTATTAGGTTGGAGTTCTGCCACAAAGCAGAAAAGGGTCTTGTTCAGCACTGGAAGACAGCTTGTACTCCAAACCACACTCTCATGACCTGAACTACGCTCCTCATCACAAACTGAGCAAGCCTCCTTTTCTGCTTACTCAAGGTCTAGTGCCACCCTTTTCAAATGGGCTCCCAAGTTCTCCAGTTCAAGGAGCTAGCTAGAGGTTTGTCAGTTGATTCCAGCTTCAAAAGATTACACTGTTTTCATCTTGAATTCTGAAAAACAGGCTAGTTTTTAACACTTTTGGCCACATTTATAAGCCTGCGTGGTATGAACAACATGCAAGGGATCAGTCACTGTGATTTTATGTGAAAAATAAACTCACAAACTGAAGGGGCTACAGCTCCACAGGGTTAATTGTTTTTGAAGTTTGAGACAAAATCATGCCAGCCATCAAAAAGAGATTATTTATGGTCTATGAAAGGTCACAAGAGTGCTATCCTTTGTTTCTCCATAAACCCTCCTCTGAATATCTCAATTTTCATAACTAGCTTCTCAAAAAAAGAAAAAAAAAATTGAAATAAGAAATAATCTGAAAACTTGTTGAGTCTCTAGGTTAATACCCTTACCTGCCATTATGATGTTAGTGAGCAAAGGTCCTAGAATTTATTATTGACTGATGTAATTGCCCAGAAAGAATAAACCCAAGAAAGAGCCCCAGTAGTTCCTAGGCGTATCATTTTAAAACTTTATCATCCATTAAAAAGGCAAGGTCACACATTTGCCGTTTCCCTCAATATTTTTTCTTAAGCTGTCAACCACATGCTACTTACATAGTAAACACGTAATGTTGAACTTCTGTGTATCTGGCTGGAGGAAACAACCATGTGGGCTGGTAAGAGGCTGTGGAGCTTTGCAAGACAAATGAAATGTTTCACTTGAGAAACTTCCCATCTCCAGTTTTTATTTGTGATGTTAGAAAATCATTGCTGACTATTTATTAATAGGAAAATGTGCACTTTCCTGGGTGCACTACCACCAATAAGCCTGATCACTAATTAGACATGTTATCAAATAATAATTTATAAAAACTAGCATATCTGAAAGAAAATAGCAAAGAGATTTACAGATTACTGGTTTATAAGCAATCCGAAAGCTGAAAAAAGCTGTGGGAAAAGGTGATACTGAGCCTCTGAGATCAGCCTCAGAGCAGCAGACATCTCAACCACTTTTTCTTCTTTGTGGCACTGACATTTCTGAGAAGTCTTTGTATATGTAAAAGTTCAGGCCTGTTTGGCTTGTATGGTTTTCTTCAGCCTGGAGAGGAGGAGGCTGAGGGGAGGTCTTATAGGCCTTTACAAGTACTTGAAAGAAGAGTGTAACCAGGTGAAGTTTGGTCTCTTCTCTCAAGGGATAGGACAAGAGGAAATGGCCTCAAGTTGTCCCAGGGGAGCTTTAGATTGATATTAAGAAATATTTCTTCACCAAAAGGGTTGTCAGGCATTGGAACAGACTGCACAGGGGAGCAGTTGAGTTGCCATCTCTGGGGGTACATAAAACATGTGTAGACATGTTGTTTAGGGACATGCCTTAGTGATGGACTTGGCAGTTAATGGTTGGACTCATGTTTTCCAAATTAAATGATTCTATGGTGGTTATATGTACTGTGTATTTCACTTTGGGACAAACCCCAACACCTGTACAATATATTAGTTTTACATGACAGACAAAAGAAGCCATTACAAAGTGTAGTAACCAAGATAAAGGTGGTGACATGTAGGACATCTGTTCTTTAGAATACAGTTTTTGTGTAGCTTGTTTGAGTTTTTCAATATTTTCTGGTGTGTCATGTGGAGGAAGCGCCAACCTAACAGTTACGCTTCTCTGGCAATGTTTCTGGTAGGCTGATCATGATTTAATAAACAAATAAATAAACACTGCCAACTTAGCCTTAATTTCATTGAACTTTTTTTACCAACAATAACTTTCCAACATATGCATCTATAGAAATTCTGGACAAACACATGGATTGCTAGTTCTCTCTTCTTTTCACACAAACACATCTACAACCTTAAACTGCAGTTGCAAACTGGATGAAATATTTTTCCTGTGAAATAATCCCACAGTATATGACTTCGCAATTTTAAATGTAAATTAGGAGCAGGGATAAAGACACTGCACCCATGAATTAGAATGGATTTTTACCAGGAAGTTTCATTTGCTATCATACCCAATTCAAGATGAGATATGTGATTTCACTTCAGAAAAGTACAATATGCATTGTTACCTTTTATCTTTCTCCTTTATTATTCATACAATATCATTTCAAGGACCCTAATCTTTCTGCAGTTGTGTAACAGGTGAGGAGTTACATATATGCACAGTATTTTCACTAGTGAGTTCTTTGTTGTGCATAATGCAGGGTCATGGCTGTTCTTTATTCATTTGGCAAACTGATTACAGCTCTTTAAAGCCTCTCAAACAACACAAAGCAGACAGAAGAATTATGAGCTAGTTTAATGCATTTTACCTTGATAGAAAAAGCTTGAAGCTCAGAGTGGCAGTTAAGAAATTACATACAACACAGCTTTCAGCTTGAGGCTTTCACTGCAAGCTGCATGGCTGAATCAGAGGTTTATTAGTACCTTGCCAATGGCTTCACTTTGAAAGTGAACCAGAGTACTGGTGTTGGAAAAAGGTTGTTAGGTACCGGATAGCGTGTTGCGTAGCTGAAATGTTTCTCAAAGCACCGTAACTGATTGACATACGTTCTTCAAAGAGCAACCTTTAAAAAGTTTGATTGAGGTATAACAGGTCTAACTGTGATTTAGTTTATTATACCTCAGTTTGCTACACATTTTACATTTACTAAAATTAAAATCAAGACTTTGTACCTAATTTAGATTTCAATCCAAAACTAAATTTCACACAGTGTCTGAGGATGGGGATAGCTATTCCAGTTTCAATACCTGCCATCTGGACTGCTTTTTTTTTTTTCCATTATCTAACAGACTGAGGCAATTTGGCAGCTGGGCACAAGGAACATGAAAATTCTCCACACCATACACAATGGGTCTGATGTACCCTAGGCATGATGCTCCACGTAGAGTTGACTGTGGATACAAAATGGGTATACCTCAAATATATGTGGGCCACCAAAAGTCACGATCCAAAACCATCCACGATCAATTATGTTTAATTTGGTAAATGTCTCCTGCACTGTCACAGACTCCCTCTTCTCAGGGCAAAGTCCCCAGGAGATAAGCCCCTTGCTTCTCAAATAGGAAAATTTTATCCATCTGGAAAATGAAAGCCTACCAAGACACCTAACCTGTAAGGTTTAGTGAGGAAAAGCCAGAAGCTATGATTCTTCTGAGGCACTAGGCCAGATCCTCACATTTTCTTAGGGTTGATGCAGAATGGGGAGAGGATTAGAAAGGATATATTTTAACCAGCTTTAGGATGGATTTTGTAAAATTTCTGAAAGTCAGTTTCATAGCTTTCATGCATTTAGTAAGTCATCCATTCCATCTACTATGTCTTGTTTCAGAAAGTCACTAAATAGGTTCTTGATATGATTCTGACACATTTTGTCAGTGCCGAAGACTGAAAATATTACCCCTCTTTTTTTTTTTTTTTAATTCCTGAGAACTTCTGTATAACTAGAACTTCCAAAAATATTAATTTGCCCTCTGACTGTCAAAAAACATATACTCTTTTCAAGAACTGACAACAGATCCTTACTAATAGATCATTTGTCATTTGTTGGGGTGCATTTCATGTAAATATAGTAACACAATAATCTAGAAAAAAAAGTGTTATTCTATGTCTGTTTTGAAAGGTTTTGCGTGAAGATGTCACAGCAGAACCTGCACATTCACTATTTAATAACACAAAGAAAGTGGCAGTATTTGCAGACAGCAGAATATTTAGGTTGCTCAAGCCTAAAATAAGGCTCGGAAAACATCAAAAGGAGAGATAAAACATAGTGATTCTTGTCATTCTATGACAAAAGCATTGTGTATACTGAATAGATAATTAGTGAGTGTATATCTCCTGTAAGTGAGGAAAGAATGACTTTGAATTCATTTGGGACACCCCTAAAAATACCTACTCCATTTTCACTATTATCTAAATAGAGGTAATCAGAATGACTGGGATAGCAAATAATTTAAAATATGTCATTAAATCAATTATAGTTTTCATCAACAATATTATTTTATCTCCCATCCCTTTAGAGAGGGAAAAGTAGGCATACAGGAAATCCAAACAGCTAACAGAAGTTTTTAGGAGAATGGACAACTTCCAAATGGTGATAAATGTACAGAGCTGAACTAATCAGTCCAAGCAACAGACTAAGCACAAGCGACAAGATGGAAGTATACAAATAATGAACTGCATGGCTAGTAAAAATCATGATACACCTACTTACCCTTGTTCATTTTACAGTTACAAGATCCACTTGAGTGCCAGACAGATTTTTAAAAGTTTGGCAGCAAGACGTTATAATCTCATATGATTATGATCTTCAGGACTAACAAGACTGCCATGGCCCCAGGGACAGTGGGGACACATTGCAGTGGGGAAAAAAATCCAAGCATAATTGTCTGGGTTTTGGTATGATCCAAATAAATTATTATTTTTTTTTTAGCAGATATGATCTTCTGGTTCATGCTGTTTATGTGTCTCCCACTGCAATATTTTATTTGCTAATTTATCTAGATCTGTGGTTTTGCTCTGTTATGGTCCTTCTATCATGCTGAAAGTCGTAAGTTTCTAGCTTAATGAAAATCCTTCTTTTTCATTACACATTTACCCTTTTCCTAGAACAATGTGAAATGTGTATTCCCTGGGTAGTATTTGCACTAATCTGTGAAAACAGTAAAGTTTAGGTATACTTGGATGATAGGATTTCTATTTTCTAAATACAGGCACTGCATTTAAGGCAAAATTAGTCATCTTGCACAGGAACCTTGTTTTGTGTACCTTCTAAGGGTCCTTCCATTCCTCCTTGTGCAGGCAACAGACAGCTGAACCACATTTGGAAGCAAGAATATGCCAGATGGAGTAGGCTGGTTACAAATCAAAGGGACACAAGAGCCTGTTTTCTGTAGGAGATAAACACAAAACGTTCTGTGCCGCCGGCACCTCTGAGCCCTCCTGTACCTTGGTGCAGCAGGCATCAGTTGGCTTTCAACTGTTCTGACGCCCACTTTGGCTGAGTTGCATCAAGTCCAGGAGTACCATCACTGTGTCAGCCTTAACTCTGTTTCTGAGTGTACATTTGTGAGTGTAAAGTAGTGACGTTTATTTGTTGTATTTAAAATAACTAGGCTTAGGGTTTGAAATTTTACAGTGAAATTCACAGCTACCTGTAGGGTGATACCGGCTCTATACATTACAAGCACCGGTTTATCTTTAGAAAAAGTCTTGAATTGGCATTACAAGCTATTTTTTCTTAGGAAAGGGTAATGGTGAAGGGAAGATAAAGTGGGCAATAGCATTAGGACATTTGGTGTGAGAATCTCTGCTCTGTTAAGATACAAGAAATGCTTGGATCTCATTTAGAAGGTGTAAGTATGAAGAAATGCAGAGAAGTGGAATGACTACATAGGAAAGTCCCCCTTTCTCTGATAATAATGTCAGAAATCACTACAAAATTCTCATGAAGATTAAAATTTTTTTTTCTATCTTTGGCTAAAACCAGTATTAATTTTTTTCCTATCTTGTATAATAGCCAACACATACCTGGCACTTAATGTGAAATAGTAATACAAAAAATGTGGGTAATTCCTGAAGGTACTGGGCTCTATAAACTTCCTATTTGAACTATTTAGATTTATTATTTGCATTAAAAAACCTTCTTGTTATGTCCTAGTTAGGACTTGATTTTCAAAGAGTAAGACAGAGTTCATTATGAACATGTAGATATATACTTAATATCCATAGGCAATTATTTTCCCACCTGCACAATAATTTGTCTACAATATTATAATGATAAATGGAGGTTTCCTCTGTAATTCTGGGTAATTTTGTTACTTTACAGTGCAGGACGGAAATTACAAATATATGGATCAAAAATGTTTTCACAGAGGTTTCATCATGAATAAGTCTGCACATACTATAGTCTTTAGGTCCCACTTAAATTAAAAATATTTTTCAGAATAAGTCAAATCAGAGTGACCTCTAATTTATCTTTTATGCATCTTTGCAAGTAATCAGTACACTCTCAGCCTGGGAATCTGGTATTTTTTTTAGAGTAATTTTTTTGGGATCCTGTAAGAAGAAAAAAAATGTACCTACTGAACCCTCTTCAATTTTTTTCTCTTTGAGGGAGTTATATTGGCTACTGTTACAGAATAGTATGATACACAAATCCCATCGATTGAAAAAAATGAGGACTTTGAAGGACTAAAAAGGCATCCCATCTTCTTGCTATGACAGATACCTAGTATTTCTGGTGCTGACAGATTTTCAAAAAGTGCCATTCATCAGTCTTGGCATAGTTATTCCTATTGAAATAGGAGCCACGCACCTTAGCACAACTCATACATGGCATATCAGGTTCAGTCAAGGTAATACTATTTTTGAATATTTGATGGACAAGTTCTTTTTGCTGCTTCCTTCATTTGGGTTTACATGGCAAGGTTTTAGTGCTGCTTAGTGAAAAGGAGGTAGAGAAAACTGTGAGTGGCTAAGCCTGGGAAGAAGGGAAGGGTTGGGGAAAGGTGTTTTAAGCTTTGATTTTATTTCTCATTATCTTACTCAGAATCACCTGGGTAATAAATTAGATGAATTTTTTTCTGAGTTGAATCAATTTTGCCTGTGACAGCAATTGCTGAGTGATTTCCATCTCCTTATCTCAACCCATAAGTCCTTTACTGTATCTTCTCTTCCCTGTCCAGATGAGGAGGGGAGTGAGAAAGTGGCTTTGGTGGGCACCTGGCCTCCAGACAGGGTCAATCCACCATATACCTTAACTTAGCTATGATATTTTCATATCACACACTTCTGAATGATGTATCAGTAAATTCCAGGGTTGTTCTAATTATTATTTAACCATAAAAATGAGTAAACATTTTATTTGTCACATGGCTCCATTAAACCTCTGTATAACAGATCATGCTGCTGTGTCCTAGCAATGTGGATGCTCCCTGCAACGAAAGATGATCTCCGCTTTTCTTCTACAGATGCAATACTCATTAATACAGGTTCTGAAACAGGTAGACTTTGCTCCAAGTAGGGCTGTTGACAGAGATGGGTTTGTCTGGATGCACTTATAAGTAGAATACAGAATGGTCTGGAGACTTAACCCTTTTGAGACAGTGATATCAGCTGCCTTCAAATTTTGAATGAAAAGCAGAATTCCAAACATTCATTATGGAAAAAAGAGTTTAAAATATCATTTCAGATCTTGAAAATTAGTAAACCAATCCTGATTGACTCACACAGATTCACACAGAATGCTAGGAGTTGGAAAGATCATCTAGTCCAACCTCCCTGCCTGATCAGGATCACCTAGATTAGATCACACAGGAAGGTGTCCAGATTGGTCTTGATTGCTTGGTTATTAGGAACGAGTAATGATCATCAGATAGACATATGTACATACCCATGTCTTACATGTAGATCATAGTAATCTGAAGGCAAAGTATGCTTTGAATTGTTCTGTTGCCGTTCTGAGCATGATGAAAATAAGAAAATTATTGAGTTGGGACTTTGAGGATGGCTATCAAAGTTGGAAATGACTGGTAAACATCATACTGACATTTAAGAATGATTCATTATAGAACAAGACTTCTTTCTCTGGGCACACACAAGCCATTTGTTCGTATGCAAAACGCATGAGATGATGAAGCTCAACATTTTGGCAATGTACCTGGACTGCCATTTAAGTAAGCCTGCTCTCATCATCATAATGGCCTACTGAGTACTTCCACGATCATTCAGATCACAGTTCATTTGGCGGGACACACCCACACACATACAATTAACAACTAATTAAAGTAAGTTTAAATCACACAGGCAAGGTGAAAAATACTGGGCAACTTAAAGCACTTCTTTGTACATGACATTTTCAGTTTAATTTCTATCATTGCCACAACATATGCCCTGCACTTTGCTGTTTCATTTTCACACTCGTGCTGATGGTCTTGTACTGCACAGCACTGCTATCTGTGCAAAAACCCTCAAGTATTTCTGGGCACCTGGTAGAAGCCACCTTGTTGTTTAGAGAGTGATGTGTATCACTGCAGAAGCTGGTGTGGTCCCTGTCTGCCAACTGTGTTGATACAACATGAAGCAGACATGTGACAAGGTTTCACCTTTTGATCATTACTTTAGCCTCTCCAAACTAATGTTACACATCATTACAGACAGCACAAAGGCACACACAATTATGCAATATACTTCACAGAATTCATTTTTTCCTCAGGAAATGTATGCATGTGAGACAGCAGAAGGGACAGAAATGACAATCCCACTGCAGCAAGGGGACAACAGTGAGTTGTGCTCATTTAAATGCTTTAGAGTTCTTGTAGCAAAAAACGCAAAGCAACAGCAAATGGAGAAAGATGAAAGCTCACACAACTGACAGTGACAATGCTAATGAGAAAAGACTATCAATTGAAACTCTCTGTTGGTCACATCATAGGACAATGAAGCTCAATTTGCTGAATGTTCCAAAATAAAATGACAAATTAAGCATCATCATCACACTTTTAAGTGTACAACAACAGCTTTTGTGTTTCCTGCTGAGAACCATATATTATTGTGGAACACATGCAAATGCATTTTCNAAAAACAAAACAACAAAAGTAGCGATGAATTAAAATAGATGGTAAATGTTGTTTCTATTGGCTACATTCACAAACCAGTTGATGGACCAATGTTGAAAAGCATCTATACAGATGCTTTACAGATGGCAACGACATTTCATTCTTGCCAGCAGTCTGAAATGCTTGAGATACAAAACAGACCCAATAAGAATGTGGTATTACCAAGAGCAATATCAGAGAAAATAATCTAGGTCCTACTTACTGGGAGAAACTATGTTTTTGCATAGAAGACAGTGCTTCTGAAAAGATAAGCAACTGATACTGCTTAACCAAATGTCACAGGTATTTTAATGGAGTGAAAGGTTGACATCTGTGTTATGGAGAAGTGAGTTTTACAACCTGCTCCTTCAGATACTCTCCCAACTAAAGCTGCAGATGTAGGGTACTGGAGGGACTACTAAAAACCTCAAGTATTGTGAGAAGATGCATAAAGTTTAACCCAGTGCAGATCCTGAATTGTAAAATAATGTATTTTGTCTTGGGAGAAGCACAGCTAATCTCATCAGTAATTATTATTTTGCAACTGTTTTCTTGTTCAGCTTGGCATGTGGAACATTCAACAAGGCCACTACGATCCTTACAACTACAAGAATTATGCTAAATAAAAAGCTGATATGCAGACCTTGGCAAAGGTACGGTTACTTAGTCTCCAAAACAGGCTAGTAATTTGTCACACCAGCCCTTTTATGAACCATCAACCTCATTACCACAGTTCACTGCACAAACTGCCCTTGGGAGTCCAATACTAATAGTGTGCAGAGAGAGGTAAGACACACAGTCCAAACTATCACATTATAGATCCACTTTAAAGAAACACTTACATATTAGCGCGAAACAAGCCTTAAATTTAGAAAAACAAAAATCAATAAGAGGAACCCAAAAGCTAAATGTGTGCTTTCAAGTAATACAATCAAAATTAGCTTTAAGGAGCAGCCCAGGAAACTGTGATAAGTATCATTGATCTAGCTGTTAGTAAGGCTGTATGCATGGCATCATTATACACTCACCACTACAGGTAAAGGCATTGCATGAAAGAATTGTATATTTGAATGTGAACATCTTTAAAACAAAGGACCTCATGTATGTGTCTGCATTATTCTCCAGGTCTAAATACCAGCACTGCCTAAGGCTTCAAGTCTTTAAGTTGCTAGATGCTCTGGGGAACCCTTACTGCTTTTATTGAGTTTACAGAAAGCTGAGGATACTTAGTGCTTTCATGGCATCATTGATGCAAACTTCCCTGTAGGAAGCTTTGAAGACGTGTGTCACAGTAAAGCAGAAATTAATTTTGATCATGAAATTACCTTAACATCAAATATGTGCCACACCTCTAATTTTGATGTAAGAATAAGAATGTAGGTTAAGAAAACATTTTTTCTTAAGGGTGAAGCTAATAAAGCAAGTGGAATCGTAACGTAAAATCCATTTGTTGACAATTAAAAATTACTCTGTTCTGTTTAATACAACAAAAATAGTTGTATAATAACACACCAAAAGTAGATCGCCCCCAAATCTCTAGTACTTCATCAATTTTAAACACACTTGCTTTTCTACTCTTACATCTGATCTTGCCCCTGTTGTCCTCTTTGTGACACTCTTCTAGTCTTCAGTAGAAAAAGGGTAATATTTTAAGTGTCTGAAAACGCATTTTGAGAATTTAATGCAGACACAAATTCTGTATCAGTTTTATGTCTTCAGCTTATCTCTAGATTTGAAAACACTTACCCAGGAAAACAAGAAAAATATATTGTTAAGACATCAGAAGGACTGAAAACAGATTTGTTGTTCATTTCTAGGCACTTTATGGGCCATTTTTTTCCTTACAATTTAAGTGGACTCAGATCAAACTTGCCTCATACACATTTTTATTTGTTGTCATAAAACACCACAGATCCAAAATAGCCACTGTGGAGAAATTTTTTCTTGATAGTATACTGTGACCAGGTATACTAGTATTACTTCTTCAGAAAATAATGTTTAGTGAAAGGAGATGGATGAGCAACAGGTCACAGAAAGCTAGACAAAAGAAATATATTTCAAATACACTTCAATAACTTTAAAAGAAAGATTTACTAAAGCAGTCTTAGGAAATTCTGAAAATTTAGTAAGTCTGAACTTTAAGTTACATGAAGACTTTGTGGGCTGGAAAAGAATGGAGAGATACCAAACTGGAGTAAGTTTTTACTTCCCAAATGTAATCCTGCTTTATAGCCTAGTTTAATAAAAAAAATGCCAGACAACAGCATCATTTTTGTGTAGTTCCCAGTCTGCAGGCAGATCATACACATCCATAACTGATTTTATTTATGTAGATGTGCTGACCTAAACTGCTTTCACATTCTCTAGTTCATTATCTTTAGTGACACTGTTTTCTGTGTGCTGGCTTGGAAGAGGATCAACTCAAATTGAAACGCAGTGGTTTTCAAACCACATGGACCAAAACCACAGATAGAAAACATTGGGTTTCCATGGGTTTTTACCAGATTGTACCACATAAGTCTCTCACTCTTTGAAAAGACTGTTTCTGCTGTGGTATGAAGGTTTCATTTTAAAACTACGCCAGCTCTACACCCTCCTGCACAAATGGAACATTCTGCTCCCCTCCATCCTCCTTTCCTTCAGCACTTGTTTGACTGAGCAGTAATCAGCTCAGAGGATCAAACTGGAAGCCCACAGAAGATGAATAATTTTCTACTCATTGTCCCAAAACCAGCTCACTGTGGGGTCAGACAAGCCCTAGAGCCAGCTCTGAGGACAAGACGGGGGAGAAGAGCAGGAAGTGGCATCCGTTTGCCCCCAACTTCTCATTAGTCTGGCTTACTAGCTGAAAATATACTCAGAAGCCCTCTTTCTTGTCACAAATGTTCCTTTGTAAAACACATAATGATTTGGAAGTGTGTCCTCTAACAGTATTTGCAGATGTCAATGCCTCCTCTAAAACACCCTGGTAAGCTCAACACATTAATATAAACAACCTTCATTCTTCTCTCTACTGTTAGAGATGTTTTTCTTATTTCCTCTGCACCTTTGTTTCTACTGCTCTACACATCGTATTTTAGAGTGTCAGGGTCTAAAATGTGGTGCCAAAAGTAATGTTTCACTACTTGGATCACCAGCCTGATTATCAATGCATTATCTGATGAACGTTCAGCACCACTGAAAATCAGACCACCTAAACACAGATAGTAATTATCTACCTTTGACCTTTGCTTGCGAAGGAAGTCGGTTTTCTTTACAAGAGGAGCTGTCAAGCGAGGATGTCTTCTGCTTCCTGCACAGATTCTGAGTGGACATGTCCGTTAATTTTCCTTTAGTGGCCCTGAAGTAATGGAAACATGTTCTTCCCTTAGTTTACTCTTTTCCTTGAGACACAAGAATAGATCTGAACAAAGGATTGTGATCAAATTTTGGAGAGTATAATAAATTGGTAGGACTGAAATACACTATGAACTGCTTTCATATTTGTCAGATAGTTCATGTAAACAACCCCATCAGAATGAATAAAAAAATGCATCCACTCTCTCCAGCACTTGAAATCTTACACGAAGAGTATTTTAAGTTGCACAGAGAATAAACAGAAACGACATGTGCTATGTCAGCTGCAAAGATATTCCAGATATGACTGTACAAGCAGGTGTTGTTGAAAGCTGGAGTTACTGAGTAGCATACGGCCTTCTTCCTTCTCTTCACTAGCCTTGCCTTGCCAGCGCTCAAGGCCAAGACAGAAGCAATGTTTAAGTCGTCTCTAGAGAGGAGTAAGACTAATCGCAGTGCCAATAGCCTTGACTTTAATTAAAGGGGACAGGGGCTCTTTCAAAGCAAGGTTCCACTGGAGAAACAAAGGAGACAAGAGCAGAGGGACACCTGTGGTGCTTGTGGTGCTTCCAAGCAGCTGTGCTAAGCGCTGCACGTCGCTGAGAGCTCCAAACGGAACGAACCGGTGCCACCTCCTCACACGAGCCTTACGGACTCGGCACCCAGCTCCCGGGGAGCCCTGAACTCGGCGTAAGACACGGCTGTCATGACACAAGCCTCCGGGTCGCCGCCGCCCCTGCAATCCGGGTTTACCTGTCGCCGGGAGGAGAGCGGCAGGCGGCGGCGCCCCTGCATGCCCGTGGCGTGCGGCCCTGCCACCCCGAGCCCGGAAGGCAGCACCCCACCGAGGCGGCGGGGCGAGGCGAGGGCACATGGCAGCCGGGAGGGGCAGGGCGTCGCCAGCCGGGCGGGAAAGCAGTACGGCGGCAGCAGCCGTATAAGTGGCGGCCCTGGGGTAGCGTGCCTCCCGTTTCGAGCTCTCGGTGGGAAGGCTGTCGGTTTGCGTCGGGGAAAGAGAGGACAGCAGGAAGGAAAAGAGAAGGTGTTTTCCTTGCTGTTTGTGCTTGAGGCAAGTGTTTGAGCGCATCTTCCCATACCAAAGGGACTGTTCATGAGCAAAACCCAAGCTGGGATGCCTTTGAGGCTGAGCTGGGCTGGGGGCAGAGAGGTGGGAAGGGAAGGCTGAGGGGATCAGGCAGGGAGGGGCTGGTAGTGGTGATGAGCTGAGCCTATGCCTTGCCTCTCTACCTGTGTGCACGCAGGAGGGCCGGCCTGTGCTGAGGGGCCTCTCTGCATGCGATGGGGGAGGCTGTGCTGTGGGGTGTGAGCCCCTCTTCGCCCTTGTGCAGGCTCTGCCATGTCACCAGATCATTCAGTGATTCCTCTGTTGTGTAGATAGGCCTTTAGAGGAATTCTCTGGCTCCTGTTTTCCCTCCATCAATTCTGAGCTAGTCCCTGGGGAAAGAACATCAGCATGAGAACCTGTGGCCTTGTTCCCTCAGTGCTGAGGTAGTGCTCGGGGGTCTCTCATGGGGAGAACTGCGGGTGGGCTGTGAAGCAGGAGGAGCTGGGGAGTTCCTGGGTGCTTGTGCTTGTCCTCTTGTGTAGGCTAGTTGCTGTGGCTGTACTGATGATACAAGTTGATTAGATTTGAAGCGGAGATTATGTAGAGGCACTTCCTGGCCTTCCAGAGTTTTTTGGTTTTTTTCTTTCTTTGAAGGTCAGGTAATTAGGTTTCCACGCGTTACCTTGTATCATTCATTTTAAATAACACTTCAGTATGTTTACTACATAGATCAGACCACTGTTCCTTTGAACCCCCTAGAGCAAAAGTTTCCCATTTTTGTGTTACCCTCAAATAACTGGGGCTTACATCCACACAAGTTACTCTGCCCTAACCTAAATAAGAATTTTGAGCCAAGTCACATCAAAGGTTAATCTAATCCCCTTTCTGATAGTTGGTATAAAGAGTAAGACCAAGGTGAGGATACTCCATATGCACTTACCCTCCCTGACATTTTCTGTTCAGGATACTTGCTAGGCTGGAAGCAGCTGTGGATGTTCGGTGGCTGCCAGAGACTGCTTCTGGGAGTTCGTGGGGTCTTTCATATGCTTGCATCTTTTGTTTGTGTTTTTCACATGTTTGTTTGTGTTTCATATGTTCAGTGTTTTGTTTTTTACCTCTCCTTTGTGAAATTGAGCTGACTGGTTAATTTCTCTTCAGTCTACTGACCAACCCTAGAGAAAGAATATCCCCCTTCTAATTCTATATCTAACATACCAAATGAAACTGAAATGAGGGACTTCAGGCAAATGTGGAACTCCCATTGTGCTTATATATATATATATGCAAGCATCTTATGGATGGACATGCCATTACTCTTGCAATGACTGCAGCTTAGCCAAAATGCTGCACTTGGTTAATTTCTCCCAAAGTTAAGAAGAAAAAGTAAACTTGTGCTCAGCTTGTACTGAGCTGCAGTGCTAGAATTAGACATAACCCGAGGTAGTGGTGTCAGTCTACAGCCAGTTAAGTTTTCAGGGTAGACATAGGGCACAGTGTTATCCAACAGTAGCTTTAGATCATATTTTAACATTTTGATAAATTTTTTTGCTCCCACTAGGTGGCATACATTCTAAATGCAGATTTAGATGCACATCAATATCCTTTGGGGGAGAATAAGTCATTATAAGCCTAAGCGATTAGATTGTATCTTTATTTCCCCTCCTGTGCTTTCCAAATCATTCATTTCCATGTTGTCTCTTTTAGTTAAAAATGAAATTGAAGACTAGTACTAGGTATAGAATGATGGATTTTCAATGAATGTAAAAAGCTGGGGGTTTTATACTATTAGCACAACGCACAGGGTATGGGACATCTTTAATTATTTGTAACAGCCAAAGGTTTAGCTGAAATTGTTTCCAACTCAATCTGAAAAAAGATACATGCCCACTTGAGTAGAGTTCTATCTGTTTTACTGTGTCATTTTTATTCTTTATTTAATTTCAGAATCCCTCACAGTCCACAGTTGGTTCTGATCTGCTATGGAAGTGTTATAGCAGACATTCTTCAGACTTTCTGCTTTTTATTTCCTTGCTTAGGGTGTGATTCTATAATAAACTGCAATACCCGCTTGTTCATTAACTTTGTATGGGATTGAGGAATCAGTATAATAAAAATAAACAACACAGTGTACATTAATTTCCAAAACCTTTATTGTCCTCATTGTTTCTCTTAAATTACTTTATCTACCTATAATGTACTTATCCCACTGCTATATAGTATACTCTGCCACTTCACCTCTCTGCATTTGAAATACTTCACAACTGTACTGTTTCAGTGAACTAAAATTTCAAGCAGTGTATATAAAGAGTATAAGTTAAAAATCAGCACTTTTTATCTGGACACCATAAAGTTTGCATTATAGATGATTACCCAAATACCATAGTTCAGAGACAGCCTTTATAAAAAGGCAAAGAAAGAGACCACATAGGTAGCAGTGAGAGGGACAGGAAAACCTATTTGAAGTGTGGCAGTAAGAGAAGAAGGATACTGCCTCCTTGGGGCAGAATACTAGTAGTGAAGGAAGTCTTTGGGGTTGGTTAAGTAGATTATGACAATAAATCTACAAGAGCAGTATTGTATTTGTTTCAGATATGGATCCTAGTCTCGCATGTCAGCATAAACCAAGAGCAGCATTATGGATGAGTAGACTCAGACTGGCATAATACTGAGTAAGTGAAAGAAGAGCTACCTCTGCTGACAGTCGGTTTTCCAATGAGAACCCCTAACTATGCTGACACCTTTAAGTGTGTGTAGGAGGGAGCAAGGATGCATCCATGTCAGGTGCAGACAGCAGAGGGGGGTTGTGCTTGAGTGTGCTGAAACATCGCTGTTTTTAGTGAAAACTGGAGTAATGTTAGTGCTTGTAGTCTGATACAGCTTAGGTTTTAAACTATAAACAGTTAATTTGATCAAGAAATCCTTATGGACTTTATCATCACTGTAGAAAATCTTAATGTCTTTCCATTTTAATTTACTAATGGCTGGATTGCAAACCTTTTGCAATTGTAAGCCAACGCTCCTGAGAATAGAGGAATAAACTTCTATAAGATTGCAAATGGAAGTAATTGTTTATAAATGATAAGGAAAGATACTCAGTCTACTTTCTACGTTCTTCCCCTCTCCAATTTGGGATGAAATTGAAGAGAAACTTGGTTGACAATGCAGTAAAAGAACTACTATACATGAATAACTGTAATTCAAACAGGATTTAAAGCTTTCTCAGATCATTACCATCAGATTGACTGGAAACTTAAGATAAATATACTGTCATTAATTCCAATCATTATTAGATGGATGTTAGGGAATTAAAATTCCTTCTTCATTCTTCTGCATTTTTTATTTTTATTTTTTTAATGTAAGGAATGTTTTTAATACTGCCTTTTTATTGGGTTCCTCATGACATGAGAGAACCTTATGGTGGGAGAGTATAAAGCATGTGGTCTTTGAAGATCTACTTCAGGTCTGGATCGATTATTATTTGAAATAACTTTTAAAAATCTTGTCTCTATATTTTCTCTTCTGATTCTCCCCCCACCCCCCTTTAATGGCTAGATTTTCTTTGTATTACATAAGATAGTCTAAGGGAAAGTCTTGATTCTTTACTTGGAGTGTCCAGTAACTTACTCTGTTCTGATCTTAGCTGAAATCTATGGGACTAATCTGCAGGGTGTTTTAAGCACAATGTTCACAGGGAAGTTCTGTTTTCTTAGTTTATTTTGCTCATTGATTTAACTTCTCTTTTCTTCTGTGGCTTTTTCCCCTCTTGGTTCTTCTGAGAAAGTGTTTTGGTTGGATTTAGATGGAAAGGCTAAAACAAGGACAGTCAGCTGTCATTCTTTTTTTCTGCTATATGATAAAAGACTTTAATGCAAATCCCTTAACTGGAGCCACTGACTATATTTAAGTTATGCTTATGAATTCCACAAAGAGAATATTGTATTACAGTTCCAATCTCTTGTTTCCAAGTGCAGATGTTGATATTACTGGAGATAGCTCAAAGCTATCAATCATTACAAAGCTTATTGACTGTTCGGAATAGTTCTATCAATATCTCATTTACTGTCTGATCTAATGCATGGGCAGTGTAATGCCAATGCAATGACTCCATCTTTCAAATTATGAGACATATTTTCTTACTAGCATTTGTAAAAGGCCTACGTTTTTATGTTTGGTCCATTGAATTATATGGATGTTTGGCCTACTTTGCTGCTAGTCTGATAGATGTGGAAAAAAAATTACGACACGTTTCAAGTATATGTAATATGAGTATTGAAAGAAATACTTTGATAAACTACTTTTAAATCTAGGTTTTTGGAATAGCTTAATGCAGTCTAGGTTAAATGACAGACATTGCCCTTAATGGTTGGAGTCCAAAGCAGTATTTAACAAAGCCTGATCTGAATGGTGTATAATGAAGAAAAAGCCAAGACTCTGGTGACAAAACCCCATTCCACATCTTGCTCTGGCTTTGTATATGCTGACTTGTCACAGTGTAATGAGGTATAGGAGCTGCAGCCTGTGTGCAGGTGGCTTTGCCCTTTCTAGAGCTTTGGGAAGCTTTTGCAATCACTAAGGTCTTGGTTGTGATCTGGGTATCAGGTCTGAGTAAATCCAGATGCTGCCCAGTCTTCCCAAGAAGGCTTCCAAGATGGGATATCCAAGAGTCAAGGACAGCACACACATGCTGATTCTCTGGAGCAGGCGAAGGAGAAGGTGGACAGAGATGTATTTCTCTTCTTTGCAATTCAGTGGCCAGCACAGCTGAGCTAAAGTTTAGGGGCAGGAGGGGTTAATGATTTACTGCTGGTATAGGCTAGCAGCTAATTACTTTCTGTCTCCAGCAACAGGGAAGCAGGATGGAATTGCCTAATTTGCAGTTATTCCTGTGGAATGCTCCAGTGCAGAAACATGCTGCTCCAGGCTGTGTCTTGGTGACATTGTCTAGCCCTCAGTAAAATATGCAAACACTAGTAATGTCTTAAGGGGATAAGAAGGCTTACCCTCTGTAGAACGTGCATGGTAACAACAAACGTTTAGGTACATCTCAGCATCTGAAAAAGATTCTGATTGGGGTCACAAGGAAGCAGATTTTCATAGAACTGTAGAAATTTTTCTACAGTAGAAAGTTTTCTAGATAGACCTGAACCTAAGGGCTGTGTGTCTTTGCATAATATTGTAAGCTAATTAACTCCTCCTAAGTGCAAGTATGAAGTTGAAGCAAAAAGATTTCTTAGACTGGTATTTTAACATTTTGACTAGGATGGATGAACAGACTGGCTAGCAGGGGTTGATGTATAATCCTAGCTGAATCTAGGATGAGCAGTCGTGCAATGAGATTGCTTTTAAAATGGCTCAATGATGCACACTTTAAAGATGGCCAACATCTTCCTCTCTCCCCATAGAGCAAGTCAGTGTTCCTGATGGGAAGTATTTTCTTCTGGAAAAAAAAAATGCTCAGATTAATAAAATTTTCTTTTCTGGAATTTGGATTATAATTCACAAGTCTAAAACCCAAAAATTGCCCTTGGGTAATGTCAGTTCAGTTTTGTATTTCTCAAATATTTTCTTTTATCTGTACTTTTATTAGTTCTAGTCCTTTTAGAACTATAGCATTTTAAGTAGGTTTAATAGGGAACATTTTAAAAATATTGACACATTTCTACAATTACACAAATATTTTAAAGGAAAAACAAGTTTAAACCCATGTGTTTGAACCAGAACCTTTCATTATTGAGGGGTGAAAGGGAAGAAAGCTGTTGGATTCAGTCTCGAATAAGCTTTTGCTGCTGCAGTATTGGGAAGGTGGGGGTTAAGAAAGATCCTGTTTGAACCAAAATATCAGGCTTTTTTCCTGTGTGTGTGTGTGTGTGTTTGATTTGCCTCCTTCTTAACGTCACTTGCAACTTAGAATACTATGGCTTTCTGCTGCCACTGAGATTTGGGAATGCTAAAACATAGTTCATATCTGGAATATGCTGTTCTTCAGGTGTTATCAGTAAAATTGAGTTTGTGGATCAGAGGATTAAATCACTGAAGGGAGTGCAAAACAACCCATATGCTCTCATGGGGTGGAAATCTGTGCTTTTGATCAGAAGCATACAGGAATGTTGACCAGCAAGTGGATATTATTAAGAACCACAGACAACTAAATACAGAATATCCTCAGGAGACCAAAATACACACACCTGAAAAACTAACAAGTATCTCTGATGCTGCTTCACAGAGAGAATATTTAGGACTAACTCTTGAGAATTATTATGATAATAACTGCACTAGAGATGTAGGAGAATTTAGAAGTAGTTATGGTAAATATGCATAAATAAAGTGAGTGTTTGAGGTGGTAAAAAGGTGAATATTATCACTTATTTATACAAAACAATGACTAGGTAAAGTTTTTCTCATTTTTTCCTCAGTTTCCTCAGGCTGGTATCATAGAGTAAAACTGTCTCAGTTAAGCTGCTGTTTATTGTAGTTAAAGAAGAGTAAAATACAAGCTTTTTACTTGTGCATATGTCTAAGTTTCGGTAAGAAGGTGTACACTCAAGAACTGCCATAGCTGGGTTCTTTCCTAGTATCTACCAGCCAACCCTTGGTCTGTTACATTACGTGCTGCATGCAGGGCATCATAGTTTTAGTTTTCCAGAGCGGAGGAATTATGGATGTAAAAACTGAATTAATATGACTTTTCTAACACAATTTGAGATTTGCTATTATACTACTTCTGTTTCTTTTTCTCGGTACCTTTATGTAGTCAATGTGACACCATATGTATGCATCACTGCACATTTTATTGTGGCTATCTTATGCAGGAAAAAGTTAGTGTTAATCATTGTTCTTGGATACTTTCAGTCTATCACTGTAAAATATTTTTCTCAGGTGGTGCATTGTAGTGTAACAGAAAGCACAATATCATTAGGAGTGCAAATTTAGGTACTGAGAATGTAAAAAATGTCACACTTTGGATTTCCAATATGTAAATAATGGAGAATAATGACATAACCTTTTATATAAATACCTGTAGTTTGAAGCAATATAATTTGTTTATAGGTATATTTGTTTCTGTTCATGAATGCAGCTTGCTTGTGTGAATGAATTACTGGAGAGAGGATGATAAAAATAGTCCAGTGTCTGTGGTACGTCAGTTATGCAGAGTCTGCAGTGTATCAGAAATTCCTATGCAGTTCTGTTTAGGTGTTTGGATTGTGAAGCATTACAAAGAGCTCTATTTCTCATAAGCTGAAGCAAATTGTCTGTAGGAAATGCTAGGGTGCAACATTATACTATATATCCTACTTGTGTTTTCTGTATATTCTGTTTCCACCCCTGTATCTATAAGCATAATTGATGGCAATGTGGACGTCCTTCCAAAAAACACAATATAACTTTCATATTATACAGAGTATATAGCATTGTCAGTTTGAGTGGGGACTAAGTATCAGCACCTCCTTAGAGAAAAGATCTTTAGTCTTCTTGCTAGTGTAGCCAGTTACAAAACATTATGAAAGTGTTACCGTGCTTGTTCTTTTTGCTGAAACTGTGGTGGAGAGAGACCATCTGTATTTGAGTATTACATGGTGGGTGAGAGGTAATCTGTGTCATTTTCCTTTTACTCCTGCATGGAAAAATCTGATACAGTCCAAAGTGCTCCCTGGGCCATGTGAGGAGATGCTTTTTCAAATGTGGGTCAGAAGAGACAAGAAAGACTGGGGTCCTGAGCCTGAAGAAGCCAGTAGTCAGTTCTGGTCTACCTTGTGAAGGCAGAGCAAGTACTTGACATGTGTTGACCAGGTTTATGTCACTTTATTACACTCCTTGGAGTGGAGAAATGCACAGTAGTCTCTTTCATAGCATTGTATAGGAAACTCTGGAAAGGCAGAAAAATAAATTCCTTGTTTGATGAACTGATGGCAATGTAGGTGAGCTGCTGATACTTTATACAGAAACATGTCAAAACCAATATCTGACATTGCAAAGAGAGCCAGTATACAACACCCAAGCCTCCTTTTGCAGAACGTACTGATTCTTTAAGGATTTGCCTTGCAAAGTCAGCTTCAGTAAGTAAACCCTGTAAACTGGTTGTGCCTACAGAAGTCAAGAGATACTGAGAGAACATAGAAACATTAGCAATGAGCATAGAAGATTTTGAAATCACTTGGTAGTCTGTGGAGTTGAACAAAGTAGCTACTGGGGATGTGAGAGAGTTGTGGATAGGAGCATGTTCTGTAAACATGTCTTCTGCTGTTAAATGCAGCAAGACCTTTCAGTGGCAATAAAATGTAAATATCAAGGTGTCAGGTCTAGTGGGAGGTTTTTCAATGCTATGATGATCAGTGAGCCCTCAGAATCCATTGGGATTCTTGTGCATGTGTGTCTCTTCTTGACTTCTGTAGTTTTGTTGTTGGTTTGTTTGGGGTTTTTTTACCATCCACATATAGGTGTATGGTATTTTCTAATTTTCTAATGTATTATCTAATTTTCTTCATTATTATAATGTTAAGAACTTAGTGTTTTTACAGAGCTTTGGTTCTGCCACAAAGGAGGAACAACACTTCCAAAAGATTTGATGTAATGCCATCACATTGAGTTGCACCTGGAAATATCCTGGCCAGCTTTACTGAATTATGAGTGAGTTAACGGAGGGAGGAGGGGGGTAGGAGTAGTGTCCTTTGCAGTTCTGCAGCATTTTGGAAAGGTTTAACCCTAACAGATGAAGTGAAGATGATAAATCACGCTGTCAGTTTTGACCAATCAAGCAATGAAAAGGCAATAAGAGGATACTGCTTTCTAGTATGGGGTTTTGTGTTTGGTTTTTTAAGTTCTTTGAGGCAAAATTTCACGAGTGACTATTACTTTCATTAAAAATACTCTGCCAGTTTTCTTGTTTTCTAGAGGAAGTTTTCCATCCTATAGACAAACATATTTGGCAGGAGTACAAGGTATATGTTCTTTGAAGTAACAGCTGCTGTGTGAGAAGACCACGGGATTAACAGTGACTATGAATTGCTGCAGGTACTTTTGTCTTGAGTCTTAACTACACCTTTGTTTATCTTGAACTAACTTTGTGTTCTTATGTAGATTTTGTCTGAGTAATCAGTTATTGAAGCATCCCTTGAGATTTTATTTCATGGAATAATAGAATTGTTTTGGATGGAAAGGACCTTTAAAGATCTAGTCCAACTGTATACTGCTAAAAAACCAATTCACAACAAATGTCAATTTAAGAAGGCAGTTCTGTTTTTTATTTATTTTTTAAAATGAATGACCAGGTGCCATCTCTTGATTGGGAGTGGCAGCTAGAAAGATCATCTTTCATAACTGCGAGCATCAAACAATTGTTAAAGTGGAGGAGTTAAAGAAGTTCTTTGAGTCTTAGTATAAAGGGCCAAATCTGTGTGGGTCATGTTGTGTGTCTGTTTCCCCTTTTTTTTTTCTTCTTTTTTTTTGATATTTGGTGTATCTTGAGGAGTGAAGTTTGTAAATATGTTTGAAATTAGTATAACATTATTTCTTTTTAGTCCTTGGAAATGCTTTGATTGACTTTAGGAGACAGGCATAAGCTGATAATGAAGGTCTTATCCTGACTTATCCAGTACAGTAAAATGTGTTTTCTGAAATTCAGATTGTGTTTTCTCAGAAGTTTGTTTTCTGAAACTCTGAGCAGAAGCAGTTTTCTAATGGAGCTGTAAACTGCTTACACAAGACCCCTGTAAGGGACTCGAAGTAACAGAAATTTGCAGTTTTTCTGATTTCTCTGAAATCCTAAAGTTAACAATACCTGCTCATCCATGCTCCTCTGCACAGAGAGGTAATGATGTGGTCCTGTGTGTAGGCATGAAGAACCTCAGCTCCTTACGTATCATGAAGAACCTCCACCAGAGTTTCATGAGCCCAAACAGTGTTGGAATTTTGAGAGGAGGTGGCATGGCTGGAATTTCTAGATCCATAAACAGTGGTGTCAATTAATTAATTACCTGTGTGGTAAGGCAGGCAGGTGCTATAGAGCTGTTTTCTTGTTGCTCAACAGTTTAGTAGAAAGGCTGTATCCTCTAGGGAGCTTACGAGTATGCAAGTGGTTCTACAATTTCGGGAGCTTTCATTGAGCTGTAAATGACTTATTCAAAGGGGTGTTAATTTGAAAGATGAGAAAGATTTAAAAAAAAACCCCTCCATAATTCTAACAATGCACAAAGAGAATATTTTTACAGTATTTCTAGTTATTATCTAATGAGACAACACATCCTTCCTGGAATTCCTGCTTCTAGCTCCAATTATTGTTAATGAGAAGTTTATGCCCTCTGCATTAAAAAGAATATGCTAGAGGTACACAATGCAACAACATGTGGCTATATATTCATATTTAACACCTCAAAGGGAGATGTAGATGATGTGTGTGCCTGCATGTCTGTAATTAGTCTTGCCATCAGTTATAAATGTAGCAGTTTATTGTAAAATTTGAATCTGGATTCATTTAGGGTCTCAGAGCATCCAGCATTCCAGGCTTATCTACCAGTTGTTGGTAGATAGAATCTCTAAGAGGTGTGCTACATTTTTATTACAAATTTTATCTATAACAGCAGCTATGTTATTTCAGAGGAATGAAAAAGACATCTGCTACAGAAGCCCATCAGTGTAGCCCATCTGACTGTATACTGTACCCATATACGTTATGTATATTTTACAGCCTTGGGTTAATGGAACCTAGCTGCTGATACAGGGAAATGGATCTTTATGCTCACAGTGAAATATAGACAAATCCATAGCATGTTACTAAAAGTCACATGTGGTTGTCCAAGTGTGACCAAATAGAAGAATAATTTTTACCTGATCAGCTGTTAATCTAGTGTGAAGATAGTGGGATTCTTTTTTGTTTTTTTTTGTTTTCATTTGAAGTTTTTGAAGTAAGTTACAGTGTGACAGAAAGGAGGATACAAGTAGTCCTAGATTCTTTAATTAAAATGGAAGTAAAATGAGTTTATTTTGGGCTTTAAAAGCCTTGGCATCCTTTGAGTGGGTGGCCTGTACCAGTGATTGGTTGCATCCAGCTGACACCTATAATTACCACATTTCCTCCTTACTATGTCCACGAACTTATTTAGCAAGTGCAATCCAGGGATGACCTTGAGCTGTCTGAAGATTTTTCCTTTGTCCTTATGTTGTCAACTTTCTGCAGTGGGAAAAATAATACCCTCTGGTGCATGATGGTATAATAGTTTGAGCTAAGTACAAGAGAAATCTGGGCAATATGGTGATGTACACATTCAACGACTTTATTTTTAATTAAGGCAATCTTTTTGTTTAAACTGCAAACAACAGATCTTGAAAATATGTGCTGCCCACTGTGTGTTAACCTCTGACACACTGTATGACTTCAAAAGTGGAACAATCTGTATAGTCTGAAATATTTTACTCCAAATTGCCAAGCCTTTTCTTCCTTTATATCATTTGCTGATATTGTCAAGTGGTTCTCTTTATACTCTTGAAAAATGGCAGTCATTTTCAGCACAGTGAATAATCTGCATGTTGAATTATTTACATTAATTTTCAACATGATCTATAAAAATAAAATATTTCAAACTTTGCAAGGATGCCAGATTTCTATAAAAGAAATAAATAGGGTTTTTTCCTCCCTTTCTTCAAGTTAGATGTCTTTGGCATATGGTGAAAATATAAATACACGTGTTCAGAGAGGATCCAAGTGGATGTTATGTTTATATCAGCATTCAAATTGAGTAACACTTAAATATTGACTTTTCTGAAAAGGTAGCAGACAAGGCAATGTTTCTTTTCACTTGAGGTCTAGCATGGACTCCAAATGTGCAGTTCCTACTCTGTTGTTGATAGCTAAGTGTTAGTTTATTTGTATTTGGAAAATGTAATTGGGAGCTAGTCATGTTGGTCAGAAAACATGTTTCTCAGGCCTTCACCGGGCCCATTAGGTACATTAGTTCTTGTAAACCTCTTTGAGTGTCCAGAAGTTCTTTCTGTGACCGATTTAGATCTGCTTAACCTTTCCAGCACTGAGCAGTTCAGTGCTGACCCATGTTGTGAAACACTTCATCTCTGCAGTCAGACCCCTCTACTGTCTGTGTCTTCTGAAGAGCCTGGTTTCATGGGTACGCTGTGAGCAAGGTGAGATGGCAGCTGCAAGATCCCATGTTCTGCCCTATACAGAGCCCAGCAGCAATGGCTGTTGCAGGAATTGGCCAGATAGGGATGCCTGCTTTTATGTAAGGTGTCCAGCCTTAAAGTCTTTCCCTTGAATGTGGGAAACCTGTTCATATTGCTGTAAGTTTTTAAAACATGCTTTTTCTCGTGGAAAGGTGTCAATTGTTATATCTGGGTTGGAAAGAAGGGAGCATTAAGTTTAGGAGACAGCCTTCTGTCTTTATATCGAATCTTTTTCTGTCCAATAGATTGGCTGTGACAGTGTATGTGTCCATGCTGAGCAGGATAGGATGCTTTGTCTCTGGGGAATTCAGTCCTTGGTCTGAGAACAGTCTTACACTAAATAATCGTAGTCTACAATTCAGAAATGATCCTTCAAACAGGGACTGCAACACATCTTCATGCTACAACCCTTTCTCATCAAGTTGGGGCTTTTTTTTCTGTGAATAAGCCCTGAGGTTTTGGATTTTTTTTAGTAACCAGTCTTGTTCCACAGATAGCTCTTTTCATGTGAGTGTGGCATGTTGAGGTTGAGTCCGAGCATTTTTCCAGGCTAAGCGTAGGTGACAGAATATGATATCAAAGGGCCCTGTAGTGAGGATGTTCTTTGAGAATCTTTGTTGTGTTTGAAGTTTTTTCCTATAGCTGTTGAAGAGACATTTTTTGGGTTCTTGGACAGGTTGAAGGAATTTATTAAGAGTTGAGAAAGGTTGGGAAATAATCAGGTGGGAGGGAACATTAGTGTATTAAAGGAAAGAAGGAGTGCTGGAAAGAAGGCATAGCCTTCTGGAAAAGTGTGGTAAATCTGAGTGATGCTACCAAGAGTCTGTCCTTGTATGCATCGTGAGGACAGGTGTCACATTTGTGTGAATGGTAAGATGCAGGAAAACAGAGATTAGGTACAGACTGTTATGTGATTGACAGGAACAGCCACAGAACATGAGGGAATTGTGTGTTTTATTGTGGAGCTAGCTATTTTCAGGAAGTTTGGCACAGGGTCTAGGTGGTAGTGTGCAAGGCCAAATATGAGGTTAAAGTAAGATGTACATGACAGAAATTTCTGTAAAAGTCAAAGCTATCATCTTACAATGCCTTTAAGGCATTACAATTAATGGCAGTTAAAGAAAATTATGAAATAAAGAAGCTCTGTTCTTTTCAAATTCTGCAAGCTCACTATCACATGTACTTAATTGAATTGTATAACAATAATGTTTTCTTAACTTGAAATTTAGAATCAGCCAAAGCAAGTCCATCTGTTTTGGCATTCTGATTCTGAGTGCTCAGCACTAGCTCCTTCAACGGTAAGTGAAGGAAGCACCTAACAGGTAATTCTAGAGCTGTTTGTCCATTGGGAGAGATTCCTTCTATTGCTCACCAGCAAGAAGTTGACTTACTCACTGAAGCATCAAGGTTTATATCTCATCTGATTTTTTTTTTAATAATCTCAACTAATGTAGCTGTGGATGTTCTCATTATGCATATAAATGTCTAAATCCTTTCTGAAAGTTGCTAAGCACTTGGTCTTGATAATTCCTTCAGGAAAACCACCGCTGGTTAATTATATGCTGTATAAAAATGTTTTCCCTGTGCTATTTTCAAATTGCTTTTATTCAACATCACTATCTACCCATTTGTTTTTGTATTATGAATTGTGGTAAATTCAATTTGTATTTTCTTTTTTATTTTTATTTTTCATATCTCCATGGGTTCTGCTTATACCCCTGTCATTTCTCAACCATGTGGTCCAAAACGTCAAAATTATTTTTTGGTTTTCAAGTCTTTCATTTCCAAATACAAATACCTTCTCTTAACAACTATAACTTAGTCATGAATCAGACTGAGGATAAGCTGTAACTCTTTGATGGCTCAGTTTTCTCCCAGTAATGTTCAGTAGTGAAATTCAATAGTGTGCCCCACTAGCATTCAAAATAGAGCAAGATTTCCAGTTCTGATCTGAACACCTTCCATTACAGATGTCTGATCTCTGATGTGGTTTTTGTTTGTGCTTTTTAGTGTGTTACCATGCTGGATTGGTCTTATTTGAAGATGCTGGAAAAGAATTTTCCGTTTTCATGTGGTTGGCTTACATTATTTTTCTTCTCCTTCCTTCTGTAGTCTTTCCCTCTGGTCAGTATTGTTGTTAAATCCTCTTGTTCCTGGTTTTCTCTTCAACCCAGAGGGGAATGCAAGTTTCTATAGGAGCAGATTTTGTTACCTCTTCATGGGTATTAGCAGCAATTGCTATTGGAGTGTTTGTTCTAAGATATTTACAGATATTTTCCAGTCCCAACAGCAGGTGACACTTTGCTAAAGATCTATAAAATGCTTTGACCAGAAAACTGAAACAAAAGGCCAGAGAGACCTTACATCCACAGGATAACTAGTGTAGTCAATCTTTAGGAGTAAATTCAAGTGGAGTCTTAATTTACTCCATGTTTCTCCATGAACAATGATTAACATTTAGAGGCCTCATGTAATTACCCATGATGTTTCTGATGACTGGACATGAAGGATTTCTCGGAAGAGACAGACCATATATTTACCCTGACCTACTGTCAACATGCTGTGCAATCCCATAGTTCTTGGAGCATCCAAGAGCAGAACCTATGCTTTTATTTGTGTCATCTTTATCAGCAGTCTTCCTTTTCTAATAATTATGACTCTTAAATAATTTGGACTGCTGTTGACTCCTGCTGAGGGAGTAAGAAGGTATGGAGGTGATGCTAATCACTTGACTGTCACTTTAGGAAACTGCCAGCTCCTGCTCTGTAGACAGCAGGAGAGGGGTTTACTGTATCCAGAGGCCGAGGCTCTTTCTGTTGAGTCAGAAATTTTGTCTTCTGAGCTGTGTGTATATTCGCTTTAGCTTGTAGCTGGCTGAATTGAGTGTGGGACTCTGAGGTTTGTCTTATGGCATTCTTATAATTAACTGTTTCAAATATTGATAGAGCTGTACGTGGACGAGAAGATAAAAATGGTTATCACTGTGTTTAACCTCTGTAGTTGACTGAGGCTCAAATAACCATGGTGGCTGGAAAACGTTCCCCACTTCTAAGTTTATGCCATCTCTGTAGAGTTTTCCATTCCTGTGGTTTGCCTGTGAAGATTTTGTAGTTTTACATAACCTGCATCAGGCTGGACCAGCTGGGTTTGTTTCTATGGTCAGAAGCAAATAATGAGCTATCATTTAAGCATTTTTGCTAGTAGGGACAAACCCTCCAGCTGGTGAATGGAGAAGTTAAGGATACCCAGTGGCTGTCCAAGGCCTCGCAGTCTGAGACAGCAAAGCTGTTGTGCAGCTTGGCCTTCACTTGTTCCAGGGAGACTACTGGAGGTAAAAGTTGCCTTTGCTGTAGTACTTAGCTTGATTGAGTAATCAATCCTAGATTTTAAGATCAACGAGTAAATAACACATTACACTGTTGGGCCAACAAGTCTCTTCAGATTGCAAAATACTAACATTTTGCTTTAACCTGTTCCTGATTTCTTTATAAATATTCGCAAGTCCAAGTGAAAAGGACCATTGGCTGTACCATTTGACCAAATTAGGTTATTTTAATGAAAGAAGTGATGACTTCATGCAGAAAAGAAAAAAAAAATCCAAACAAACAAAAAAGACTACTTCTGTTTTGGTAACTGTTTCTTTTAGCAACAGTGTATGCCTTGGTCCTTTATCCTCATTCGGCTGGTATTCACTTTCTTCCTGCAAGCTGTTTACCCAGTGCTATAGTCTAGCTCATTGCTGCATTCATTTACTTTTTTCCCCGGCACTGCAGTTTAATTAGAAACAGCTCTTTGTATTAACTGCTGGTAGAAGGGGAAAAATAAGTTACAAGGGAGAAGGTCTGTAGGATGTTAGCAGTGTTTTTTACAGAATATTTCAAGATTTTGAAGTAACCTATGATACATCAGCCATCAATCCAAATCCATGTCCAGAGAGACACTTTAAAACTTTAGTGCTTAACAGAGCTCGAAATACCCACCTGTCCTCCATTCTACCCTGCAATTACAGAAAGATAGAGGGAAAGATAGACTGCTGTAATTATTTGCATTTCAAAACACTGTCTGCCAGTAACTATCTCATTGTTGATGTTTGCTGGTGCTTTCTATTAGGTTTTCTATCAATTTGATAGCATGAAGTTCAGGATGCAGAGAAAAGTTGAAGAGCTAGAAGTTATTATGGAGAAACAGTGTATTTAAAAATAAATAAATAAAATTTAGCTTTCTCTAGGCTCAAATGAAGCAGATTACATGTGTGTTCCCTAAAGAGATGTAATATTTTTGTTGTTCTGGAACTCAAATATTTGCTTTTTGAAAACAGGTGGATTTTCTTTTTAACTATTTTCGTTAAAACTCTGTCTATATCATCAGTTCTTCATAAAACAACAACTTTTTTTTTTAATTGCTGTCCAGTCATCCAGTGATGAAAGACATGGGAATTAGTCAGATGTTAAATGATAGTCTACATTAAGTCGTAGCTAGCTAGAATTCAGTTTATAAATTAAGCTTTCTAGCTCCTAAAAATAACAATATATGTTAAGTAAATGTATGTTTCTTTTATCTTTGGAGCATATAAACAGTGTTGAACAATGTCAGTTAATACACTTCTGGTGATGCAACAAAATAATTTTTCCTTATAGTAAGTGGAACTGAGAGCGCCTATACAAATGAGTAAGAGAAAGCCAGAGTGAGGAAACCAGGGCTAAGAACTGTGAAAGTCCAACTTCACATATTTGTACTTAATACTAATTTAAGAGTCCAAATTTGTGAAGGTATTGAAATATGTCTATATTTATGAAGAGTCTTTTTGGTTTTAGCACTGTTCATGTTGCTGGGTTTACAGTTGTGCTTCATTCAAGTGATTTCTAAGATTAAAGTTATCATCATTCAGCATTTCACATTTTGTCATGGAGTGACAGTCTTAATATACTTGTATGAGCTTCTGGGTTTTTTTTTTTTCCTTCCATAGGTAGAAACTTTTAAGATAAAGATACAAGAAGCAGTAATTGTTTTTTTTTTTTAATTGATAAAGTTGTACTTGGGGTTTTTTTTTAGTTTTTTTTGGGGTTTGTTTTTCATAGGAATACTCATGGGTAAAACCTATGTGTACTTACATGTGAATCTGAGAGATGATATTGCTTTTATCTACAGAAAAGCAGTGATGCTGAGTTTCTAGTTGTAGTGTTTTTCTAAATCTGCTTATCCCAGAGAGGGCTCCCAACTAAACCTCTCTGCATACTGGAGCCCACCTCCTTCCTAACAAGCCATGGGTCAAACAATTTTCTCATCTGTGATCATCCCTTCCCCTGTGCCCACAGCAGGGCTTCTGTTTAACTGAGAAAATACTGTTGCCTGCCATTGTTTGCAGTGGAAAATTTCTCCTGATCCTTTTTTGTTTTAATTTTTTGTCAATTTCAGTTTTGGTAATATGGATGTTTCTGCTAAAGATGTGTGTTTAAAGCATAAAAATGGATAAAAAAGTTACCCTTATAGGTCTGGGATTTTCAAAAACACTAGTGGAAGGCATGCTATTAAATTCCCTTGAGAATAAATTAAAGATGTTTCCTGAAAATTTTGGCCTTGATTATCAATGTACTGAGAAAGCATCTTTTCCATAATTTTTTTACAAGTCTCAGAATAGCCAACGTCTTACTCATCATGCTGACCCACCAGACAGGTGTCAGTCAAACATTTGCATAAGCACAGATCACTTAAGGTTGGTTGACTCCTGTTTTAAAAGGAATGCATTTTTAGCTTTTGCCTTTGAAAGAGCAGGTCAAGCACTCTATCCAGCATTAATGATTTTTCTCAATTCATCACTCAATTGACTCAGTAACTTGACTATTATTAACCCAGACCATTAAATGCTTTTAACCCTTTTCAATGGAAAGAAGGGACCTCTCCAGTATGAATGACTTCAATGAATGTATTAATTTCATGCAGCTGCCATTTGCCCTACAGCATTGGATTGCTTAGTGATACATTTTACAAAGATAATTCAGAAAGCAAGAGAAGTTTTTTAAAAAAAAATAATTGCTGCACTGAAGATTTTTAAGACATTAAGCATTATGTGTGGAGGTGTCAGTAGAAACTGCAATAGCATGTATGCAGTATATGCTCCATAGGGATATGAAAAGTGTGCAATTAAGGCAGGTGGCAAAGCATCAGAGGTTAGGGGAACTGGAATAATATGTTAAAAAAAAAAAAGGCAGTGAAGAAAACTTTTATTTTGCTTAGTCTCTACAGGAACACGGGGAATCCTGTATACAGTCTATGTCTTAGTACTGAGCTCTGATACTTATCCATAGATACTTGCTATGTCCAGAAGTGAGGTCTGTTTCAGAAGTTAGTACAAATAATTGTCCCACTCCTCCAACCATATTAAAACTAGGTACCCAAGGTTTATTACTAGTGTAGTAATACACTAGTAAGGACTGGGAAGTAAGTATTGACAGACAAGATTAACTAGTAGGGTTTCTCCCTGCCCACTTGGAATGGTCACTCTTGTAGAAAAGGCACTGAGTTTTGCACACTTGAAGACCACCTGCAAGATATTCATGTGAGCATTGTGTGATTTTTGGAGAAACCAATTGTCCTGTTTTGTTAGGGTTTAGTTACTGCTGTGGAATGTTTCTTGGGGAAAGTTTTTCCCAAGGCTGGACAAGCTTTGTGATTGCTTGTTATCAAGGAGCAGAACTAAACACAAACTTTCTGTGCTGTTGCTAACGATAAGCCAAACCTCCATCGGATGTAAAATGGGTCATACTTGATTCAAGTCAGTGGATGCTTGCTAAATGATCCCCAAACAATTCCTATTTGAAGCTATTGATGTCTGTCACTAGAGACACAACTGTATGTGTTATTGCCAGACCTGTTTACTATAGTGGTCTATCAGAATTTGGTTCTCCTTGACTAGAATTTTAACAGGTGCTACCTGCATTTAGTCAGGGGACAGGACAGGGAGGTACCATATTTTCTTTTTTTACTTTCTCTTCATTCAGAGTAATCATACTTTACATAATCAAGTTCTGTAGTCAGATGATCAAATTCTTTGTGGTAACAACAATATGATTAAAACTAACTGCATGTGGCCATCGAATGAAAAGCCACATTGTGAGTAAACTGTTTCATATAAAGAACTTAATAGTGACCTAAAAAAAATAGATAATGACAGAAAGGATTATCATGCAAAATAAAATCAGTGTTTTCAGACACATGGATGCTTAATAACACTAGAACAATCCCCTTTAAAGGCAATGACTTGTGTGTGTGATATTCAACTCTTACTTGGCATAAAGGAGCTTGATACTTTTTATAGTTTTTATAGTTTTTATATATCTAGCAATATGGATTTTGTTGGAATGTCCTTTGCTCATTTTTTTTTTTTTTTTTTTTGTGATTTTGCTAGGCTACTGCAAACTAATTTGTACATTTGGCTTATTGGGATCTGAAGACAGTCTGATTCATTACTAAAATGGTATATATTTTTACCTTATAAACCCTGTGTTAGATCAGATGGTGATTTATAGACATATTTGAAAGAAAATTTTTGGACAGATTCAAAATTAATGAACTACCATCAGTTTGTTAATGTGTATTTTCTTTACAAAAGGCTCAGCAGATGAAGGCTGACTGAAGAACTTTGCAGTGGTTTTAAAGCATGGTCTTACTTCAGTGTGATGAGAGAGGAGTATTGGCATATCTACTAAAACATTATCCTTACCATACTCTGAGCTCATCAGATACTCCCTTCTGTGCTTGACTACTCTTAGGTAATTTCTTCACATTTTGCTTGCTATGGTAGAATATGTAAGGTAACTGGTATGCTACAGCATGTGCACTTTGCAAGACTGCCAGGCCCATACATTGCTCAAATGGAGTATAAGTTATTTATGTATCACTCAGAGGTGCAAGGAAAGCAAACGCAGTGGGAAAATATTATCAACAGGTTTTATGGCTTGTGGTCTTTAAAAACATTTTTTTTCTTTGTTTGATGATTATTTTCATATTGATAATTTCTGAGACAGGAGAACTCATCACAGTGGGACATGGAAAATTATTTTAAATTCAAAGGTTCTGCTGTAAAATTGTAGAAATAAACGCCAATAAATTTGACGGGAGACTCCTTGTTCCTAGCTGACAGAAACCTGAACTCTAAGCATTCACAATAGCAATAACTTTTTCTCAAAGTGTTAAGATACATTTATTTTTCCACCTAATCTGTTGAAAGATATTTAAGAGTCATTAAGAAACTACTGTATTCCTGGTTAACTACTTTGGCAATCCTACCTGTTTGGTAGAAAAATCATACCCTGGCTTGGATCTCATTATTTCAGCCCTTTTTTTTTTTCCCAGTATATTGCAGTCTTATTAGGATGTATTCACATGATCTTAGCAAGATACATTATCTTTCATGTATCTTAACAAAAAATCTAGAAGACAATTGTCTCTTCTTCACACGGTGGATAATTTGCTGAATGATGCAAAACAGATTAGAAAGTATTTATGATTGTGGGAATTTCCTTGTAAAGCTTTAGTTTTTCAACAACAACAGCAACAAAAAAGCAGTACTCTGGCTTAAAGTGTTTGGGTTAAAAAATCTATCTAAAAACTCCTAGGAAGTTGTAGTTTGTGTGATTTATTTATTTAATGACAGAATCTTAAGTCCATGTGATCTGCATGTAAAAGAATCACTTTATCAATAACTGGGATACTGCTGTCTGTTTTTAATCTAAGGGAGTGACAGATGACATAAGTGGTCATTTTTGTAGATAATAGTTAACTAAGAGTAAGAAACTAAAGAGAATTATTGAAAACTATGAGAGAGAGAGGGAAATTCTGTTCTTCCAGAACTCAGGAATTAATTTTGTCAGATTCTCTGCTCTGCAGGTGACTGCGTTTCGTTCCAATCCTGTTCTCACTCATCTACACCCCCATTTTTATCCCCAAGCTCCTTATATAGCTAGCACTTTCTACACTTCTCCCCTTTCCTTAATCATTCTTGTTCATTCCTGTTTAGAGCTCTTCTCTCTTTGCAGCTCTAATTTGTGTCACAGTGGTCTATCCTTCTAGGTCCCACATTGGGCATCTTTCTCCATACTTGAATGCTGGTCACATTCTTCCTCCTTAGACGTTGGTTTCTCTCAAGTAGCTTTCACTTTTGTGCTTCCTAAATTCTGCCAACTGGGTATTGAAAACAGAGGAGAGAAAAATTATGCACTGCATCTCACTTATAGCGAAAGTCTTGCCCAGTCTGGACTCTTCAGAGACTTCTGCTGTAAAGATTCAACAAAAGTATGCTAAGCCTGTGTGCACTGTAGGTTTTTTCACAAAGTTGTACCACTTAGTGTATTGTAGCAGAATTTCTCAGGGGTGTGTAGAAGTGCATCCCTAGGAGAATTCATTCCTCTGTCAGCTTTCTAATTCCTATTTTAAAATGTAAAAGGTATTCAAGAAATACCTTTAGCAAATTTAGCAAGAAATCCATGAAATGGCGGAGGTGGGAAATAATGTGTTTCTGTAATATTTTTGCTCTAGCCAAAAGTTTGTAATTGAGACAAATTCACTTCAAGAGATTTTTGCATGTAAATTTGTAGTTTGCACAGTTTAGTAAAGCTATGAGCAATTGAAAATGAACAAGGAAACAGCTTTTAATAACAGGGAGAATTATCAGTTTGCTTGTAATCTATACATTTGAAGATTGTAAAATAACCATCCGTGTCTTTAGAGTTACTGTCTTAAATGTACTTCATAGCAAAAGAGGATTGTGTGGTGCTCTGAATTGCTTAGCAACTGGGTTCTGTATTAATTTCAGCACATCTGTATGTTTTTTTGTTAGGAAAAGATTCTTGTACAGGACATCTTTAGTATAATTATAGGAAACCATCAAGCTCCAGGTTACATTTTTTTTCCTAGAATAATACAGCATGAACTCTCATATAATTAGAGGTAAACTGTTTTGCCCTGATGTGCTCCTACAAGGATCAGAAAGTCTTTTACAAACATTACATAAGCCTCACAAGTTGTTATTATGTAGAAAGACTCATATACTGGCTCCTACTATTTAGTTTGCAGGAGCTACAAAAGAACTACTTCCCTTGAGGTTCCTCTAGAGATTTGAATTCATTGTGTATTGAGCTGAAAGAGGAAAACTTCAAAGTGAGTCTATCTCTTCTCATTAACTTCCCACTTCTTTCTCCATTTTCAGAAGTTTTATGGCGTAGTTGTGCAGATAAGGTGTAAGAGAAGATGTGTTTTGATGGGCGATTACTCTCAGACTGTGAAAATGAAGAAAGCATGTGATTTCAGCAGCTCTTCGGATATTCAGAGACTCAGGATGTTTTTATTCATGGGCAAAGTTTATGAATAGGCCTGACTTATGATCCCAGCTATTGATAGGACACAGGGTTTTTTTGTGGATTTCACTCTGCAGTCTAAAGGAAGTTATTACATCCCCCTTCAAATGGGTATCACTATCTCTGAAAAGCTTGGGATCTGCTAATGAAAAGTCATATAATGTAATGACAAGCAAGGTCTGAATTAGATGCATATTGTTATTGGCTGAACCAGAATTGTTTATTGTGTCATTATTTCTTGGATCATCCTTAAGACTGCATTTTTGTGTTAACACTCTTGTTTCTTCCTTCTGTGAGACAGCATCTTCATTGGCATTCCCCCCCC
>VXBZ01008398.1:501032-641650 GCA_013399135.1 Heliornis fulica | reverse complement strand
CCTTACCACTGCAAGGATCATAATTAAGCAGCCACAAACAATTGCATTTACATGCCCAGCAGAAAGTGGTTTGCTTGATCATAAAAAAAAATAAATCACAGTTTCATTTTCCTGCCTTGCAGATTAGACTTAATTGTCATTGATACAGAGTAAACCTTTTAAAAACAAAACCAAAAAAATCCTGAAAAAACAACCCCAAACCTTTACTTTAAAATGGAGTTAATTACGCTATAATTCATTAAAATAAAGCATCATTTGATGATGATGATGAAATGGCTATCTGAACCAATAACAGATTTGTCAACTGTAAGAAAGTTTACATTATTTGTTAGACAAAGTCTAAGACTAGGAAAACTTGTTACCATCTTCAATATAGCCAGTAGTCTCTAAGGTAGAGAAATAATTTGTATATTAAATACAAAATCCCACGAGAGAGTTGTAGCCACCAAGATCTGACTGTATCCAGGATTCTATGTGAATATCTGTGTGCAAATCAGGGTTGGTTTTTTTTTGAAGCCGATGACCTTGTCCTTGCAGCATCTCCTTCCCCCTTATGACTTCTCCAAAAAGAGCTGCTCCTGGAGTACTAGACTTTCTTCTAGAGACTACAGACTCCACTAAGCCTGCTTGGGAACAAAGGGAGACCAAGCTTCATAGTTTAGTAATGTTTCACTACAGCTCCTGTTAGATACTGAGCCTGTTTTATAGAGCCTGGAACAAGGGGGAAATTGTGACTGGAAAGCTATGGCAATGTTGTTTCAGACTAATTTAAAACTAATTATTTTGCAAATCTGGTGAACTGAAACTATTCATTTTGGACTTTATACATGTTGTGGTTAAAATGTTCCATTTTGGCAGCATTTTAAGGCCAAAAGGCAGATACTACAACTCAGGACTTAGGACACTACTCCATTGCATTGAAGCACAGTTCGTTGCCTGAACAGATCCTTCCCTTGTCGTTGGAGACTGTCCATCTTAAACCACTGGGGGCTTTTTTACAAATGATGAAAAATAATTAAATCTGAGTTGCTCACTGATTAGGTGGGTATCTTTTAATGACCTTCATGCCCTTTCTTGTTTCTCTGCAAAACTACAAAATGCTTAGTTTAAATAAATTAGACTGTGCTAAACAGGAGAGTCCTATCCTCCCATTCTCTGGAACCCAGTGGTGCGTGCACAGACATGTGCAATATGTCAGCTCAAATTGTTGCTGTGGATCAGGGAAGAGTTCTTTATTCCAGGCCACCAGCATCCTACTCATCTTTGAGGTTCCCACACTGTTATGAATTATCATAACTGTTTAATCCTAACTGTTAAATCAGTGTATTTTGATATTGCCCAAATGAACAGTTTGGATATTGTTTTCATATAAGAAATATCTATTGAAAACTATTGGCTTAGTTTTATCTGAATTCTATGTCATTCTGGGTTGATTAAATTTTGTCTGGCAAATAGTCTTCCCTGTTCGTTTCCTCCTACCTTATTACAGCTCAGCACTTGTGATTTGACTCATCAGGCAGCACAGTATGAGTCTCTTCTGAATCTGATGGGAAAGAGAATAGCTCTGTCCATCTGTAAATGGGCTCATCATTATTTTCATTCTAATAAAAAATGGTTCTAATCATGAGATAATACTGTCTGCAGTATAAATATTGCTGGTTCTCATAGGACTCCTACATAAGAGTCTGGATGGAGGCAGAAACCCCACATAATTCTCTTGTGCTACAATGCCAGAACCCCTGTACTAGCATGTCCACAGGTGCTGTGACTTGTCCTGGTGCAATGCCAGACTAATCTGATGGAAATGTAAAGGTTGGTTTCCCTTCTTTGTCCCATACAGTCTGCCCTGCTGAGCTGTGATTGAGGTCTTAGATCTATGAATATATAATATTTTATTTGCAGATGCTATGATTAAAAAAAAACAAAAAAACAAAAGACAAGGAAGAGGGAATATATGCTAATAATATTTTGTTTCTGCTAGATTAGTAGCAGCTTGCTAAAGTGGCCTGCCATCAAACAGTATTTATAGCAATGTATAAAACATATTTAGTGACATCCCTTTTAAATTCAAAAGCTTTAGCTAATATTACTGTCTGCATTCAAAGCAGATCTTGGTGCCTAAAAGCCGGTCAATAAACATTTTAGTACTGCTCTATTCCAGTGATCTGAATTCAATAATGTTACCTTTCCAGAAGCTGCAAAATGGAAAGTGAAAGAATGATTTATGAAGCTTAGCTATGCATGGCCAGATAAGAAAGCTTTAACTGATGCTTGCAGGATTCTCTTTAATGAAGTACAAGTTGCCAAGATAAGTTTAGGTAAATGAAGCCTCTGTCACAATATGTTACAGGAAAAGAAATGACAGACACAGCAGAGCAGATGGAGGTTATTACAGAACAGTGGTGTCAAGAAATGTAGTCTAGGTAACTGCACAAAGACAGAACAGATGCATTAGGCTTGTTATTAATAATTTCATAATACCAATAAATATTTATATAATCTGTTTAAATTAAGCCTAGTGAGCCTCTTTCCTTAAATTATCATTTAGCCTTCACTGAGGTCATATTTCTAAGCCATCACTTTTTTTTTTAGAGTAGGATACTTCTCTTTCAGTGCCACCTTCCATTTTTTTACATCATTAAATGCGAAGTTCTGGTGCTTTTCTCTTCAAAATGCTTTTTGATGTTTTGTCAATAAAGTAGATATTAAAAGAAAAAGGCAGCATTAATTCAAATGAGTAAAAATCCTGTTGTCTTTTTTTAACATCCTACTTTAACAGCCTGTTGTGAATTAAAGGAGATAGGTAAGCCTATGCTTGACTCTTGAGGCATAGGACCTAGAATGAGTGCATGTGAGAAACTTAGCTTGAATTATGCCCTTTTCAGGAAAAAAATGGAACTACATAAATGTACAATCTGCATTTGCATTGTTCTGTCCACTGCTATTTTATACTGAGTAGGTAAATGATTTTTAGGGAAAAAGATCAATCAGTAGGGAGCTAATCATAATGGGACTTTTGAGACTGTACTTGAATGTTAAGCGTGTTTGATGATTGCTTTTTAAAGAACATATTTGCCGCTTACAATAGTCTTAGAAGTTGGGGCATTTAAAAAAAATGTATATAAAAAGGCTCTTGAATTTCAAACCACAGCATCAAGAAATATGATTTTGTTCTTTACATCCTGCCAAAAAAAGCGAAACTAGCTTCCAAATTGAGGTCTATCACACCTGTAGGAGGAGAACCTTTGGGCTGGTCAGACTGGCAGCTAAGTACATTGGGTTTCTCTACAAATGAGCCCTCTGCTTCATTCTTATGTTGGCTCTGGCTGTTGAAAACCTAGCACTGAAGCTGTGTACTGACTACAGGCATGGCAACTGGGTTAATTTCATAGACTGTTTTAATGTTGTGTCTTTTTGAGGTGGGAAGGAGCAAAAAGTGAATGTGTTATGCAGTGTTCCATTTGGCCCACTGTCCGAGATGACAACTAGGGGATTGTGTTGGCGACCGTGGGGTCCATTGTTCCACTTCATGCCCTGCCAGCTGTTTGGCATGCTTTTTTGGTGCCTCTGAAATGTATTTTTCTTGCACCTATTATCTGTTCTTACAGTGGAACAATAGTAATAACAAAGAGTTAGTAAATAAGATTACAGTGCCTGCTTCTCCATCTGTACAGTAATTTTATTTTAGATTATGGAATATGAAATACCTCCAGAAGAATTAATATTAAACTGATCAGCAGAGACTATCTTTGGTACAATAAAATAAATACTTTTGTGTTTCTCTGCTTCTTCATGTGTCAGTTTTCACCTTCCTTTCCCCATTTAAGAGCTAATGGCTTGGTTTTGTGGATCAACTATGATCACCTTTGTTCCAAGGCTTGTGTTTTTCAACCTTATGTGATGTTAAAGTCTCTTCAGCATCTTTGCTACATTGGTCAGTGTGGGAAGAATGAAGTAAGAGTGGATAAGAAAGGAGAGAATAAAAGTAAGAAGAAGGGAATCTGCAGGCATGATTTCTTTCTTTCCAATCAACTAGCAACAAAACAGGGAGGATCTGCATTTGCTCTGGTTAATTCAGATGTGCTTCTCTAACATTGTGGAATTGTCATTAATTTATTGAAAAATGGCCTTTATATAGGCAGCACCCTATCCCGTTGTGAAATCTATGTATTACCAAAGCATATGCTTTTGGTATTTCCATGCTGTCTTCAGCTCTACTCTGATAATATGCAGACAATGTTTTATAATGAAGCATGAACTGATGCCACAAAACTAACTCAATATAGATAAATTTGGTGGTTTATTTATCCAGATCTGAAGGTTACTANTTTTTTTTTTTTTTGTTTTTTTTTAAATTGGTTTTGCTGGAGATTGTTTTCCTTTATTTTAGACAAAATTCTACCATCCTGTGAAGAACTAAGACATCTCAGTCTTGGTTTTGCGGATTTGTTACGCTTTTTTGTAACAATTTATCCTGTATGTAAACAAAGACAGATTCCACTCAGATGCCACAATCAGCTCAGTGTTCCTTGTGGTATTTTAATAATAGTTTCAACAGCGGTGTCTTTTTATCCCTGCAAGTCTTCTTTCATACTGCTGTGCTGGGGGAGGTGGGGGAATGTGGGGTAGTTTTAGAGACTGCAAGAGAACGAGAGCAGTAATTCTGTGAGGCTTAGAACTAGCCTTTTTTTTTGTATTTTCTTCATGCATTGTTTGTCTTTAGGACTGTTACAGCTAGGCGAGTGTAATAAAGGCTGGGATTTATTTTTTTGTGTTCACAAAATCTGAATGTTATCTGGGTTATATAGATCCTGGTAGGCTCTAAAGGAAGAAGGGAAATTAGTTTTTGCAGCCCTTGGTCTACACAATGAACTAGTTAAAAATAAAATTGGCTTTTAATACATTGGAGCAGGAATATGTATTTGAAAAACAAAATGAAACCTGCTGTTTCCAAAATTCAGAGTGGTTGTAGGTTTCCTTTGTGCCTGAGAAGAGATAAGATAGGTAAGAAGTACAATCCTGTGCCCCTCCCTTTCCCAAGATGTTTTACAGAGATATCAGAAAATTTTGTTCACAAATGATTAGCGAACATTTGGAGGAAGAGGAATGGGTAGCTTGGCTGTCAGCTTCCATCCTTTTTGTACATTGGGCTGAAATATGACCAGGCTGGCAGAAGGACCTGGGAGTACTTAAGCATCTAAGATTCCATAAATTTTGATTGATTTGATAATTTGTTAATGCAAAAGAAGTGCATGTTGTCCCATTCTTTTCATCTGCCACATGTCTGCTAGGAGAGGGCCTAGATTTTGGAAGATGGGGTATATACTGAGAAACATAGTGCACCTTTGGGACTAAGACATGGTGATGCAGCTGGTAGAGGGAGCAGATTATTTTCTTCCCTTCATAAGGATCAGTGGTATTCTGAATACTGTGAAGGAGAGCTACCAATCCTTCTTTGCTTTGGTGTGGCAGGGACAACTAATGTTCCCAAGCATTTTACTCCCTCTGTTCCCAATGGCAATTTGTGGATCAAAAAGTAGTGCTTTATTCCTTCCTTCCTGCCTGACTCCAATCCACCCACCCATCCACTGTCATGGAACAGTCATGGCACCATAGAGACTGCTATCTAGCAGTGATAGAGACTTGCATAGAGCTCAGACCCTGCACAGAAAGTTAGTTAACAAACCTTGACAAGTTGTTTCTGAACACTTAATATATGTTTTCTCAAAATCACCTACGAAATATCAGCATTATTCAGGACTGCCTCAGAGTTTTGACCTTCAAAATTAAGAGTTGAATCACACACAAATTTTCATATGGTTTAGTTTCAGTGGTTCATACAAGATGCTTGACTCAATTAAATAGAGAATTAAATCATAATTAGTTCAGAGTTAAGGGAATCAATCTTATATTGTATGGAACACCTAGAAGCTTGAAAGTGCAAGGCATTCCCTTTCAACTACAAGAGAAAATGAAAGGAAGACAAACATAACTTTCTCTTGTTTTGATTTTTAAGAGCAGTAGGTAAGATTTAAATCAAGCTCCTAGTAAGTAGTGAGAATAGTAATAAACTAATTCATGAAGGATTTACTAAAGTGTTCAGGCAGCTGTAAGTTCAAGGCAAATACTTCTACTCAGAAACTTATAATTAAAAATTGTAATAATGTACCAAATACTAAAGGGATAGTCATGATGGAAATATCTAATGAAACAACTTTATTCCATATCATAATACTGACAAAGAAGAAGGATTCAAATGAGGAGCATTCATCTTTGATGAAGATATAGGTCTGTCTTGATACTTTAACAAAAGCTCACACTAGAAGTAATCCCATTCTGTTTGAATCACCTCTCTCTGCCCCTCTCACTAGCCAATTTGGAAAGATCAATTCAGATTCATCCAGGCAGTGTTCTACTGTTGTGTGTGTTTGACGGGATTGTTTTCTCATTGGTTAGGGATTTTTTTGGTTGGTATAGGGTTTTTTTGGTGTGGAAGGTTTGTTTAGGATTTTGTTTGGGGGTTTTTATGGGTGGTATTTTTTGGCTTGTTGTTGTTTTTGGTTGGTTGGTTGCTTTTTGTTTGTTTTTTACAAAAATAAACCCAACTACCTGGATACCATGGAACTGTTTGTATTAGGACAGTTTAAATTTCTGTTTCTTTAAACTTTGTGTGAATAATTTAATAGCTTGAATTTCTATATTCCTTTGACTTGATTTTTTTTTATCTTGTTGCATTTTATAAACAAAAATATTTTGCTTGCATTTCTTTATATGAAGTTGTAATCTTGTATACCTCTGCTTGGGAAGGTGATGCTTGCAAATAGAATTTGGGACAAATTTTGATAGTTACAGTTTTATTTTTCTGGGTTACTGGGCTAGATAAATATTTCAGAATTCCCCAAATTTGCAATTCCAATGGAAACCCAGTTTAAAATTTGACTGCTGTGTAACTAATTAGCTACTTTCCCGGCTTCACAGGGCATTTTTTTGTTGTAAAGGCAAGCTTTAGAATAACTGTCTCTTTTACAAGCTAATAGAAATATCATTAATCTGTGTAAAATTGTCCTTTTACAATCTCTTTACGTGTGATGACGTTACCATTAGTATCCTTCAGGGTGCTGCTCAGCAGTGAGTAGTAGTCACTTGAAGCAGCGTGTTGCCTGATGTGTCCAAACCAAAATGCCATGCCTAAAATTTCCTTGTGGCACTTGGCTTTTCAATGTCTTGTGATTTATTCTTTCTTTGTGCAGCACTATGCCAAATGTCCAGGCACAGCATTTCTCTCTAGTTAGCTTGAAAATTATGAAGGGGTATGCAGAAATTTTACAGTACATATTTCATTACTGCTTGATTATTTCTTTTCTGATGACTTGGATCACCAAGATACTGTTTTGACTTTATATACTGTAATTCTTTTTAGACTTCAGTCTGCCAGTCCAGGTCTCTAGTCAAAGTTTGGACTCTTCAGTTGTGAGCAGCAAAAGGTTTTTACACTCCGCAGTATCCATATGGTTCTCTTTGTTCAATATGCACAAGCACTGGTTTTGTGTTTAACTTTCTTTCACCAACACTTGCATTAGTTATGTAAGTGGAAAAATCAGCTCTTACAGGTTTGATAAATAATTTTTCCGAACTTCTCAAAATTAAAGTGAATGGGAGAGTATTTGTGAATGATATTTTTTAAGTATAAAATTGTCTGAACAGTATAATTGGATGACCAGATTTCAGAAACTGATAAAACAGCCTAAATATTAATTCATTTTCTTTGGTGATAATTTTTTGTTGTGTGTAAAGTTGTTGTGGTACGTCCAGCAAACCAATGTTTTCTGATTGCCTAAAAGCACAGAATATGTTTTTCCCTTAATTTTTGAAGTGATATATATTAAAGTATTGAGAGTTACTATTAAGACTAGCCTTTGAAAGTTTGCTCTTTGAGGGGGGTTAATGTCTTTACTAGCTAACATGACCTTTCGAGGTCCCTTCCAACTCCTAATGTTCTGTGATTCTGTGACAGATAACTCCTGTTACCAATACCAGAGCTTTTTACATATTTTGTTCTATTTCTTCTTAAAAGCTTAGGTATTGTGCCTATTATTTTGAAGAGTTTAATTTGATTCCTTAAGAGGCTTATGTCTGAACTACTCTCAGTTTTATTAGGTCCCAGCAGTTTGTGCTATTGATCTTTTAAGTAAACACTAAGTGATTCAAATGGAAGCTTTCTGAAACCTCATTCACAATTTATTTTTTTTTAGTCCTTAAAAATAAGCATTTATCTTACATTTTCAGTACATTAAAAGAGCAGTCTGTCATTTAGTATGCCCCTCATTTGGTGACCAGTGAAAGTCAAAGTCAGATGAGCTAATCCTCTGCGCAGTGGTGTGGAGTTGATGTATGGGAGTCAGTCAGTTACAGAAAAGATTCATTCCCAGTTCTTTGGATGCCTCTTTCCGCACTGGTGAAAATTCATATCAGCTTGCTGAAGAAAGAAACTGTTCAATGAATATGAGAATTCACTTTATTTTTAACTTAAATGTGTGTATTTCCTTTTACTTTACATTTGTTCCTAAGTAGAAAAGTTCCAAACCAGTGGACATTTATTTTTACTTTTCCTTTTTCATTGTTAAGTACTTATTTTTGAGATTTGCTACAGCATATCTGACTTTACCCGTGGATTTAAGCAGATCTGGACAGATTTACAAGGAAACATAGATTTTGTTTAATATATAGAATATTCAGCCATTCGTGTGTCTGGTTCCTCATGTGAAATAGTGGGCTTATTGATCTTCCCTTCTGAAACGGACACACAAAATTCATTGTCTAAGCAGGAGCTTTCACACAAGGTATGCTAACCTGCAGGTGCTGGGTTGCTCTGTGTAAAAAACAAAAACCAACCAAACAAAAAAGCTGTGACTGGCTCCAAAGCACCTGAAGAATTGCTGGGGATTAAAAAACTGACTAAGTAGGGTTGTGTGATGCAAAGCTCTGCAGGTTTCCCAGCTCTGAGCTCTGTGCAGAGCTTTGTGCACAACATGTGTGAGTCTTCTTGCAGTAGGTGAAGGGACATGAGTGTGTTTTAAAACTTTGTCAGTTACTGTGGGAAAGGAAGAAAACCCTATGTATACAAATAGTAGCCATGGGATATCTTCAAATTTTGCCCACTCCGTGGCAGATAGAAGTTGTTTATTTCTTTGTCCTGTTTGGAACAGCTCCATTAACTACTAAATAATTTTCTTTTTGTGTGTTTACTCGTCAGGATACTGCTGTGCTCTTTAAGCTGTCACTAACTGAAACAGGCTAACAATATAATCGTAGCAGGCTGATGGAATACAAAGTGAGAAATGTCTTGCTAGAATAAAGTGCACTTATCTTTGGTCTTTGAATGCAACAGTGTGATAAATGTATTGTGTGAAAGTCTTACATTAAGGAGGATAAATAATATTTACAAAAAATTCTCGCTTCTGATTATTGGAGTGATTTGTGATACCTGTATTGATCTCTATCCCAAAAGCTTAACAGATATTGTCTGCTGGATTCCTTGCAAAATCAATGCTAACCATTTTCAGAGAAGGAGTTAGAATCAGATGGGAATGTTCTTGTATGCTGTGACTAGCCATTTGTTTTCTAGTTATTGTTATTTATACCAGCCTTGGAAAGATTAAAAAATGTGTGGCTTGTGTCACAGATACTCCTCTCTCTATTACATTATTTTAATTTTTTCCCTTAGGCTCTTCTTTTCTCTCCATTGTTTAAGGATATTGGATCTTTTCACACACATGTAGAAATGAGGTTTGAAATCTTTTGGTAAACATCATGAGGGGGAGTGAACTTGTCGACAACACTTTATGATTAGATGGGATGTTTTTCCCATGTGGTGAGCAGGTTTTGTTCTACCCTAAATACACTTCACTCTGAAATACTTTTTTTTTTTTTTTATTGGGAAAGCTTCACACAATCTCTCAGTTCTTTATCACCCTGGATAAGTATTAAAATTGTTTCAAAATACATCAGCATCTTTCCTTAGCACATGAGCTTTGACCAATGATCCTTTTACAAATTTTGTTCTTTAATTTGGTGGATGCTACATGTAAGCAGCAGAGAGAGAAGAGAGTGATGCTGACAGGTCATAAACTAACCTTTCTACAAGCTCTTCAAGAGGGCACTGATGGTGAACAATTCTGGAAACCAGCACAATATGTTACATGCTAAAATCACATGTTCCTTGTACTTCGTTGGGATTTGCAGAATCCCCAAATCTGTGCTTGTATATGTTTCAACCTCCTTTACAAGCAAAATGCACCAACTTGCCTTTTGGGTCACAACTGTTGAAACTTTTTGAATTACAGTAGTCTAGTGCTACAACAGCTTTAAGCCCATATGATTTTTTTAAATTATTTTAAAATTAAGGCCTCCACAGTCATATCTAGGTAAATGCAAATAGAATCTTCCCCTTATTGTAATCACAGAAATCTTGACATTCCTGGCTGTATGTTCTGATGCGGCAGAAGTAACTGAATCTTCCCTTCATGAGCAAGAAGGTAAAGGCATGAAAATAAGGGAAGCTTAGTTGAGAAAAGTAAAGTCCTTATTTTCCTTAAAGGCAGCAAAGTAGTGGCAGAGTAGAAAATGAAATCTCAGCTCAAACTGAAGAGACAGAAAAATTCAGGGGAGATCTGTGGGAAAAAGTACAGCAAGATACACCAGTCATGAACTGAACTGTTCTGAAGAGATGGTGTGATTATTTCAGCCTCCAAAATAGTTCTTAGGACATGTTGGAAAAAAAAGTTAATAAAATCAAATTAATATTGGAACACATAAATATCTCCTTTTTTTTTTTTTTTGTTGACAGAAAAGAATTAGAGGAAGGATAATGTGTTTGAATGCTTTAAAAAAATCTTCAGAGAGATAGAAGCTCTTTCACAGAATCACAGAATGTGTCAGGTTGGAAAGGACCTTGAAGGTCATCTAGTCCAACCCCCTGTAGTAAGCAGGACACTTAAATGCTTTTATTCCATTCAAAGATACTTTTAAGGTAATAAACTTCTTGTATGTGCTTAATTATTTTTTTTATCAGAAACATACTTACAAGACAGAAATTTTTCTTTCCTGTTTCATAATTTGGCAAGGGGCAGGGAACTTCCAAGTTTCTTGAAGTGGGATTTGGTACATCTCGGAGTACACTAAGGAAATATTGCATATGCTTTTTTAATTCCTTTTGAGATGGTAAAAGTTTTCTTGGTATTGAATATCTAATTTCCTTAGTTTTAATTTTATTTTTAGTGTCATTGTCTTAGGTTATGTAGACTTCTGTCTTTTTTTTTTGCGGGAATTTTGGTCATTCAAAAGCCTTAGTTAGTGAAAAGCCCCACCTTTCACTTTTTTCTTCCTACTGATATTCCACACATGTTTAATCAGTCTTGTGACTTGTGACTTAGACTTACTTTTCACCCTAGCATTTGATACTCCATCACTCATTTTGTTAGCACATTCTTTGTATGCTGATAATTAAGATCTGTATAGGTAAAAGCATCACTCAGCTTTTCAGATAGGTTTGTGTTGTGCTCCTGCCTCTTCATGTTTTATTTAACCTTCTGGTATTTTTTTTTCAGTTGTCCACCCACAAAATCATATTTTTAACCTTGAGCTCAGCTTAAGTGTTGTTAGAATTGCAAATTCATTCATATTTCAAACTCCTGTTCAAGACTGGGTCCCCAGGGCTATGAGATTTCGTTAAATGTCAGAGCTCCAGTTTATGCTGTATTGTATTTAATTAGGATTCCAACTAACATGCTTTCTTGAGGTTTTTAAGTCTGCATGATAACAAGAGAAAAAAGAATCTTTTGCCCTAAAACTTCAGTGTTATTAAGCCACAGGATATCAATCTTCTGGGTCTCTGTATGTGGAAATGTACAGTTTACGGGAAAGACTTTAAAACTGAGCCCTTAATGGAAGTACTTTTTACAGTTACTAAAGAGTTGTCTTTCTGCATTTTCACTTAAAAATGTATTTTTGAGCACAACTTTCCTGTTGTTTATACCAGGTGCATCACTATGAGAAGTCAGTTATTGAAGTTATGTTCTCTCAATTTGTGTGCATCCTGCAGTTGATACACACATGACTCTGGACACAAGCTGGACCCTTCCTGAAGGCTTGTTCTTGCAGTAATTTTGACACTCTACAAGTGGAGTTTGGGTACCAGTGGAAACAGTCAATGGAGTGCAGCAGGCAAAATAGGTATATAGAGCTGACCTATGTCATCCTAGGAAGTCTTCCTCTCCTACATGGTATTTCCTGTGTAGCTTATATGTCTTAGAAAGTATATTTTGCCACTTCTTAGGCTTTGGTTGTGTAAACTGACCTAGGTGTTATTCTAAAACACCAGCAGAGAAAAAGAGCATACAATATGTGTATATATACCATTTGTATGAATCAACCTCCAAAACAGACTATTGGGATGTAAAGTTAAAGTTATCTGTTACAGAATAATTTTTCATTTAAACTTGTAATTTAAAATGAATTATCTAAATTCTTACCTAAACATCTGATTTCAGAAGGTGGTGATAATATAGTGCTCTGTCTGCAAAGTCAGTTGCTGCAATCTAGAATATGATGTTGGTGCAGTGAGTTTCCCATGTCAAAATTTCAGCTGTAAAAAATCATGATGCCTTTTTTTTTTAGGAAGCTGTTTAATTGATAACACCATTGGAGTGCTATAATGATGTTATGATTCTAGGTCCAGAGAAGTCCTACCATTGATCTTCACTGAGTATGTTTCAGTATTCAGTTTCTGTTCCACCTAATCCTAAGAAGCAAAGCTTTTTTCCAGGTAGAAGTGGCAATTTCCAAATTCAAAATTAGGTTGTACACCACTTTGGAAATTTTCTTTAGCTTATTTGGTGATTGTTCTTGAGCACATCATGTTCCTTCAAATAAGAGTGCTGGATAACAAATACCAACATTTAAAAGGGTAGAAAAGCCAGAGAATGAAAAGAGCATTTATAGCAGTAGTTGCAGGCTAAGCTTCCTTTGATGTAAACAGTATTGTTGCAAGTTCCCACTGCTCCTCTGCCTCTTAAGTTAAAGGTGGTAAGTAAAGGATAAGCAGGTGATGAAGGGCATTGTGTTTACTTTCAGATAATCTAAATTCAATTCCTGATAAAAATCAAAAACATGCTATTTTTCTCTCACGTAAGGGTATACCAAGGGTAGATCATTTTAGATCATGAGGTCTTCAGGTGCTAGTGTGAAGTTGCCATAAACATATCTTCTGTAGCCTCTGTTTAATTCTTTTGCTTCCTCTGTCCTATATTCTTTGAAAAATGCTGCTGTTGAATTCTATAATATGATATTTCTCTTCTCTCTTATGGTCTGATGAAAAGTATCTGTTAACTGATTTAGCATATGTTTAAATAGGGCAGTTGGGATCTCAGAATGTTTCTGAAAGGATCTTTGTGAATTTGTGCAATTGTATTCCTGTACTGAATAACAGTCATGATCTTACAGGATATTTTGGTAGCTTGTTTTTTTTACAGAAAGTAGAATGAAAAGCTTACCTTTTATTTAGGAAAACTAAATGTGAGGTGGAAGAATACAGTAGTATCTGTGTATCTCAATTAGTTTTATGCCTTTATTCAGAAGATAATATAAAGCTGTTTTTGGAAAGCACTGCCTTTATGGTTTTAAAGTATGTTCTTTGCCATTAAACACCTTAAAGGTCATTCTGTCTTAAAATTAATAATTCTGCCTTCTGTGTTGCTGACTATGCATGACTTTTGGTATCGCCTCATTTTTCATCACAGAATCAAGGGAAGAAAAACCCATTACTACTGATACTACACTTAAATACTATCAAATGGAATTTTGGTTTTCTCTTGCTTAAGAACATTTTTCCTAGTGAAAAGGAAACAATTGTCATGATGTGGTGACACCATGCTTTAAATAAAACACGGAGCTCATTTCCTTTCAGTCTAGTCATTTAAAGCATGGTGTCACCACAAGTGTGGCACAGCACTTCATTATTGCTACAAATCTATATCATGTGGTCTGCTGGAAAACCTCTCCTCTTGTTTGATGGTGGGAGAATTAAAAAAGTCAGTCAACATGTCTAAAAATGTGTAATACTTTTTCATTGGAAACTCTGATTATATTCTCTAAACTTCAGTTTCTGAATTTAGGTTTCTAGGCTAAACTTTACCAAATGAGCTTCAGAGCTCAAATGCCTAGCTTTCTCTGAACTTCAGTAGACATGCCAAGCTGCACTGCACATCCTAGCAGTAGTTAAATTTGGACATATAGATAAGAGAAGAAATTTTTACAAGCATTGAGAATATGCAGCTGAATATTGGGGAGCTCAAGAAATCATTCATTAATGTCAAATTTGATTATTATCTGTAGAGGTGCTTTAAGAGGGCAAATGATATTTTGTGAATTCACTATATGGCTGAAAAGAAATAATACAGAATTTTTTAATGTTTTTCCTCATTGAAGAGTTCTAAAAGGATTTTGAAAATCTTAGAAATATTCATTTCAGTGTTTTCCTGTCCAGTTTAATGTCAGTTCTGGCTGACCGAGATGGCTGACGAAATGACAATGCTAAAAATGTACTGGCCTTTTATATGTATTTTTGACTCTTATTAATAATCAAAATAATTCTTAGTTGTTTATTCTATTGATAATCCTAGCCACCAATTATGTAGCTGATTTCATGCTGCTAAGATTTATGGGCATTCTGGTGGTTCTGTTGAAAAATTACAAACGCCTATGAAATAAGTGAGCTCTGCCTAGTTGCTTCTATAGAAATAATCTTTCTACCATCCACAGGCAGTTCATCAGGCATGAAAGTGCGATAAAGGGCAAGGCAAAAAAAGAATTATTATGGCATTTGTCAGTAATGTGTCTGATCTTGAGAGGCTGTGCAGATGGATATGCAGATGTGTGAAGACAGATTATCTTTCCATCATCTGGATTAATCTCCAGAGTAGGTAGTAATTTCCGACAGGGGTTAGAAGTTGCCCCAAGCCTGTCCCTTGTACGCCATTGCTGACAGCAGAATAAAGTGAGTAGCCACTTCTTTGATGTGCTGCATGGTAAATGAGATCTGTGTGAGTCTCAATTCAGACTTCGAGAAGATGATTAAATATAATATTTTCCTCAAATGTTTTTCACTTAAGTGGCTGTTTCTGTAAATAATGTACTACTGTTCAGGCAGAAAGTGTCTGGTTTAGTTAATGATTCCTATTGAAACTCCCTCGGTCTGATTAACTAACTTGCTATGTTGTGGGTTTTTTGATGAAGACAAAGTAGTCAAATATTTTTCATGGTGTTTCAAATGCCATGCTTTAGGGATATCTTGGTACAAATCATTATTGTTGAAAAGTCCAGACATTATTTTCATGCTTCTATATGTTTCATAAATATATACAATGTACTGTAATTAATATTCCGCTATTTATGCTGTGAGTGGGAGAAAATAATTCATTCTCCAGCAGACCAATGAAGGATCTACTCTTACTTGCCATTTTAGTAAAATTGCAGAAAGTGGTGTTTCATATTGTAGTTGCTTTAGGCTTCACATCTATCCCCTTTCATAGATTGTTTTCTTTTTACAATCTGTTCAGCAGAGGTAGTATAGATGACAAAATATATTATGAAGATATCTTGCAATAACTAACACTGTGCTTTCCATCTCTATGGAAGAGCGATTGGGAATTGGGGCACTGTTTAGAGGGGAACTGTGTGTGAGAGAGGGCAAATAAATTCACTTCTTGTTTCATTCATTTTTTATTTTTTATTTTCTTTTGCTTTGCTTGATAAAGACTACACATTAAGAACATCATCTTGTAATCTACGAGCATGTTTTATAGAAGTACAATGCGGGTCTGATATGAGGCATCCGTAGCTAGAGAAAGGCACATATTTCTTGGTCAGCATTTTTACTTTTCAGTGCAATTTAATATGTTCCAATTTCTCACTTTTTCAGTGCTTTTGTTCTCTCTCTATCCTGACTAAATAGTGTGGGGGTTTTTTGTGTGGCTTGTTTGGTCTTTTTTGGTGTGTGTGTTCAGTTTTGGTGTGTTCTGGGTTTTTTTTGATAAGCAAGTTTCAGCGTGGTTACATTTTGAAGTTCACAATGGACTATAGTAGAAAGCCAAGTAATGCAATTAATAACAGTAGGTTTATAAGCCATTCCTTTAGATACATTGTGACTGAGGCAGAGAGCATCATACAAGGTCCTTTAGAAGTATTTGCCCAAAGCTGGGGATGAATACTGAAATGTGATGGTTGGGCTTGATGATCCTGGGGGTCTTTCAGTCTTAAAGATTCAATGATAATACCTATAAGCAAGTGAGTCATAGTAGTTTGCTTCTACATGTTGTTAAAAATATATTAACAAATTCTTATTTGACTTAAGTGGGATTACTCTCATACATGTACAATAAAGCACATGTGCTTCAGGTCACAAATAATGGTCAATATCCTGTGATATCTTTAAGCCAATAACTCAAATTCTCAACTTCACTAGCACTAGTTAGGCATACAATTCAAGATTATTTACAGACATAGTTAAAACTAGCATTATGTTATAGAATGTACAGAATTAAAGACCTTTCCAGTCTTCTCTGGGCTCTTTCAAAGTCAAAAGAGATAGTTTTGTAAGAAACAAAATGTCACACACTTGGTTGCTAGGCAGTTGCCACTAATTGTGTTTCTAGGATGACATTGCAGAGTCTTAACAGGGCAAAGCCTCAGCAACCACAGATCTTTATGTAATGGTGTTTGTTCCAAGTTTTGATGCTAGCCCTTTAGAACAAGGACCCATAAATTATGGTTACTCCTGCCTGTTGGTGTTTCAGTAGTTTATAGTCATGTTGCATAGGAATTGGATCCTTGCTGTAGCTAAACCTATTTATTAGGGATAACACAGCTGCACTGAAGAGAATGGTTCTTCAGTTTTGAGGGAGGAACACAAATTCAATGAGCATTTCCAAACCACTCTCTTAAGAAAAGTTCTTTTCCCTGATTAAGTCACTATAGTGCTATCAAATCCAGATACTGTTAATAACTAAGTGTGAAAACAATCATAATGTTCCATGGAGCAAAATCTACTGAAAGCAGGAATTGAATTATCTGATGTAAAATGGTGTCTGATAAGTGGAAAAAAATGGATTTTACAAATTTCTAAAATGGCATCACAATGACCTATTTGGCCAAGGTGTTTTAAATGCATATTGTTAATCTGATGCTTAAAATTTTCTTTTTTTCCATTTTGGAACATTTTAAAGACATCTTAAACATTCCCCTCTTCCCCCATCAACCAGTTATATTTAAATTTTATTAGGATGAGCATGAAAAATCAGTAGTAAGTTTAGAAAATCTTGTCCCTAGATTATAGTTATCTTTGGTTTATATGTTAGGTATATAACTCTGACTTTTATAAAGTCAATAATTTATATGGAATGGATCCTCATCCTTCCTCCACTAGAGCACTATATGCAGCCTGTTAAGATGAGATGAATGACTACTGACATCACTTATGTTGCTGTGTAGAGAGAGGGGTTTTGTCACCATCTGTTGTATGAATCATGTTTTCCTTATGATTTTGTAGGAGACTAAATATAACAGGAACAAAAAAAAAAAAGGAAGTTGGGGGAGAAGGAGAAAACTATTGGATATTATGGTCGGCTGGAGGATTCATCTTGTTATGAATGGAGTACTGTTTGCCTTGGCTTCTTTTACTGGAACTTTTGTACAGGTATCTAGTTTGTACCAGCTTGGGGAAAAGTGAGAGCAGTGGTTTTCTTACTACAGAAGCACAGAATGGTTGAGGCTATAAGGGACCTCTGGAGGTCATCTGGTCCAACCCTGCTGCTCAAGCAGGGCCAGTCTAGGGCCAGCTGTCCAGGTCCAGGTTAGCATGAATATCTCTGAGGGAGACTCCACCACTTCTCCAGGCAGCCTATCTCAGTGCCTGGTCACCCTCACAATGTAAAAGTTCTCTCTGATGTTCAGAGGGAACCGCCTGTGTTTCAGCGTGTGCCCATTGCTTCTACTCCCATCACTGGGCACCACCAAAAAGAGCCTGACTCTTTGTACCCTCCATTTAGGTATTTGTGCACGTTTGCAATGCTCCTGAGTCTGCTCTTCTCCAGGCTGGACAGCCTCAGCTCTCCCAGTCTTTCCTCACAGGAGAGATGCTCAAGTCTCGTGGTCATGATTGTGGCCCTTGGATGGACTCTATTATGTCCATATCTCATGTGAACTGGGGAGCCTAGAACTGGGCCCAGTTTTGCTGAGTATTTTGCAGTAAGGAATGGCACTTACACACAGCTCACTGAGAATCAATGTACCTTCACTTCTGTCAAGCAAAATTTTTTTTTTTTTTTTCCAGTTTAACTACTTGGTGTTTATCCTACGTGCTCATGTGGTGAGGTGTTTCTGGGTTGAGGGCTTTTATTAAAAAGAAAAAAAAAGTGTCTTTATTACAGAAAATCAAAACCTTAGCAAATTCAGTCAAACAGCTTTCTGGTGATTGGGGGTTGAGGAGGAAGCACTACGTGCAAGTAACACCCACACACCAGTAGTCTTTACAGACTGCCATAATCACAATTTGCTTTCCCAGATAGATAGTGTCTTTCCTGCCTTGCCCAGAAGAGTTATGTAGGTGGATGAATGAAGTAATGTTCTAGAAAACATTGCCCACAAAATAAGTTCCCCACAGTACCTGAATGACAAACTGTTAGCTTATATACAGTTTAATTTTGGTTTTGAACAAATGATGTCAGAAGGAGTCAACAGTATTAATCATTAAAGAAAGACAGGTTTTTAGAGAAAAACTAAAGCAACTGGCATTATTATTGCTTGTTAACTGTCTTAGGCAATTATCAGTAGTTGCATATGGAATGACTACTTTCAAAACAGAGCAGCAATTAAATCCCATCAGGAGAACTCCAGAAGTCATTAAGCTGAGTGGAGGGCAGTTGAACAGCACCAGTTTTCTATTATGTTATCAGTAATTCTTATGGAAGATGGAGTGGCCAACATGTGATAAAATGAGCCCACAGAAGCTACTTAGATGTAAGAAACTTCAGAAATGGCAAGACAATACACTTTCTAGGCAACAGTGTAGGAATAAAGGAGTGAGCCACAACTGTGCTTCTGTTCACCAAGCTGTACATACTCATAGCTACAAACCTGTGAAGGACTGTGCTCCTGGGGTTGGACTGGTGCATAGGTGCCCCAATAACACATTGATGGCCCTTCAGGGTATTTGTTTTTCCTGCTAGATTCCTTGTTTTCACCCAGTCCCCATGGTACTCCCTCTGGCTTAGCACTCTCTTCCTCCTTTGTAACTCTCTGCTATTCTGCTTCTGAAGCTACACATCCAATGGTATTTTCTTAAAGCTCCCTGTTCTCAGTGCTTTGGGACAGATGTTAAAAGTTGGTGAGTTAGTAAGAGAACCTGTATGCTCAGAGTTACATAAGGTATGCTACATGTTATTTGAAACATCCGCCTCTGGATTTAATCCCGGAATCTGGTATTCATGGTCTGAGTGCCAGGCTAGGAAACAAGGCCCATGTTACACAGTTTTTGTTCCTTTTCTCTCAGCTCCACAGCATCCATTGAGCCTTGTATCTTCCTAAAGGGAAGAGGAAGTTGGCAAACGTTTCTAGACTTATAAATGTCCATATCCATAGAGGAAGATCTAGACAATTATTTGCCTATTTTCCCAGTCTCTTTAGTGGGTACAGGAGAGTGGCATCAGATGGACCCACATTAATCTTTATACTAATCTGGAAGAAAAAAAATTGCTACATTAATATGCTCAGATCATTTTATATGTTAAGTTATATGTCAGATCATGAGACATGATTCCAAATGTTAGTGAAGTGACCTTTCCACTGCCAAATGGCACAACCTCCAATTTTTAATGGTTTTGCGTGAGCTCATGCCTAGCTAGGGGCTTTCACATATTCAGGAATAGGAAGAAAGTGCGTCATTTTGATCTGGTTTATCTATGCCATCAGATGAGCTAGTTAGAGAATACTGAAGTAATTTCTAAAATGAATGTGTAACCTCATTGTGCTCAGATTATGAATTTACTGTAGTGTATTTTTCTTATTATGGATACTTTCAATACTGAGCATAGGTATTAATAACCTTCATATATTACATACTTTGGATTGAAGCCGAAAGGTTAAAATTCCAGCTTTGGGTGTGACCTATTCACATCAGACTTCTCAAACAGCAAAATCTACCACTGATGTGAATAGTTTTTGGATCAAGCCTAAAAGTAATTGAGGCACATGTCTTAATTATTCTTAATATAATTCATGATGAGTCATCTCTCCTTCGCAGATTTGGGGAAGGGGACACAGAGAATACACATACAGGTCATATCTATTTGTTCTCACAATATTTTTAAAATTTTTTTTAACATTCTGGTAGGACCTGAGTTACAAAAAATGGTTCCTCCTAAGATAAGTCCAGAATGATGAATCATGAGACTTACCTGTAATTTTGGTAGAGTATGCAGTTTATTTAATTCTCCACATAAGAGCACATGAATATAGGTTTATAGAAGAAATTTTTTGCTAAGAAATCAAGAGAGAATTAAAATGTTTGGATGATGTTTTCCATATATTAAGCCACCCCTTGTGCCCAGCCCAGCTCTCTCGCCTGCTAAAGATAATGTTTTTCCAACTTTCAGTGATGAAAAGAAGAAAGGTCTCCAGCATACAGACTTCAGAAACAGGGAGTGTTTTGGCATACTTATTAACACACTTTGTTTTGCAGATAATGAGAGCATTGCAAGCTGTTTGGGTCTTTTGTCTAAAAATTCCCACCAGAGGCTCTCATAAGCCACGGTGGCTTTCAGTGACTGATTCCTGTGGAGCCTAAGTCTGGTTTAGCTGTCATTGTCAGCTGTTTCTTGTGCTTATTGGTGCTTGTGTCACTATCAGCAGGCACCTTGCCAGAGTTCTCAGAAATCCACTGGCTTTAGGTGTCCTTTCCTGCACTCCCTTCTTCGTGGTTGCAATTTTTATCAGCTTCTCGTGGAAGAGAGCTGTCATTTTTAAGTACATCACATGATGACATAGATTAGCTTGCATTGCCCTGTCCTGGCTAGAAGTGAAATGGAACTAATGACTGGCATATGGAAACAGAAGGTACAACCACAGCGGATGGAGTGGATCAGACCTTGCTGTCCTTTGATATTTTCAACAAGCCAATAATCAGCAGTAATTGGGATTTTTTTTAATGAGTTTTCCAGTGTATGCTACAGACTAGAATAGTAACTTTTTAATTCTTTATAGTTATTAGTCATATCATAAAATTCTGTAAGACCCTTCTTTTCTCGACACTTGCAGCTTTTTCCTAAAAGCTGATACACAGCAAGAGGCGACAGAGTTTATGTATGGAGAACAGGCAATCACAGTAACTATCCTTCATATCAAAAGAGAAGAGTGGAAAATTACTTTGTCAGGCTTAATAGAAAAATGGAAAGTCATGTGTTCTCAGCGGAAGACTTGATTTTTTTTTTAAATTTTTTTTCCTCAAATTCCTCCTCCCCACCCCACGCTCCACCCCTCCCAGTCTGACTCTCATTAAAGCACAGAGTCTTATAGGCCCATAGGGAAATAACTGGGGATGGTAATTGGGGAATAGGAGAAGCTTTCCCTGTATATTTCTGTGTCACTCCATATAGATGGCTAATAGTATCTTGAATCTGGAAGATCATGAAAGGGCTGCAGGACACTAATGAGAAATGTCCCAGTTCTGAAGTGGAAACTGTCCCATGTTTACTATAAATAGCTTAGAAACAACCAGAAGAATAGCTGGGAATCTATAACATTTAGAAATGTTAGATTTGGTTTTAGAAGCTTGAGAGTGGATGTTGAGGACTCTCTGTGAACCAGAACTCAGCTGTACACTTCTGTCTGGCACTTAGGCTTAGATGCTGTTGCAACCTGCATCACTTGGAAGGCTCTCATCTGGAACAGATCTCTGATCCCTTAAAGGTTGTAATAAGTGATAGTCTGAAAAAATACAAGAATATGTCTTTTTGACAGCCTGGAGCCCAGTGAGTCCTCTGATCAGAGCTCCTCACAGTCCTCAGTTTCCCTCTGTTTCCGGTGAGTCTTAAACGATTTTTTTAGAGTGGAGAACCTTCAATGTAAACAGTATAAACAGATAGAGGAGGAAGGGAGGAGAGGGAAGTAGAGAAGCATCATTATTACTCCTAATAGATTATTCCCCAATATAGCATCTTTTTTTTTTTTCTTAAAGCTTTAAGGAGATGAAATATGATCATTTTGGAAGAAACTGGAGAATATGAGGGGATGCTTCCTTTCAGCCTGAAGAATTTACACATTCTTAAAGATTCTTAAGTACTACAAGGAAATGAAATATAACATGAATGTCAATCCACAGCATTTCTTGTTGGCCAGGCAATTGTCCACCCTGCCTGTACAGGCCAGGTATGAGAAATTCAGATGTCTCACAGGGAATGTAGGTTCCACCACATGGACTAGCCCAAAAGCAGATAATGTACCAGTCAGCAACTAGCATCTAGGTCACCTCTCAAATTCAGGTCCAAATTTATATAAACCCCAAATTTGTGAGTGGGGTGGTGTTTCCTGTTTCCAGCGTCTGAAGTAGGGCTGTGCATTCAGATACCATAAATCAGCAGAAAATAAGAAAATAACAGACTAATGAAATCATTTGGCTTCCAGAGAATTTTCAGCAGCAGTTTTTCATGCATGGTACAGGTAACCAAGTGTATTTGTCCCTGAGACTCTGCACCACTGAACACCTTAGGCAAAGAAAGATGAAGTGGTGCTTTTTAACATTGGTTCTGTCACTTTGATCTCAATGTGCTCTAGCTCATTCTCAGGTCTGTATTTTGCTTCTGTTCTCTTTTCCTGCTCTCCTTATAAAACAAAACCTATCATACTGTGTGTTATAATTATCCCCACTCACAGTGATATAATTTGGAAGCATCCTTTGGGTTTTTTGCTTTGTTTTTAAAATTGGGAAGAAATATCTTTGTAATAATCCATATTTCCTTTACATATGAAGTTTTTGTCCTGTACAGATTAGGATACTGGAAAAGCAGAGGTTGTTATTTATACAGAGCTATGTAGTTGGCAGCAGTAAACTTGAAAATCCTAACAATGCATGCAGTCTTTCTGCCTGTTGCTTTAACAAACTGGTTCCGCAGTAGAGATGTGCCCCTTACCAGGACTGTAATAGATCTGAAAGACACCACCTAATGCTCTAATCACCACACTGTAAAAGAAAGCAGGACACAATCTGTAGGAACATTTAAAGCATGTCAGTTTGAATACAAATATAGCTACGAAACTATGAGAAAGACATGCCTGTTTTAAAATCATCTGCTACAGACATTTCACAAAACACATCTAATTGCTGGTTTCCAGTGCTATTAAAGGTTTAGAAAAAGTTGTTATTCTCCAGCTTTATCAATCTAATAGCAGACACCACATCTCTCAAACTTTGCCTTGCTTTAAAAACAATAGGCTGAAATGCAGTCCTTCAAAACACATGTGATTTACTATGTTCATTGCATCACTAATATGGCAAATTAATGATACTATGTTTAATATAGAGTGGATTACAACTGAATTAATGCTACAAATGAGCTCAAGACCAGTAGAAAGACTTCTTGTAAGACTCCACAAGAAAATTGATATTTAAAATATGATCTTTGACAAAGATCTAAAATGATGAGCATTTGTATTGGGTTTCATGAGCAGATTTCTGTTGTGAATTATACTGTTGAAATTACATCTGGAATATCACTCAGCAGTCCTGAAAGCTAGGCTTTGTAAAAGTATCATAGGTAATGAGCTCTTATCTATTTATTTGATCCAAAGATATTTAGGAAATCTTTCTAGGCAGAGGGTAGCATATTGATAGAGCTAACCTGTGTGGGAAAAGTGCTCATGAGAATGCACTGGTTCACCATACCTAGGACACAAAGTTTCTTGAGCCTTTTAAGCATTGTTTAAAATCTACATTATAGTAAGATTCTATAGTGGGATTTGTGTTGCTGAGTATGTTTTGTTTGTTTTGGTTTTTTTTTTTATAGTTCTATTTACTCTGACAAATCTCAGTTCTGAATGTAGAAGTTAGATGTACTTTCAAATTTACATTGAGTAACTATATTACTCATGTTAGAGATGGTTTTCATTTTAAAGTGTTATAATCTTATGAGCTTTTGGTAGTCAGGTAATTTTTACACATAAGTACTCACAATAAGTAGTTAGCTAGATCCTTGTCCAAAAACATGTGAGTTTTCTAAAGGGAGAGTCTCAGTCCTCTCAATGCACGTGGGTGTGAGATCTGGCTTCTTTGAACTGGGTAATTCTCTGACCTATGGAGGTCAGAAGGTGCTCTGTAGTAAAGGCTATCTAAAGACATACTGTTTATAAAAAAAAAAAAAATAAAAAAATTGTCCCTCATCACAAATCCAGGTAAAATGACTGGGGAGAGGAAGTGGGAAGGAAAAAGGACCTAATGTAGGGTAAGTGTCTCAAAGTTTCTCTGTGTTGGAACTGGTCAGTTCTTTGCATCCACTGCTTCTTCACTCCCCTGCCCATGTTCTAAGACAGTCCATCTTCATGCAAAATACCTCATGTAATTTTAGTTCATCTTGGCTTTAATACAATTAAGATCATCTAATGTTTGTCTGGTTAGCAGAGCATTTTGTCCATTTTCTGAAGCATGGTTGAGGTTTGCCAACAAGGAAGTGCAGCAGTTCTTTTCCCTGACATAAGTATTGCTGAGATATAAACTTTACTAATAGTATATAGTTCAAAAGAAGACTCTTTTTCTTTCATTTAAAAAGAAAAAAAATAGCCCAGAGAGTTTTCTTCTTTCCTATTTTTCCTCTTATGCCCATTATTGCTTCAAATTCCTTTCAAAAAGCAGCACTGACAAACATGCTTCAGCCAACTCTTCCTAGAATGTGGTGCTTTTAAACTCTTTCACCTACTCTCAGCCTTTTACGTTCACCTGAAAACCAGAAGGAAACACCTTCAATTTTAGTATTTTCATCTCTTCATCTCTGTGGATGCTGTTGATGAGGGAGCTGTTCTCAGTTGTTGACTGCAGAAAGCTGTCATAGTGAGTTAGGACAAAAAACTTTTTATGTATTATTTTAATTTCTTTGGCTTCAACTCCAGTCATCTTTGAACATCTTATTAGAATGAAGTATAATTTAATGCTATCAAAGTGAGATATTTATGTAACATCCAGAATGCACTTTCAGTGAGAAATTTTCTCACTACATCTTAACTGCATGGCAATAAAATAATCACTGGTATGCAAATGTTTACATAAGTTGCTCCCAATGTTGTGGTGAAGGTACCTTAAATTCCATAATATCTGTAGACCTCAAAAGATTGGAGAGGCAGGTCACTGTCTAGGAAGACCTGTCTTCATGGTCCCATAGTCTGGACCCTTTTAGAGGCTAACCAGCCAAATCCTTCCTGGCTTTCCTTTAATGACTGTTGTGCACATCTGCATTATGTCTGAAGCTCAGATAGAGTTAAAAATTAAATCTGCAGAGAAATATAAGGACTTGGGCAATGGTACCTGATTATTATCAGCTGAGAGGTCATTAATGTATATAGTTGAAGTCATGCAAGAGTAGGCAGGCAGAACAAATTACTGCTGTGGTATGCAGTGTTCTCCCTGGTTTCTGTATAAACAAGTTTTTCAGGACTGGCAACAGGTTTTTGTGTTGTTTTCTGTTTTATAGCATGAGGCTTATCTGGCTTCCATCCCCCTCTGTGAAGAGCAGACAAAAATCTCCCCAAGCTCTGACTTAGCAGCGGGTCTCCCCAGGCTGTAGTGAGGCCTGCACAGTGCTAGATAAGAAAAGAGTACACTTCAAACAGCTCAGCATTAATCAGCCAGCAAGGCTTCAAGCTCAGTGTTAGAGCAAAGGAATGCAGTTCACAGGCTCGCTTACATTAAATGAAATTAAACGAGACAGACTCACTTAATTCTTGCTTTTAAAAAGCTCTTGAAGTGCTGTTTTAAACTAGTTACTTTGTGATGCCTCTGAGTGAAGCAGTTAATCTGCTCATCAGAGAAGGAAAGCGGCAGACCCTGTGGGATTCTTTCAGAGAAATGCTGGGCTGGCCTTTGAAACAATTTCCTTATATCTTATTCATACCTTTTCAGCATAACATATTGTATCATCTATTATCTTTAACTGGAATGCTCAGCCCCTCCTTTAGTATCCCTGTTAGGGCGATCCTTGTAAGGGATGTAGGTGGAAGCTTAATTGCTCCATGTGTCAACACACAGGGCTTTTACTTTGCACCCAAGAACTACACTGGTGTGATTCAAGACCAACCTTAGCTTGTGAGTTAAAGGGTGGTGAAGGACTGGCAGTGAAACTTTCCTTTGTAATACACGCTGAATTGTGCTGGGGAAGGATATTGTAGAGTTTGAAGAAGTCTGTGTAGAAAGCTAAGCAAAACCAATTGTTTATCTGCTCTTCTCATTTTCAAAGTTTTGAAATTTAGAAGAAAATAAATAAGCTCCATGGTATATTCATGATAATACAAGATTTTTTAAAAGCCACATAGATTGCAAGTAACAAGTATGAGTCTGAAGTCTAAACAGAATGTGCCTAAGAAAGTCCTGTAGTTATAGAAACTATTCCAAAATTATTCCATATTAACGATCTCTTTCCTAATTAAGTGATTAGCCAATCAGAGCAATCAATTTATGCTAATGATAGGGCTAATATTGAATTCCCAGTTGGGGTTTAAATCCATGGCTGTAAGCTTAGTAGCATCTGTTCTAATGATTAAACCATTTGCTCTGTATATCTCTGATACTAGCTCCATTAGCTAAACCAATGATGACTGTAGCTCTTTCACCTTAGGCAGAAAATAAAGAATCTAAGAAATAGTACTGTAGTGGCAAACTCTTAATAGGTATATATTTTTGTTATTGTGTGCTTTGAGCTATGCTGCAGCAAAAACAGGTCTGCAGCACTTAGAGCTGTATCTTTGGGTCCAGCAGAAACAAAGGTCAAAAAAACCTGCCAAAAATATGGAAGACTCACAATAAGCTCTGGAGCCTTTCTGGAGCTCATCTGAATCTGGGCTTCAGCTAAGAAATATTTTTATTATTAACTTTATTCCAAAGATAAAATGAAAAATAAATAAATATTCAACAGAAGGACTGTGAGATGAGAAGACTGATTAAGAACCATAAGGCTAGAAGAAGTGAGGAGCAAAACAAGGAAAAGATGGCAGAGAAAATGTTAGGGAAGTGATGGGAGCAAAAGACAGGCAACAAATTTTGAGACTGGGGAGGAGTCAAAATTACCATGCGGTTAGTAGATGGCACTGAATGCAAAATCTGGCAGGGTCAGAGAATGAGGAACAAGCAGGCTTGGACAAATGCTAGTACATTAGTGCTTTGTCCTGTTCACTTACTGCCTTACATCTAGTGTTGTGACCTGGAAGACAGAGAGCAAAGGTAATTCCATGTCAGACCTGTGCAGTACTGTAACAAGCTGAGCAAGAGGAAATAGGTGAGGACCATATTTAGATGAGGAATTCGTGGCAGAGCACAGCACTCCAGATAACACTGATATGTGGTAGGAAAGGTTGCCAATTTGCTTCCATAGCAATCATCTGATTTGCTTGCATATCCTGCAGAGGAGAAAAAAAATCAGGATTTTAATATTTCTTGCATTCCCTCCTATTTATCCCTTCTCCTTATCCTGCTTTCAGTCATCTGTTCTGAAGTGCACCATGCTTTTCAGTCAAGAATAGCCCACCAACTCTTGCCAATTCCAGTCTTCTGGGATATGCTCTTGTGTTGGGCAGCTGTCTTCCCAAAGACAGGGGCATCACCTCCTTAAAACCTCTTACTTTGATATTCTCAAGCCTGCAAGCTTGAATTTGTCCCAGAAACCAATCATCCAGTTGTCACTCAGCGTGCTATCACCATATGCTAACTTGATGGGAAGCTGTCTTCAAAGGAAATGTGATTGTCCACTCTACCATTTCGTGATTGTGTGGGTGCATATGTGCAACCATGCAGGTGGTGTCTATTGGGTGTATGTAGGGAAGCAGAGTTAGCATGAAATGATTCAAGTGTCAAACAACAGGGAAGTTTGCTAGTCACATATGCTGTGTGAAACCTGGAAGCATTTAGCATTTTCCATTTTTACTTGCAGAGGATCAGAAGCCCCATAGGTCATTTAAAAAGAAAAATAACCACAAAGCCACAAATAAAATAAGCAGGGGGAGGTATTGGGGTCAGTTCAGTAATTACAGACATGAAGTTCATGTAAGTGGAAATACTGATTTATTCACATCTAGCGATTCTCATTTTCAGCAACTGGGATGAGCTACATCTGAAGGCAGAAACGTGATGAAGAGTCCCCAGATACTGGTAGTCTTTGAGAGCAGAAACTATTTTAGAGCATTTAAATGACAATTTTTTTTCAGAGTTGTTAGCTACTAAATCAGCTTATTAGGCAAGCTTCAAAACTCCACTGGGAATCATCCTTCCCCTCCCACCCCCTTTTTAGGAGACAAAGACACAAATCTTTCTTTAAAAAAAATAAAATATGTAAACACAAGTGAATAGCAACATATTCCAACAGTTATATTTTGCAATTCCCTTGTGTTGCGACGAGGACACTTAATTCAGTGTTACTATTCACATCAGTGAGGTGAGGACAATAATGGAAAGGAAGTCTAGGAAGCACCATTTAGGCTTCTGTTTGGAAACTGAGGGCAAATTTCCCAAGGCTCTGTGTAGAATCAGGAAGCTTTGCCAAGTTTGAAACAGCTATTAAAGCCAGATTGCCTAATTTTAACAAATGTGTATAGATGCATGGTCTGGCATATAATGCACAAGCACCTATGGAGCAGTTGTGTGTGGTTAGCAAGGTGCTCAGGATAGAGCACCTTGGTAGAGGATGTAAAGGAGAGGTGCATATATGTGCAGGTAACAGTTACATTCTCCCTATAATTATGGTCTTTGTAAGAAGAGGTGCTATCCTCAAATAATAGTGAAGGCCACAGTAGAAGACTGAAGAGAAAGTTGATTTGGTCTATTTTTTACTCCTGCAATGGTTGTTTAATATTATAACTAAGTCATGAAAGCATAATGAAGCCTCACTGATGCCTACTGCATCTTCCCAGGAGGGAAAGGTAGAGACAAGCATAGAGGTGGCCTGGACACCAGAAGATACTGCTGTGGCTCAGACTTTGCAGTCTGCATTTGGAAATCTGGTCTTCTTTCCAGCACTGAAGTGGAATGTGACTTTTGACATAGCAACAGGATATTTACACAGCCAGCTGTAAAAATGTATAGAAAACCTGAATGACAGGAATTTTTAAAGAAAATTTGCAGTGAAAGCGGACATTTAATTGAACAGAGGTTGAGCAGGTAGGAGCTTTTCATTCAGTGTGAGCTTCTTTTTCCAAACCTGTACTTTGAAAAGGCATATAGCTGTTGCCTGTCAACTAAATTGGACCAGTGTTTTGACGCCGCACATTTTTATGCACCAGTGGAGCAGAAATGAAAGCTGTCAATAATAAGCTTGGCCATACAGGTGTACGCCCACTTACATTCTGATCTTTATAAAAACCTATTCCATACTTCACTGCTGTGAGGGGTGAAGCTGGTGACAGAAAATGTATGAGTCTTCCAGAGCCTGTGTGCTACAAGCTCACATTTCCTCTTATCAGGGAAGAGATTCTATTTTGGTTTATATCCTAAGAAAGGAGGGGAAAAAAGAGCCCAAACACTAAACACATTCAGTGTTCCTGTCAGTGACAGACTTCTGCGCTGGAGGACTTGTGTGACAAGAAATCAAAAGCTACTGTTCTCTGGCAGCCCTGCCTGTTGTTCAGACTGCTCCAATGAAAAATAATGTAAAAAGGAGCAGCTTCTGTAACTGTGACAAATGATGGATCTTGTCTCAGTCACGGCTGGGATTCAACATAGGCACCAAGTCTACAGCTAGCCAGCACATAATGTGTTTGTTTAGGGATGTTATATACACTCAAAATGTAATGCTTTTGTAGTTTATTACTTTCCAAAGGGACTGACTTGTACACTTCTAGAGTTAGATGAACATACATGAAAAGCATCACAAATGAAATAGGATTTGATTGACATAGGTATTCCACGGGGGTATGAAATTCACGTTCCCATCATAAATCACTAGTTGTAATCTACTGAACTTTCATCTTAAAAAATCATGGATTTGCAAAAGTAATTGTGTTTTTAGTGGTGGTTGTATTATTATCTGCATGAAGTAGACTTGGAGTACCCCATGCATCTCATTTTCATGTGTTTAACACTGACCTGTGTGGCCTTTAGAGGGCAAGTGCTGTGCTCCCAACTTCCCAGTGGAAGACTTTCTTTCCGTAGTATTTGTAGACCTATAAATGGTACTAGACGTCAGAGTTCAAAATTATAAAATTGTGCATAAAGATAAAAAGAGAAGGTTATAATCTTCATTTGAGAGGTGTGGGACCTAAGATTATTGATAAAACTTCCTGGACTTTAAATACTTCAAAAATGTATGTGGAAATAGGAACTTCAGCTGTAGCCTCCTGACTTCATGTTTTCTGAAAAGAATGTTAATTTGACCCTTTTAATGTATGCAGTAATGCAAAATAATTTTTAGCATGATGGACATAGTTGTTTCAAGAGATTTTAAAGATCCTTTGTTGTTTGGGTTCTAGGGATTATTTGCAGAGGGGGAAGAGCGTGGGTGTGTGTGTGAGTACCTGTGCATGTATACATATGTGGACACATGTCAGTGTGCATGCACATACACATGCAGTTACCTGACCTGTCACAAATTTTTCTGGCTATATTACACACTATCTTTGTAACTTGAGGTTTAAATGAATAAGTACATAACTGAATAAGGCCTTTTGACTAGGTATGTTTGATATTTAGATGTTTCAAGTTTTTTTTAGAAATAAGATTCAAACTTCTTTGGCAAATTATCCTGTTAAATTACATGACACTCAAGCTGGCAACCAGTTTTATCACCTTCAGTAGCTGCTAGTCCAGCACACACTCGCATTCATGCTACGCATCCACCATGGAGCTTGTTCTAGTTAAGATCCTATTAGCTGAATTACTCTGCAGCAAATTACAAACATCAGTATGATTACAGGGACCACACGTCACCCTATTAATTTCTGCAGAGCTGTAGCTCTGAGCACCAAAACTACCATTCCACTTACACTGAAACTGGGTTGCTGCACTGTATTGACAAGCAGCTCTATGAATAGCCGAGGTGTGAATACCTGCTCTCACAGGGAAGTTCGAACACAGCAGAAAGGCAGTCTCCACGGATCACACATAGACTAACTGGAGAGACTGGTAATTTAAGCTTGTTTTAAAATAAATGAAACCAGACAAACAGCGGGCTGCATTTAACAAGTCTTTAGGATGCTTCTCTTTCATAATTTGCTTCATGTATGTAAACACAACCTCAAATGCTTTCACTGAATTAAGGGGCAGACTCTGGGGCAGGTGTGTGCAGCCCTGTCAGAAATTACAGTGGTTTTGAGAGTGGCATCCAAGGACTGAATTTGGCCTGGCATGTAAAAACTGACATAACTACACCTGAGTGTTAGGAATACAAAATGTATTGTTCCAATAATTCTGTCTCGCCTTTTCTGGTCCCTTAACGTCAGGGTACCTGCTGGAGTGGGAAACTCCTTGGCACAAAGCAGATAAATAATGTTATTCTCATAAATTAGCTATTTAGAGTGCCTAAAGTTACTTTTTTTTTCCTTCTCTCTCTTTTTTTTTTAAATTATTTTATTTTATTTGGGCTATCTAGAACACTACTTGCTTCATTGTAAATTATTTCAGGGACTTTCAGCTGATTTACTAATTGTGTACATAACAGCAGCTAGATTAGCCTGGTTGGTGTCTTTGAAGTCAAATCTGAGGAAAAATCAAGGGTTGTTATCCCACTCTAATAGTAGGGTATTGGTGTCCCCTGTCATCCAGAGGGTCAGCAATCTCTTCCAGGCCTTTTGTAGATCATTTTTTCAGAAAACCTCCAGTTGATATGAACAACCAGATTAGGAAAATTTGGTGTCAGAAACAGTATTTCTGCCAAACCTCGTTCAGTCCTTTCATCCTCTCTCAGACAAGATACTCTTTTATTAGCAACTCCACACAAAATTCTGGTGTTAGGTAGCCATACCCTATCCTGGAATCATTCACCCTTTTGTTTCTTAATTTTATTTAATGTCCAATTTTAAATATATTTCTTTTCCAGATCGGGAGCTGCTTATGCAGTTGTACAACAAGGGACCTTTATATTGTTTGAGTTGGAACACAGGGGAAAAACGTGGAAGGAATGTTTCTTAAATTTATCAGCCTATATTACTGTATACTTAATTTTTTATTGAATTATAATTTTGAGAATAGTAGTTTTCCATTTTTTCCTGTAAGTCAGGAAGCATAATAATTGTCACAGGAACATTAGAAGTGAAAAAGATTATAACATATCAGTAATAGTTACTGTTATCTGCAGGTTTTAATCATCAGTAAAATATCAGAAAGGTTAAAAAAATCCTCAAGCCTGGGTACAAGAAAGCACAGATATACAGCAAATGAGTGTAACATGTTTCTATTTTTGTATTAGATCAGTTACTGTACAGAATTGGTGTTTTAACTCCCATTTGTACTATTGCTGATAAGTGAATACCTTAGATCAAGCTTTTTGCATGTGGCAGTTGCTTTCAAGGGCAAACACAAAGGCTTGTTGGAGGACTTAGCACGTTGATGTAATGCTGTAAAAAACATCAGGAAATTTTGAAGAAATAAATAACTTGAGCCCCGTCATTATGATAGTTAATGGCTTTAGGGATGGCACTAAAGCAGACAATATGGTCAGAATGAAGTCTCCATCTGTGTCTGTGCTGTCAAGGGAAATAGTTTTACATCATTTCTTATCTCTCTTTTGGTTCTTGTGACAAGTAGCCCATGAGGTGTTTGGACCCTGCACTGAGCTGACTAATGAAAGATGATAGGATGAGAATTGATAAGTGAATTTAGTTTGACTGTAAACCCTGCAACGTCAGATGGCAACTCCTCCTCCTATCCCTTTTATAATCTTTCTTTTAGTACAGTGCCCCTGAAAACCTTCCTGCATAACTCTGAAATGTCGTTTTCACAGTGATTCAGAAGTGATCAGTAAGGCAAGCAAAATGACATAGAGAGCAGGGCTAAATTAATGGGCTGTCAGAAAAGTATTCTCACTTGGAAGGATTTCAGGCTTCTCTCAGATCAGATGCTAACCCAGAAAAAATCTTGACAAAACTGAATTCTATTAATTTTCAATATAAAAGTTGGAGTTACTTTATGGAAAGTTTTGCAGTATACTTTTAGCTCGTAACTAGGCTGTGTTTACTCCTAATTTTGGTGACAGGCAAACCCTAATACAGTTCTGATGCCAGAGAGAGGTCAAGAGGGTTACTCATGTGAGTGAAGTCATATACATGCTTAAATGTGAGCACAGTGGGAGCCAGAGTTTAATGATCTGGTTCTCTCTGAGTAAGAACTTTGAACGTTTGTTTGAAATAGGCCAAGCTGTCTGCAAAAAAACACGCAGCAAATTAAACAAACCTCCCTTGTCAAGCAGCCACTGCCTCCCAAACTCTACAGGGGGTTGTTGCAAGGTTGCTGATATATCTCTGTGAAAATCACTGTATAAAACAGCATTTTGGAAGTAAGTAGTTGTAACTGTTTCAGGCCCCAGTAGCAAACAAGAAAGCAGAATCTCACCAAACAAGAAAACAAAGCAACTTTTAAAATTAGGTTTATTTAAAAAAAAACCAAAACAAAAAACCCCAAAACTTTCCTACTAACTTCACTGTGTTCCAGTCTAGATTTTGTGTTTTGGAAACATAATTCATAATCATTCTGTTTTTCAATATCATGCTCATGAGTGTGTAAATGGAGTAATTTTTTTTTAACTGCCTTTATAGTGTCACGAAGCAATGGCTTAATCCTCCCTTCTCTTCTGGAATCTGTATTTTGTCTTCCTGTATTAAGAACATGCACAATTTTCTTAATATTCATGGTCTCTATTGTGTTCTCCATGCTCTGCAATATTCAGGCTCTAAGCCAATGTCATTGAACCATAACAAGGAGCTCATACCCTTCTAGATCCTTGAAACCGATTATTTCGATAAAGTCTGATTTAGTGTAGAGCAATATGAAAATTGGACATCATGCCTCAGAGACAAGTTGTACCTTACCCTTTAGTGACTCCAGCCACCAGAAGTACCACCCCACATGTGGGTGGGATGAGTTGCTGTTTAAAGGGATTGTGGGGGGAACAGGGAAAACTAGCAAGTTTCAATAGATACATTGGTCTTTATAAACCAAGAGGAGATTAGCCCTATCAAATATCAGTTTCTAGAGATTCACAAATACAGGCATAAAACTCTTCAATTACTTGATCTATTCAACCTAATTTTTAAACGTGGCTGATTTGCCTTTTCTTCCAGAAAGAAGATACTAAGTTTTAGGAGGGAAAAATGCTGAGGTAGTATCTAAGGCTCTCTTGTTTGTTTGATGTTGGTGTGGAGGGCAGAAATTGAGAGGAGAACAAAGAGTTGTAAACTCGAATGAATCAACTGCATCTCTTATCATTTGCTGGGAATCAAGGCTTATTAGCTAAGAGTACCACTGTTGGTTTTCCAGGTAAAGAGCTAGAGCTAAATTGTTGTCATAAATATATTTTTTTCAGTAGTGATATACAAAATTATGGAAAAAGAAATAAAAGTTGCCCAGAATTTTTTTTTTACTGAAAAAAAAGAATGAAAAATATATGAATCTTCAACTGAATCAGTTTAATTTCAAACAAAGCAGTTTTTATTTCAAAGAAACTGAGTTTGGATAAATGCATATTTATGGTTTTGAAAAAAAAAAAAAAAGCAAACCAAAAACCAGTCCTTTGGAAAATGTTCAAATACAATCCTTCAGACTTAGAGAGGTTTCTCCTTTTTTTAGGCAGGAGGTGGAAGATGATGTTGAGCCCCAACCCTGGAGGTGTTCAAGGCCAGGTTGGATGTGGCCCTGGGCAACCTTGTCTAGATGCAGGCCTGGAGATTGGTGGCCCTGTCTGTGGCAGGGGCTTGGAACTCGATGATCCTTAGGGTCCCTTCCAACCCCGACCATTCTTTGACACTTGGCAATGTGTGCACATATCCTGAATTTCTGGATTAGGGCTCCTAAGAAGTTATAAATTCTCTGTATATGAAAACCAGGTCCCTTCCCTGGCTCTACAAATAGAATAAGGGAGTAGGAGTTTATAGTTTCCCAAACCTTGTATTTTTGGAAGAATGAGTCAGTCCTACTACAGATGTCAAAACAATTATCTTATGAGGGGATTACTGTAGCTTTGCTGGATTATAGACTATATGTTTCATACGAGCATGGAGAATTAGTTTGCACACTTACACATATTGTTTCACTGACTGCAACTGTGCACTAAAATAATGCTTAAGTCAGGCCTAGCAAATTTAAAGCCTCTTCTTAGCACTTGTTCTGACTCATCTTTTGCAATATCTTTGCACTTTGTCTTAGTTAAAAATTTATTCCTTCCATAATAGCAGATCTGGAAGGCAGATAATCAGCCAGAAGTGGAAGTTTTAATCCAAATTAGGAGTCCACCACAAAGCTGCCAACTTCCACTAGAAAAAATAGATTCTATCCTTGAAAGGTTAAGGGGACAAATTAAGCGGTTCTGTTGCTGCTTGTATTGCTGCCCTGTCTTGGTACTTTGCCATTCTGTACTGGTTCTTGGTATAAGCCATAGTGGTGTGGTTTAACCCAGCAGGCAGCTAAACCACACAGCCCTTTGCTCACTCCACTCCTGCCAGTGGAATGGGAGAGAGAATTGGAGAAAAGTAAAACTCATGTTGAAATAAAACCAGCATAATAGGGCAAAAAAGGAAGAGAATAATAATACTGATAAAATAGCGTAGGAAACAAATGTTGCACAATACAGTTGCTTACTATCTGCTGACTGATGCCCAGCTAGATCCTGAGCCACGATGCCCCCCCGGCCAACTTCCCCCAATTTGTATACTGAACACGATGTCATAAGGCATGGATTACCCCTTTAGTCAGTTTGGGTCAGCTGTCCTGATTGTGTCTTCTCCCAGCTTCTTGGGCACCTCCTTGTTGGCAGGCTGGTATGAGAAGCTGAAAAGTCTTTCAATGCTTGTCAACTGCTAAAACATCATTATTCTCATCCTAAATCCAAACCGCAGCATATTAGACCAGTTACTGGGAAGAAAGCTGTCTCTGTTCTAGCCAAAAGTAGGGCACATGGGAAGTACAGTTTCTTGTTTCGTCTAGCAATGGATCCACAGTTTAACTGGATGTTGAAGCTCTATACAGGTGAGTGACAGCACTTCTAGTAAGGTGGAATGAAACCCATCCGTGTCTCACAAACTCCATATCATCCACTTGTACTGTCAAATAATATGCTGAGACTGCTGGAGGAAGATGTATAAACCATGTGCAGCTTCCAGGTAAATTTTTCTTCTCTGAGACTTCAGGCACAGGCTCAGTGAAGCGGCTGGATAATACATGAGAACAACTTTACAGCCACCCCTATTGTACTGTCCATTTCCAACCTGGCAGTAGGGATGAAATCATTCTGAGGCCTCTACAAAAGTATATGTATAGAGTAATCAGGATTCATTTGCTTGCTTTCCACATACAGAAATTTCAGCCAGGACTCCCATGACCTCAGTTTCCTGATTCTGAATAGTTCTATACTTTTTTGGCTTAATAGACCTAGCGGGTCCAGTTCCAATCCCACCCCCGCCAAGGGTGGGGACACCCTCTACTGGACCAAGATGCCTAAACGCACATCCAACCTGGTCTTGAATTCTGCCAGGGAGGGGGCAAACACAGCTTTTCTGGGCCACCTGTGCCAGGGCCTCACTGCTCTCACAGTAAAGAATTTCTTCACAATATCTAACCTAAATCTGCCTTCCTTCAGTTTAAAGCCATTACTCTTTGTCCTATTGCTTCACTCCCTGATAAAGAGTCCCTCTCCTGCTTTCCTGTAGGCTCAATTAATATGTTTTATTTTAAAAACATAAATAAACAATGCATAACCTAGATACAGTTTCCTATGGTATATATTTCAGTTTATGAACAAGATAATCTACTTGTACCATGAAGAATTTCTGCTAAACTGTTCTGTTCTGGCTATTTAATAAATACCAGGATGGACAATGACAGGAAAACTCAATCTAAGATATGCATATGCATTAAGCATAAACTGTATACATTTTTAGTTGTTCTGTGTTGGTGGGAATATTTTTTTATTATTATTATCTTTGGATAATGAAAACAACATTTTTAGTGAGACAAAAAAAGAATTTCACATAGTGATGTTGGAATTGATTAACAGAGAAGACTAAGTTGAGATCGAAATTCCCACTGGGGAAAACAGAATAAAACAAAACAGAATCCAAAGGAGTATATATTAAAGGAGGAGGCAATTGATTTTCCATGAGGTTGGGTTTTGCTTGTCATGAAAAAATATCTTTAAAAGATACCAGAAAAAGAGAAGGGATCTGAGTGCATTTCATGGATTATGTTTCTCTGACAGAAAACCGAATGGTCCTGTGGTATGTTTCTCAAAATGAATATAGAGGTTTTGTTTCATTTTCTGTTGCTTAATGTTTCTCTAGTGCTTCCTAAAAAAGGTATTTTTTTATTGTTGGATATGCAAGCAGAAACACTGTGGCTACATATTTGACTTTTGTATGAAAACAATAAACACCAAATGAGATACTGTTCTCTGTATTCTTTTTGGTACCTGTGAAAGGGATTAAAGATGTCCTCTTTGGAAACACTGGAATATAGTATAGTTAATTTTACTTGTCTGACTCAATATAGAAGTAAAACAGTTTAATAGAAGGGTTAACAAAATAAACTCACAACTCACGTTGGATTATACTTTAAGACTGACCTCTAATTTTATTTTTTTTTCAGTGGCATGTTTAATTTTTATCTGATTTCAAACATCTATTATTTAACTTTGCTAAACAAAAATAAGATGCCCTACCAAAAATGCCTTGCATGTATCTTGCTTTCCTGATTCCTGTAATGTATTCATTTGGAAAGCCAACTTCTCTCAAGGTCATGGATTTCAAAACAAACCAAAACATTAAAAAAAACAATCCCCAAACCAAAAAAAAACAAAACAACAAAAGCAGCAAGCACTAGACAATAGCTGGCTCAAGTTTGTTTTTACTGGGTTACACAAGTAATTTGTGGGCTTTATTTGTTTTAAATTTCATGCCTAACAATTTCTTAGCCAAGCAACCTTGACAGTGTCCCTTTAACTTATTCATAACAGCACCCAGAGACATCACAGTGAATTTATTAACATCTCTAAGTATTCTAGGGGTCTACAACTTTACAAAACCTACTGTGCTGAACTTCAGACTGAGCTTTACTGTCCAACTGGATTGATTGATCGATTGATTGATTGATTGATGGCCCTGTGAGCCCCCCTGTTACTCTTCTGACAAGCTGCACAGGAGCTTGGACTGGGTAAATAAGCAGGTCACTGAAGTGAGAAGTATGTGGCTTTGTACTGTGTTTTGTGCAACCAGGCTGTTGTTTCATCCCATGATTACCTAGATGATATCAAATGGGATATCATTTGCACTGGACATTACTTAACTTCATGCGCTCTGGAATTGAGAGGACAGTTTCTGATGGCTTTGAAATGAGCTTGTGCTCACCAGGCTATTAAGTGATGTTTAATACAAGATTCCAAGAAATAATTTGAATTCATTAACTCATAAGGCATTATTTAGATGTAAGTTTATTCATTAGCATTTTTATTTGCCAAGCATCTCTTTTTGCTTTTCATGTGTGCTACAGACAGTTTCCATTTCTTTTTCTTTTTGTGTCAGCAATCATTGTCATTGTGGTTAGTAGCGATCTTGGACTCTTATAATGACTCTTTCCATCTATGAGCAGTCCTCTATGAGCAGTCTGGAATCTTTGACTAGGTTGATCTGTGAGCTCCTTTCAGACAATGCCATAAAAACATAAAAGTCCTGCTGTGCTTAATTAAAAAAGAAGTGTCAGTATCTCTTCTGTGCAACTAATGGCATTTTCTTTTCAATTGAGAGGAAGATACTGCAAGGCTGGACCAGATCCTCAGTTGATAATTTACATTTATTAAGGGTCTGGCACAGGGAGTCTGCCTATGGAATTATGATTGCATTTATTTTTTTTAGTTAATGCACACAGTTTGAATTAGGTACTTCAATCATTGCACTGTGTTTCAGTAATGAACATCATCATTGATAACTATGAATTACAGCTCCAAGTAAAAGATAGGAGCATTCATATCCTTCTTCAGGCTTTATTAAACTTTTCTGACATTTAGAAAATGCAGTTTGCTTTCCTACTGTTATGCATTATAGTTTTAGGAGAACTCAAATGGGGTATATTTGCACTGCCTAATCGTGGTTTGAGGAGCAATTCATCCAGGGAATCCATTTAGAGGTAAGTCATTCTTCTGAATGGCATGCTTCAAATGAGGGCATGCCTGCTCTCTGCATGTCAAAGATCCAGCCTTGCTTTTTCTTCCTGTCATTGCCAAAATTACTCTTTTGCTCTTTTCCTACAGCATACCGAGTTATCATTGGCTTTTTCCTTTCCTGCTCAGAGCTGATTCTGCTTCAGTGGGTTGTTCGCATAGAATCATGAAGAACTTTGGGAGTCAAGATGCTGTAGAAACATAAACAACCAGAAGAATTTCTAAGCAATTGACCCAGAGGGTCTCTAATTCCAACTGAGGGAGGACCCCTGTGGTATAGAAGATACAGTTTAAAGTTGATTATCACCAATAAAGGAGAATACTGGGGGATAAAACTTAACTTGCTGAAACTGCAATTTCTTGTGGCCAAAGTGCTTTTGAGGAGTGTTGTGAGCACAGCTAGAAGGAGCCTAGGTCACTTTAGGTTGCTTCCAGGCTCCCACCTGATTCCAAGGTCAAGAAATTTTAAGATCAACAGGCTATAGTCTGTCCTTTCTTTGAACCAGAGGATCAGTATAAGTGAAAAGTTTGTTGTATGGAAGCAGCCAATTAAACCATTTACTTTCACACACACACACAAAAGAACTGGATGAATCTTGAAGTCACCCAGTTTACTACCTTAGAAAATAAGGTCAGATGTTTATCAGATGCTGATAGATGCTTGTCTTGCATTTTATTTAAAATACAGGATAAAAGAGGCTCTAGATCTTTCTCAGATCAACTTCCATTGGTTCACTGTTCTTGTCTATAGAAAGATTTCCAGGAAATGTAGTTTTATCTTTTTTTTTTTTTTTTTTTTTCTGCAGTGTAAGTCAAATTTTTACACCCTGTTTTAGTCCCTCACAGATATCAAGGGCAATTCATCCCCTTTTGTGTTTTGCCCTACTTCATAGTCTATTAAAATTCCTCCTTTCGGGTTTTGCTTTCCTGAACTGAAAACCAGTTCTTTCAGCGCTTCCTTGAGGGTTTCTGTTTTCCAAAACTTTGAATACTTTGTTTGGTCTTCTCTAGGCTGCCTTCCATGCATGTACATCTTTCTTGTAGAGCATGTCCAAAGCAAGGTGTGGTGATTAGATTTAGTCATTGCTGGTGCCATAAATTATTTGAAATTTCTTGCAGCCCTTTGCATTTGTTTACATTCACACAGCCAGTGATTGTGTTTTTCACACCATGGCCAGACAAGGTTGTTTTAGGTTCAGTATTTACCCCACTATACTGCTGTCTTGCTGCTTGTCTCCTTCAGCTGATAATTTGTGCCAAATTATAAGTGCTTCTATTTGAACTGAATTCTGGTGGGGTTTTTTTCCAACCCATTTTTCTAGCTTTTCAGCAATACAAATCCTGGTTTCCAGCAGCATGTGTGTTGTTCCTTATTGTGGTGCTATGTGCAAGCTCAATATCTCACCATCATGTTATTTAAAAATAGGATGAGAAAAAAAAAAAAAGCACTTTGAATTTGGCAGCGATAGGTTGAACAGGTGAGGCTGACTGTTGCACACCAGCAGTAGCTCAGCCTGCCAGTCTATTTAAACAAGGGAGTAAATCAGCTGCTGCTGAGCTTGGGGAGAAGGGAAGCAGCCAAGTGTGCAAGCCCAGTCTGCTGTTGCAGTTTCAGTCTGATGGTATAGAAAATAAAATGTAGGAGAGAAGGAAAGGAGATATTTATGGCTTTTTGTTACAATCAATGTGATTCCAAATTTAATCTTTCCAGGGTGATAATAATGAAAATAAATAATATTTTGCACACATTTAGATGTGAAATTAATCAAACCCTCAAAAAGCAGAAGATGGAAGAGATGCTGAACTGTAAGGATATACCATAAATTACAGCTGAAGTAAATTTTACTTACTGGAAAGAAATTATTGGGGTACTCATTTTTAATGCAATGGATTTAGTTGTAACTGCAGTTCATGTGTTAATTAAAATGCCTTTGAGAGAACTCTATACTATTGCAGTTTAAAATGTCTATTATTTTCTAGTTTCTTTGGTATTTCCTTGCATTTGCATTTAGGAAAAGTATCTGCTGGTATTTTCTTTGTTCACTGTAGGGACAATAAATACTGCAACTTGTCAAATAAAAACATCTATCAGTGAAGAAGTGTTTGCTAATATACAAATCAACAAACAATTATTAACAGTGAATTATGGAATAAATAGTAATTTTGAAAAGCTGTTCCTACTCATTAGAATTAAAAAGATATTTTGCTTGTCTCATGAAGCATATGCAAGGTCTTCTGTGGGGTTTTGCCATATGGGCCATATGCTCTCACTGAGGGGCATTACTTACTTGTTCTGGCCAAAATGACCCATTTTTCACCTGATTTCTACCAGCACTCTTACTCCTTCCCATCAGCGAAGGAGGGGAGAAACCCCGTGGCAGCGTTGCCTACCCAACATGCTGGCACATCCAGGCAGCCCAGGCTGTGCTGATACTTCTCCACATTGAGAACAGGTTGCAGTGCCGCAGACCAGTGGTCTGTTCAACCCAGTAAGTGGTCTCTAACGGTGGCCCTAAGCAGGCACCCAGGGGAAAATAATAAGACCACAAACATGTACACTTGTCCAGCTGTGCTCAGCTCAGAAATTTCTGACCCTGTTTTTGCTTAATTAGTAGTCTGCTCTGGGTCTTCACTTCTGCAGTCTTCTGAACTCTTAGGAGTTGGGCCCACATTGTCATTTGTCAGAGACCTACTTGCCTGATCTATAGAACCACCTCCTTCTGTTTGCTTTGTCTGGTTCCTGTTGCCTATGGGATACTCTGTATTTTATGGAAAGCTTTATAGACTTCCATGTCCATATAACCATCATAATAACAGTCCTTGTTCATGCCTCATATGGAACCTGTTCATTATATTTGATAGTAGCTTTAAAATTTGTGTAGAGCTTATCACCTGGAAAAGTTTTGTCCAAGTAACCATAAATCTGTTCAAACAAATCTCATAGGGAAGCTATATTAAATATTCCCAAGCTTACTGTATTTATCAAATTTTGTTTAACAGAAACTAAACCATCAACTAAAAATGTATAGTACATGAATCTTTATATACTGTAAATAGACTCTATGTATTTGCCTTATATACTTACCCGACTTACACTCTAGTACATGTACTTCCACACTACTTCAAAATCCTTATAAGACTGGAGACATGTTTGACATCTTCTGGTCATCTTGTACCCAAAATGTTCCTCAGGGAACTTCTACTAGTAGAAGTGGCAGATGCTTCATTGGAGGACAGTCATTGACTTAAAGATATTTTTCTCTCTGCTAAGTGTCCCCTACAATATATGTATGTGACACTTGCATTGAATAAATGAAGATCACACCCAAACAGTTGTATTTTCCTTCCTCACACTTGGTCTTTCACTGTTGTCATCATCCCATTAGTCAGTAACACAAACCTGTTATTGTAGTCTTATTATTTAGATTTGGAATTTAAATCCATGCAGATTGTCAGGTATTTGTTGAAATAGCTTATTGATGAGGCTTGCTTCTAGACTGTCCTAAATAAGGTTGATTTAAGTTTACTCTTTACTGAATTTTGTCATGGCATTATAGTGGCATAGTGATTTTTTCCTGTTGCTGATTTTCTGGTATGCTTAGTAAATCACTATCTTCATGTATAGACAGACATTCCACTTCCCCCGCTATATGTCTTCTAGCATTTATATAGATGTGTTTACCTCTGTGTTGATTTTTTTCTTTTCCTGGTTCTCCTTAAATGTTACTCCATTTGTTTTTTACTTTCCTCTGTATTTTAAATTTCTGGCCTATCTTAGTTTAGAGTTGAAGAACTTTTGCATTTTCTTTGTAGAAGTGCCATCCTAAATCATATGCTCTTATGCATATGTCAGTCTTTCCTCAATACTCCGTTTTAGTTCACTGACACCCTGGTTTCAGGTGAGAGTAGTTTAGTTTCTTTATGGTTTAGTGTCAGTCTCATCTCTTTTGAGTATTTCCCCCCCTTTTCTGTCCCTGACGTTCAGATAGCTGTATGAGGTTGAAAAGAAGCCTGACTGCTGTAGAAACCAGGTCACATAAATAAAGGGAAATGCAATATTAACTGCACAATTTATTTAAATTGAGCATAATGAACGTGAAATATGTGCAGAAGTAATACCATGGGTGTCACAAATTTTCTGGAATTAGTAGAAATTATCTCAATCAGATNAAAAAAAAAAAAGAAAAAGGCAAACCACAAAGCTTCTGCTTGTGAATTGTAGTTATCTCAGCAACTCTTAAGACATTCACACCCTAATTCAACAAGGTTCTTAAGTTCCTGATTAATTTAGGGGGACTAGCTGATTTCAAGTGTATTCTCATATGCACTTAAAGCTAAATGCATATTTAAGTATTTAGATAAACCAGGATCCTCCTGAAACAGGCTAGGTAAAGAAATGTATTTGTAAAAACATTAAATAATATGATCAAGAAGTTTCCTCCAAATCATCAAAGCAATAGCTATGTTTTTAGGTCCAGCAGGGGTACTAAAGGCATTTAGCTTGTGAATTAGATGATAGAAGGCATATGTAAACTGCTAATTAGTTTATATAGTAACTAATTAAGCATAGGGAAGGAATAGACTCATAGAAGGAATTTACAGGGATTGTAAGTCAGTGCAGTGGTAAATAACTCACAGATATATTTCACATTGTGTAGATCCTATGAAATACTATCAAGTCTTTTATTAAATGCATTTTCCTACAAGGTGCATGAAAATTTTCTTGTATGCAATATGACATACTTTCTCACTGAAGATGTTTGTTTATTCTGACATATTTTCTGCTGTGAGGTCCAGCAGGCATTGCCATTATTTTAATTGTCCTATGTATCCTAGCCCAAACTTTGTGTCATAATGGTTTTAAGTGCATCCGGTGAAATTAATGGGGATTTGCCTACATCAGAATTAATTTAGGAGGTGCCCCATATAATAATCTGACATAATTTAAATTAGAGAAGATCTCTTGCACAGAATCTGAACACAGAATAAAAAATTAAAATATATAATCAATTTCAGGTTCCTATTTTACAAGTAATTATGACATGACAGAAAACTCATATTAGTGGGTGTTAATTTTGTGTATTTAGTAAGCTCTTTGAATCTACAAATAGATGGGTGTGTAGGTTCATAGCTCTCTTTTTCTCACATGTGAATATTTTCTGGTAAAATTACTGAAAAAACATCCAGTAAACAGATTTGTACTTTGCATAAGTTACATAAATGCTTGCATTGGAGCAGAACAAGATATACTTGTCCCAGTAGTATGAGAGCCTTAGGTGAAGAGAATGTTAGAGCTGGCCCTGGCCTTTAATGCGCTCTTGTCACTTAATCTTCTTCCCATCAGAAAGGCTTTCCCTTAAAAATACAGAAAGTTTGTGAACTGTTTCCTTTGCCCTACTGCACATGGTTGAAGGCTACAATTTTGCCTTCAGAGATAAGACACCACTTCCCACAAAGGCCTCTCTCTCGCCCTGAAGAGCAAATCCTTATAGATAGAAAATAAACACTGGCCTTCAACACAAGGGTGTTCTCTGCTGGCGACTACAGGTGGAAAATCGAAAAAAAAAAAAAATCCTTTGTTGTCTTTCTGAGTAGAGAAATAGGTAACTTGTGCAGCTTGTTTTCATGATTGTTTTGGATTACACTTAATTACCCATCTACTGGTCGTCTTTGAAAGGAACTCGTCACCTCAATTGTAAAATCAGTAAGCATGGGAACTTTTAAAAAAAAATAAAACCCAAACCAAAACAAACACACAAACAGGCAAACAACCATTATTTACTTCAACCACATAACCAAATTCATGGTTCAAAACTTTAATTGGTAATTATGGTAACAAAGTATGCTGCAGAATGTCAGTGGGACGCTGCTGGAAAGCAGAGAAGTTGGGAACGCTTTCTTAATCCTTGGTGATTCCGCATCCATCCTTTCATACAACTCTAGATACAATGACAAGATAGTACAAAGCTCAAAAAATGTTAGATAATGTGCTTTCAACACACTACATATCTGGTGGTTTTTATTACTCACAAGTTTGTTCTGTGAAATCTTGAAACATATTATAGCACTCTAATAAGATATTGTCTGTACTTGTAATGTGGTTTTTTATGATCTAATGAGCAGAAGGGAGGTATTTAAATTGTAGACTAAAATGGCTTCTTTTGTAGTCACTTTGTTGCTAAAGCCTTAGAAATTTGAGGTATGCACTTAGGTATATCTGGAACCGGATTATAAATTGGGAGACTCTCTTTCTGACCTTTCTCCACTGTATGTTAACATTGAGCATGAGCCTGAAAAAACCTTGGACATAATTGCTGTTGTCGTTATGGATACGTAGTGACAGTGGTTATTGCTGTTAGCTGAAAATACATTTCACTCCCACAGCAGTTAACGCTAATGCTTATCTGTCACTGTGTCTCTGGAAGTTGGAAAAGATGCCCTTTTACAGGTTTACCTAAAGAAAGCACAAACCAGATAAATCAAAAATCCTCGGTGATTTTTTTGAGTGATGTCCAATAACCGGTGGAAGAAATGTAGCAGAGAGTGGAGTAAAGATAAAGCTGGTGGATGTGTGCCTGTATCTGACCATCTCTGGCTATAAAATAATGGTAAGCTTTACAAGGGAAGCTGAAGTATGAGTGGTAGGAAAGTTCTGTTGTGACAGGTTTGGATGTGAAAATGGATCTGTGCTGTCAGGAGGGCACTGCGACTGACTGGGGCCTATCTTTGTGTCAGGGAGGGAGAGGTCTCTGTCCTGAAATGTTTGGAAGATGGATGGATGAATCGGACCAGTTGCAAACTTCAGAGCACCTCTTTGCTTGACTGACGTTCATTAGCAACACAATTTGTGTTAATGGTCAGCTCTTACTCATTATCAATCATTATCACTAAGTATTCAAACAGATGGTCCTTAACGATCATATCCCACATTAGCCGTCCATGTACAGCCCCACGGAGCGGTTGCTGTGTGTTGGGGCCCGAGCAGCTTTGCCTGAGATATACTTGGTGTGGGCAGTCAGGCAGCAGTAACCAAGGTCAGTAAACGAGGGAAGTTGCTGATGTGGCAACTAAGTTGGGGAAGCTCCAAGAAAGGAGGATACCTGTCTGAATAGGGGTGTAGCTATAGAAGATAAGGTAGCCAATCAGCTTAGCTTGTGATGCGTGTGTGGTGCATGTACGGAAATGGTTTCCTATATAATGTCATGGAGTTTGCTAATAAAGTGGAATGATTCTGCATCATATTGGTGTGTCCATTCATTCTCGGCTCGCATGCAACTGAAGGACCCCGGCAGCTGTGTCAGTAGCGCTGGTGGCCATGGTCAGTCACTGGTCTTGGTCACTGAGGCTGAGGGCTCAGGCTTCAGCCCTCTTTGATCAGGGGAGCCGAAGCCAGAGGGTGACCTTTTTATTCCCCATTTTTCAATGCTCATCATTGTTGGTTTGTGCCCCTCATCTCATCCTCCAAAGAAAAAAGAGGTAGTTCCTGTTCTGGCTTCACCATGCATCTTCCCTGACAGTGCTGCATCTTATTCTTACCTGCCATATTTTACTGCTTTCACATTTTTCTGTACCCTTTTGTGCAGTTTTGTAGTATGCTACAGGTTTCCATCCAGCTCTTTCCAGTTATATATTATTTATATGCATGTCTATACATATAAAAAGCTTAGCTGTGGTACAAAATGCTCATGTGTGGTCTCTAGTTGTGTTAGTAATGTTATAGTGTTAGGAAGAGCGTTTAGAGTAGTACCTTCTCACATTTAGAGTCTTCAATGTCTGGTTTCAAAGCAAGTAAATATTTTTCTTCTTGTTTATTGTACTTCTACTTTATGATTAGAGTTTAAAACCTTTGCCTACAAGGGTATCTGTAGTTCACTTTTATAAATCCCAAAAGAAACTGTAAAACATATGTGTGTCTAAATGTATTTTACAAGTAGTTTCACTATCAACTTTCTCTTTTACTATACTGAGACATATGAAATCTGTGTTACTGCCAGCATTAATAAGTGAAAAGAAACTTAAAAAAAAACCCAAACAACAATTTAACTAAAAATTGTTATTGGACAACTTTTGCTTAAATGAGGGAGTGAGGTCTAAATGAAATACAGTATTCCTGTGCTACAGTCTTTATTTTTTGTTTTGATTTTAAAAGCAGAGGCTCACCTTTCTTTTGATATAGCAATAGCTGAGTTTTTTGCTTAATGATGGTACTAAGTTATTTCAAAATTTCTGATTGTGGGAAACCAGCAGGTAACTGTGAATTATGGATCTCTGATTTCACTGCAGGGTCAGGTGTTTTATATGCCACCAGAAACCCAGTGAGATGGGATTATAGGCTCATAACTAAGAGTTTTCTTGGTTTTACTTTAATTTGATGCTATATATAGATCCAAATCCCATACCCAGTGCAGCACAGCCTCCAGTTCCTTCACTGTTCTAACTGCAACCCCATTTCTGCTCCCTTTGCATCAGTTCCATGCTTGTGTGCCTTTCAGATGTGGTATTGTTATTCAGCAGTCAGCTCCACTGATCTGCCAGGTGCAGAAGAGACAAGGAGTGAGGTACAGGGTAAGATCTGTTCAGGTGCCATCCATATCTGGTCACTTATGCATCCATATACTTTCTAGGGGGGTTAATATTGTCTGCTGTCATTTACACAGCAGGACTCTAGGGTTCAATTCAAAGCTTCATGAGGTGTGTGCTGAAGCAGCATGAAGCATTTAGGGGAGACCTCATCATGGCCTATGGCTTCCAGACTGGAGGGAGCAAAGGCGCAGGTGTTGATCTCCTGTATTTGGTGACCAGTGATAGAACCCGAGGGAACAGCATGAAGCTGAGACAGGGGAGGTTTAGGCTGGATATTGGGAAGAGGTTCTTTTCTGAGAGGGTGGTCAGACACTGGAACCGACTCACCAGTCAAGGGGTCACAGCACCAAGCTTGACTGAGTTCAAGAAGCATCTGGATAATATACTCAGTCCCATGCTCTGACTTGTCTGGCCCTGTGTGGAGCCAGGAATTGGACTTGATGATCCTTATGGGTCCCTTCCAGCTCAAGATATTCTATGATTCTGTGATTTCTGCTACCTCCCTGGTCCAGATGCTCATTTCCATAGCCCAGCCAAATCAAAGGTCTGTCTCCCTTCTCCACACACTCTCCTTGTCTCTTTGCATCAGACTGGTCTCCCTCATTCAGTAAATAACAGTCGTTCCCCCCCCCCCAGGCCTTTCTATGCTTCCCTGTTTGCTCTGTTCCTTTTCTCCATACTCCTTTTGGTTATATATTTATCAGATATTTCTTCTATTACTACCAGGTGTCTAAAAGAGGAAAAAAAAAGTCAATTACAAGTGGAGCATATTTGGGTAAGCATGCAGTACAGTGATTTCAGCTAGATAAGCAAGACTGGAGAAGCATCTAAGGAACTAGAAGCAAATATATCTGTTCCAACCGTAATGAGATAGACAAAAAATGTATGGCTCTGCTACCATGAGAAATACAGAAGCAGGGAGAGATGCTTGAGATGAATATTTTCAATGTATAAAACATGGAAATTTTGAAAAAATAAGAATATGACAAAAATACTGTGCCAATGAGAAGATTGACGGGACTTAAAATTTAATACTATAAAAGAGAAAAAAGAGGCAGGTTGTCAAATGTTCTGAACCTGGCTAAAGCACTCTGTTTCCTCAGAAATTGCTGGAAAAAACTCGACACTTATACAAGGAATTCAGGAATTGAAACACCTTTTAGTGGTCCTGGAGGAGAGGCTGAAAAGTAACATGAAGTTATTCCATCTCTTCATAAAGCTCATCAGTTTGCACGACTTCAGTCATATGTGAACTGGCTGCTGCCTGGGTTTAGAAGAGGGTGAGAGCACTGAGCTTATATCAACCCTCCAGCAGAAGATGGGGGCAAAACTGGAATTAAAATGGCACTGGCAAAGTTTGTTACAGTGATAATACTTGATATCGCACCTTCCCAGCAGCAGGGAATAGGACTTGATGATGCAAAAGGTCACTCCTGATTGTAGTTTCCTAAGTTCACTCTTAGAGCTTTAAAATACTTTTAAGAAACTGTATTTATTGGCAAAGGGTACTGAGTGAGGTTTTAATACAGTTTAGTTAGCAATCTTAAATAAAACAATTAGCTGTGTTTGAAGAGATGAAAGTGAGAGCATTTTATCCTGTTGCTATGTAACACTGCCTTTGTAGATCCAGGAAAGGTTATGATATTTCTGAGGAAACATCAACATTTTCATTGTTTTTAGGAAACCAAATACATCTGCAAACCTGAATTCCTAGTTGGGCTTTTAGAATATCTTAAAAAATAAATGTCTGAAGTGTAAAATACTTCTGTCCTTTGTTGAAAAATCCTTTCTGAAATTGCAGAGATGTGGAAATACGATTTGTATAGATTGAGGAGAATGTATCTTAATGGAAATAAAGAGTAACTTGATATTCCAAGATGAAAAACAGCCTTTGACATGCTGCTCATGAAACTCAGTGATTTATATCCTCAACAAAAATACTCAATAGAAAATATCAAACTATTAAGTAGTTAACACAAAGGCATTATTTTCTGAAAAATATGTTTTTCCTGTCCTATTGACTCACAGTTAAAAAAAAAAGAATCAATATGTTATTTATAAACAAAGACTCCTCTTCTGATATCACAGCCTGCTATAATGTGCATTAAAGATGTTTCTAAGATTCCACTACATTTACTGAATTTTAACTCAGGTCTTTACCCAAATCTAAGTGAAAAATGCCTTCCTAAAAATCACCAGCGTTACACTAGAGTGAGATGAATAAGGTGAATATGGTTTATGTTGGAAGCCAGTCCTGGCTGCCCTAACGTTGCTAGCTCTCCTACTTCCACTAAGCACCCAGCCATTCCAGCTGGTAGACTAACCCCTGTATGGGGAAATGTCCTGGTTTTGGCTGGGATAGAACTAATTTCCTCTTAGCAGCTGGTGTTATGCTGTGGTTTAGATTTAGGATGAGAATAATGTTGTTTACACACTGATGTTTTAGCTGTTGCTGAGCAGTGCTCACACATAGCCAGGGCCTTTTCTGTGTCTCACCCCACCTCACTAGCGAGTAGGCTGGGAGTGCACAAGGAGTTGGGAGGGACATAGCTGGAACAGCTGACCCCAACTGATGACAGGGATATTCCATGCCATCTGACATCATGCAAATAAAAACAAATAAAAACCTGGGGATGTTGATCTGGGTGGTGGCAGCAGCTGCTGCTCAAGAGCTGGCTAGGCCTTGGTTAGTGTGTGGTGAGCAGTTGTACAGTGCATCACTTGATTTGTTCGTTATTGTTGTTGTTGTTATTGTTTTCCTATTTGGTTCTGTTAAACCGTCTCAATCTGTGAGTTTTACCTTTCCCTCCCAATTCTCTTACCCATCCCACTGGAGTCAAAGGAGAGAGTAAACAGCTGTGGGGTGTTTAACTGGCTGTCAGGTTAAGTCACAACAGGAAATTGTATCATAATACCATATTTTACCTTTTGAACATGATACCTAGACTCCTAGGGCCTTAAAAGAAACATTTCACATTTGTATGAGTATGGAAGTTGCAAGACCAGCTGCCCCTGGATGTGATACCAGCAGCTATCATGGCCTGAGAACTCTTCTAAAATTTAGACAGAGCTTCCGGAGAAGTATTGGAAATATCAGATCTGGCTTCTTCATGTGTCTATTGGTCTGACCTCTCTTCAGTGGTTGGATGCAGTGCATCCAAGGGCATATGTGTACCTGCTGCTTGGCGTGTACCTGCACACAGACAATCTGTTGTACTCGGCTGAAAAGGTATGACACTTTGTGGTGCACGCATATAGATAAAAACATAGTACAAATTTCAGAAACAATGGATACGTTTCTGTGACTGTCAGAGCTAATAAAAAATAAAATAATTACTCATTTACAAGAGGAATGTGGAACAGGATGCTATGAGAAGGACTAGACAATATAAAAGATTCTTTTCCATTCCTGCTATGGTACAATGCTCTCTTTGTACAGGAATTTGTACCCCTTTCATTTAAATGCCTGTCGAAGCACAGAGGTTTAAATGTCCCTGAATTGTCGTGGGTGCTTCCTGTCATTATGTGGGGTCTGGTTTGTTGGTGCAGAGCATTTTTACAATTCATTCCTGCCCACCTGCCTTCCTTCTCTGTTTCTGCCACTGCATAGATTGCACATGCTTTTTGCTCAGTGTTTGCACCATGCACAATGGAGTTTTAATCCAGCACAGGGAATTGTTTTCCTTGTCACAATATAAATCACACTAGTTAATGAAAAATATGTTTTTCCAAAGAATATTACAGAACAAGCTCTTTTAATACTGCCTTTGCTATAAGAGTTATAACATTGAAAAAAAGGATGTAAGAATACTTTCTTTGGTTAATTTCAGTAAGGCTAAAGCCTTCTTTAAAACTGAATTCATAGGCTTATATTATTATGCAAATGTATCTGAAAATGTTATCTTAAAAATGATTACATGAGTGGGTAGTTATTTGGCTACACCATTTATTCTTGTGCTGCAGTGAGATTTAGCAGGAAAATATTTTTGGTCTCTGAAGGTGAAGAGTATGCTGACAATTTTTAATTTCAGTGATGGTGGTCTTTGTTTCTTTGGGTGTTTTTTGGGAGTTTTGTGAAGGTGGAATTTATTACTTTATGTAATGGGCTTATCTCTTCTATGAACTAGTTTGTTCCTAAGGCTTTGTAAACACATGGTTTTCCAAAACCAATACAAATGTATTGAAAACAGTCTACTAATTAAACACATACATGTAGAATTAAAAGCAGAGGGGACACCCCCACCCCCCACCCCCCCAGTTCTGTAGTGATTCTAACTGAAACTCAGCTTTGTTACCTGAATAAAAAAGTTTGGGGTATCTCTATACCATCAAGAATTTAGTTTAGGACAATATAATGTCCAGAACTGTTCCAACTGCCAGAGAAGAGATGAAGTGCCACTTCAGATGTTACTGCACGCTTAGATTCTCCAATCAACTGCAGTTATTTCATGCTGAGAAAGTGATGTAATTCAAAATCTGGCATAGATGCATAAAGGCAGACTAACTCTGAGGGAGATCTTCATGCCACAAAACCAAGTCAGACATTTCTTCACTCTTCCTCTATGCTGTCTTCATACAGTAGAGAGAAAATGCTTCACCCTCTTGGTTATTGGCTTCTTAATTCAGAGTAGTCGCTAACTCCTAAATTCTGCGGTGTACATCTAAAGAGTGATGGTCACGAATGAGCAGAAGACTAATGGCACAAGTAAGTGAAGTAACATGCAGCTACCATGCTCTGAAACAAAACAGTCCAATATATTGTATACTCTTGCTTTCTGCTAATAGGTCTTCAATTAGCCTATTTCACATTAAGCATTCAGTTTTTCATGACTGAAAAACAAAATGCAAAAAAAAGAAAGAAGCTGCTCTGAGAGTCTATCCCACCTCTCGTTGCTTTCTTTTAAATGAATGACTGCTTACATTTTGGCAGAGGGTTTTTGAAGAATAAAGACCTTTTCTAAGGGGAAGGGGCATTTTTAAAACATGGAAAGTAAATGAGCTGCCTGCTGGTACAGGCAATAAGACTGCTTTGTGCTGTCACCCATGTTTTTAGAAAACTGAATGGGTAAAAAGCCACTGTTGTTTAAGACAGCTTCCAACAAAACACCTTTTACATACTCAGCAGCATGTTTGTTAAGAAGCAGGTACATTCAGATTGATCAGAACGAGCATATTTATCTGATGCGAACAGAAGAAAGATGACTGGAAAAAAATGAAGAATGTCTCCTACAGAAAATGGCTTCTTGATCTCTGAAAACAACAGGCTTCTTGTGAAGTGCAGTCAAGGCTTACAAACACATTGCTGTGGTACACTGAGTTCGAAATCCTAGCTGACATTTCAAATGGTATTTAGAGTTATGACAAATCTGATTTATTTGGGTCTCTCTCCAAAGCTGCCATAAGAGAAGCGCTGATTTGGTGACTTATTAGTTACAGCACCCCCAGACAGCTTCCTTTTCTTCTTGTGGAAATTGCTAGCAGGTCTATATGTTCTTTTCAGTACCATAGTTTAATTTTTTTTTTTTTAAAGATGCTGTTCATTTGAATGGAATCTTCATTTTCTTGTGGAGTCTCCATGAGAGGGTGTGTCTTTTTAGAAAAATATCCTGTCAAACAATAATTTAGGTGATCAAGGATAATGCCTTGTGGAATGCTGATTTGAGTGGTTCAGAAGGAACTTACTTCAGCTAAGCAATGGAAAACTGGCCCTTGTGATTCTATAATTTAAGTAAAGTGAAATTGAAAGTTATCATTAAGTTTTCTTGCCTGAACATTTATAAAATTTGCTTTCAAAAGTAAACCAAAGCCATTCTTTACAACAAATGTCCTCTCACTAATGGCGCACTTCTTAGCAAATGGTTTGTATTAAAGCAGTATTTTAACATAATATTTGATACCAGTTGTGATCTTAGGGTCTTGACCCAAAGTTTTAGTTGCTAAGGATGTCTTAGAGAAGGTGTCAGTGAAAACATTTTTCCCCTAATGGTTTTATTGATTTCAGTTAAGTGAGGCATACTTTTTTAAAACAGATTCTTACTGTTTACTGCAGAATCTTACACAATCTAAGCAGTATGCTAATGTCTAGACTTGATTTTAGAAAACACCGAAAAAGTGCTTTATAGTGGATAAATCTGGTATCCTGATTAAAATATAACTCTTACTTGGCACAGAGGGGAATAAGGGACTTTCAGTGTTTTGAATGCAAATATGTTTATGTATTGTCTCCAAACTTCTACTTGCAGATAGAATCCATTTCCTAATTCTTTTTATTTTCCGCAGTCCTAATAGAATAACAGTGAAGTTTAAATGTCCTAATTTTTCATGCAGACAACAATAGCTACTTGCTATTATCCTAAACATTTCATGAAAACCGAAGATACTATGTCTTAATGTTCCTACTGCTGTAAGTTCTGATAATATATAAATCCTTGCTCCAGTATTTGCCTGTACTTAACTAGTCATTTTTTTCATCTTCCTGATATATTTGTGAATAACAGACCTATGCCTTCTCCAGCATAAACTTAAAACTTGCAAGCTCAATTCAGTTAGTTTTCTGCTCCATTTTTTCACTGGTGTGCTCTTGCACACCAATATTAAACATCCAAGTTGGCCTCCACCCTGCATCCAAGTTGGATGCAGGGTGGAGGCCCATCTGTGATCTCTACTGAAGATCTTGCTTGATATAGGTAGATCACTTTCTTTTCCTTTTTCACTTGGGTATATCTTGACTGCCTACAACAACTGTAGTTCTCTCTTCTCCAGGTGCTTTCTTATGAAAGAATGTGTTGTCCCGTATTGTAATACTGCTGTTTTTATTAATCCCTTTCTTAAGGTCATGTAACCCTTTCTGCCTGTTATTCCTTTTGCCTACACTTAGAATGTAGTTTGGTTTGGTGGGTCTTTTTCCTCCTCCTCAAAACATTTAATCAGCTGAGTCTGCTTTTTTGTAGACTGAGACTAGTTTGGAAGCAGTACATTAAATCAGATGGAAGACTGGTCTGGGAGAGATTCAACTCTTGTTGCCCTTTTCCTGTTGTTACAACTTCTAATTTTGGCCCCTTTTTGGAAATGCACCTTGGCATTATGAGGAAAAAAAAAGGAGTTTTTGTATCTTGGCTAGAATTCTAGGAAACGGCTGTCTGTGGTAAAGCAATCACACAGTCCTAATAAAATGAAGCAAATTTAATTTTTTAATATTTAGCAGTACCAGTGCTCCCAGTTTAGGTATGAGACTGAAACATAAAGACTTTAGAAATGTCTCACCATATTATGAAGTTCTGTAGAAAAGCTTCTTTCTTTTTAAAATTACTCTGCATAGTTATTCTTTGTCCTCTGCCTCTCTCCTACAAGTAGCCGTTAAGAAAAGCCATTGTCTGGATAAGCTGCAAGAATGATGATGCCAGCAAAGTCAAGATTTTTACCTTCTCCACTGATGTTATGCATGTTGTGCATGTGTGTGAGAGAGACTCCTGACAACAGCAGATTGCCAATTGTTCCACAGAAGGACACCAGAGGTGGTTTGTTTGTTTGGTCAGTCTGTCTGTCTGTCTAGTCATCCTAATCTATTCTGACCCCTTCATCACTGCTGAGGCAAGAAAGGAAAGGCTAAGGTAGTTAAGCAGAAATTTCTGGTTCTGAAAGGTTTCCAGGCTTGTGTTTCTTAATGGATGTGCTTATAATATTCCTGCTGTATTTTTCAAGTGCTGCTAACACTGTTCTCAAAAAATGCATCTGTAGATTTTGAGATAAAATAAATGTAAAAGCTAAAAAAAATATAAATCTGGAGCCTTCCTCCTCTTGCCATTTTAGATGCTAATTCTATGAAAAATTCTGCATGTTGGGTCAACGAATAAGCTATTACTTCGTCTCTTAAAAATGCCAACAACAGAGATTAGCGATTGCTGCAAATTGATATGTTTAGCATGTCCTTCACAGCGCTTGACCTGACCTAGGTCTGATCCTCATTTATATGGCATAACAAAAACCTACTTAACAGATGCTCTGAGGGTGCATTTTCATAGATTCTGAATCTCTCTGGTGTTAATTTGCTTACGTTGCTGAAAGCAGAGGGGAATATGTCTGAAATGAACCATGTACGACCAAAAAGAAAAAAAAAAAAAAGAAAGAATGCTTTCATTTTGAATTAATGAATCAATGAGCTGGTAGGCCCGTTAATTGTAATACTCAATGGAAAATCACCACTTATGCACTCACTTGAGTAGCTCACCAGTGCAGCATATTGAGCTTTGTGAGATTGCAAAGTAACCTCAAAAGTCAAGCAAGTAAGGGAGGGTAAAAAAAAGTCACAAAGTCTTTGTTATTTCAGCTGAGATGGAAAGTGTGCAACTGCCCTGTTGCCCTGGTCAGCAAGGCTTGTGAGCACTGTGTGCTGGGATTGGGAAGGGAAATGCATGTATTACATCTTGGAACAAGATATGTTTGGTTTTGCAGTGCAAAAAGTACATCATCGCCTAGCACCTCTATCATGAACTAACAAAGCCTTTAGAGTCAGTGGTTGATGTTAGTCATGCTGGGCTTGAGCTAAAACTAACAAAGCCATGATTGAATTTTATTTTGGTTTTTTTTTTTTTTCAGTTTTGCTGAATATGGCATTGAAAGTTCAAGTTCAGGGGATCCCTTCAGCTTTTTTCAGCAGACTTGTGGCCTCCCATAGATGGATTGTATGTTTTTTTCTTCCACACTGCTTGATGGTGCTGATTCTGTTGTGAGCGTTCAGACTCTTGCTGTGTTATTTCAAAGATGGAATAGCTACAACAGGGCCAAACCATCCATTGGTATAAATTGATATTGCTTCACTGAAGGCCACAGGGCTAAGCCATTTTGCATCATCTGAAGATCTGCTCTATAAAATGTCTTGGGAGTTGTTTTTTTGCTGTTCTAGAAATTACAGAACACTGCTGTAGGAGGAAATGTATCTAGTAAGAGGATACAGTATTTTGCTTTTGCTGAAGTGTTAAGAAAACAAAAATAAAATGAAACACCAACACACAAGTGGCATGATGTAATAGGTGTCAGATTCTAAAGACAAAGTATTTTTTTTCACAAGTATTCAGGGTAGACATACTGGAAGGAAAAAAAGATATAAAGAACAGCAGATGGACAGCACACAGTGCTTAGGACTCCATCAACTATCAAGTGAAATCATTCTGACTTTTGTGGCTTCATAGCAGTTCACCATTGAATAGAGGAGAAAGGGGTGCAAAAATTATGGGCACCATATGTCTTAATCCAGAGCAGAGTCATTTCCTTGTGACCGGCTGACCAGTGAACTCCCTGATTTGGTAGCTAGTTTCACCAGGCTTTGACATGCAGGCAGTCTAAAAGACAGCTGTCTCACAAGCTGGAAGCCTCATTTGTGTACATCTGTGAGATGAAGCTGCTTACAGATTCTAACATGAGCACACAGGCTAGGACTTCTAGACTTTGGGATTTTTTGGCAAGAACCTAGAAGACCTGGGAGACCAGTGAGATGCACATTACCTTTAAAACCTGTCACAACATCAGGGACAAAATAAATCTGTTTTAATTTTTTTGAAAATTTGTTTTCAAATATTTCAAATTTATTTTCAAAACTAGAGNTTTTTTTTTTTTTTTTAAGTAGGGTGCCCAGCATTTTGTGATAGCAACTGCAGAAATTGCAGAGTGCATGGGATATCCTCTCCCCTCCTCTTTCTCTCCTCACCTGGCAGTGACAGGGGTGCTCAAGTGGAGAACCTGGGAGTCTTGCCTTAATAAGACATACATATAGGATTTACATGAAGTGTCTGGACCAAGAGTGAATATGGATCTCACCAAAGAATGGCATCACCCTAGTGTGTAAGAAATGTTGAATGCATGAAGAAAGGTCCTGCTGATGAGGAGAAGGGGGAAGGATTCCTAAAGTGGTGAATTGCTTCTTCAGCACATGTCAAGTTCATAATAATTCTTATTGTCTTTTCTTTAGCTTAAAGCCAGCTGAAAATGCTACAGCACTACAAGCAGCCATTCAGCTTCTCCTATAAGACACCTGCCTGTTCAGTGATAAGAATGTTATTTTGGTCATTTATTCCTATGTAGAGCAAGTGTGTGCTGATGTAACTATTTTCAGCTTTTTATGGTAGTTCCACCTTCTCTTTTTATTCCGTTAATACTTGGCTGATGCAATTTTTTTTTCTATGATATATTGTCCTTCTAATGTAGGGACTTGCTACTCTGAGAGACAATAGACTTTCAAGAGACCATTGTTTGTCTACAATTTCTAAAAGTTACCCTTTGGCATCCTTTTTGCAAATGAGTTAGTTCAGGGCCAAATCCTCCACACCAGAGGTGCAACACTCAGATTTTTTTTTTTCTCCTGTTTATCCTTTTATTGAATGCCAATGTGTCCTCATCTCTGTGGAGACACTGAAGTATGTATGATGGAATGTTGTAACTTGTATTTTTTTTTCTGCCACACACATGGGTATGAGAAATCACTTCACTCAAGCTAGTGAACCTGATTTATATTGCTACAAAGAACAGATTCCCTTTTGAGTGACAGCTACAATACCAGAAAGAAGCTGTAAATCAACAAGTAGGGAACCCAAAAACACTAGTTTTGAAGGGATTCATCCCTGTGTTGTTGAAGTGTATAAGCAGTGGTCTAATGATACACCTGGTAGGTGACCAAACAGGATGGGGTGGGGGTGGGGTAAGAGGGCAGAGAAAAATCCTGAAATGTTGATTTAGCACCAGACAAGACATACTTGGCTCCATTGCTAGTCATTCAAATATTCTTTGTAATCCTGAAACTGTTATCTGAAGGGCTTTTAATATGTTGAGATCATTGCTCTGGCACTCTTAAAACAAACTGAAAAGGAGGAAAGGAATAATACCAGAGGAAACTGCAAGAAAATTGGCTCTCACAGATGAAAGAGGATTGTTTTTTTCAGAGGCTCAGATCCCAGTCATGCATCTGACTGCTTTGAGTTGCTCTAGTGACATCAGGCAAGTAGAAAACTTGCCTGAATGGCCAGTTTAGAACAATCCCAGGGAACAGCTGCCTCAGTACTGTCTTCTTCCAAGCACAAAGGGTAGACTGATGGCAAAGCTTTTTATGTTGCTTTCTTTGGAAGAGCTGTGCTCAAATCAGAGTTTGCTAGCAATGTAGTGCTGGGTGCCTGAAATGAAATGCAAGTTCCATGCATCACTAAATAAGGTTTAACAGACTGGACGACAGCTCTGGTTGATTGTTACCGTGTGCTTACAGTAGTAGTAGTTACTGTTTCTTTGTCTCTGACAAATGAACCCTCAAGCACTGACTGTTCCAAAGGCCCCCCACTTTCCTCTATTCTGACCAAGGATTAAAAAGTACCTAGTTTATGTCTAACACCTGTGGTGGTTTTTAACATGTGATTCCCCAACTAGAAGCCAACATTTTCTTCTAGTTTCATACTGAGCAAGCTGTAACAGTAATGGGACTGACCCTAAACTGTCTATGTGTGGCAGTACCCTACTTTGGAGTAGGCAAGTGAGGACTCTTGGGAATAGCTGTACTATTAAACATGCTGAGAACATCAAGCCATGTCCTATTTTTGGTCCAACATTAGACATTGCAGTGGAGCAAAAGATTGAGAAAGATACAGCATTTCTTTCACTATGTGCAGAATTTCTGTGATATGTACACAGAGCATCTATTTTGGCATCTAGGACACTGTCTGCACCTTCAAACCACTGCTAATGGTGGTTTCTCACCATATTCTGTTTTCTGTGTCTCTGTAATACAGTGAAGTCTAATCTACTACCTCTCCCTGCAGTTTACAGCACAAACAGTAAGTTACAATAAGTCTCATAAATGTCAGGTGTAATGAAAACTAAGGGAAAAAACACAGGAGAAAGTTATTCCTGTCCATTCCAATTTGAGACACAATGTGCACCACCCTCTCATCAGTCACTGCAATGTAAAGGTTCTCATTCTTTTTTCATTTTTCTGGTACTCTTGTAGCAACAAAGGCCTACAGTACTTTAACATATTTTGCAGAAATAGTAAGACTTGCCACATCCTGATAACTAGTCCAAATACAGCTTCCTACTTTCATGGATCTCTACTGTAAACTTCAGACTTTTTGCAGGGAAGTCAAATGCCTAAAAACTGAAATGTCCAATTTGATTCTCCTACTAATTAGAAGTATTTATTTGTTTGCTCAAGATGATTGCTTTCCTTGTGGATGCCTATAGAAAGAATTTTTCATAGCAATATATGCTGCTTCTACACTAAACCCTATGTTTAAATTGTAACAGCAGTAAAACCATTGACTCATAGGCTCTGATTTATTCTGTATTTGAAAGATACTTAATCTCACCAGCTTCACAAAATATACTGTGCATCTGTCCTTAAGTAATATATTTTAGAATCAAAAGGATTGTTTGTTTATGCATCAAATACCACATTAAAGATATGAGGACCAAACCAGTGTTTTGTCTAGTCCACTGCCATTCATACAGTTGTGATTCTGTCCCCCAAAAAGCTCTTGCATTCCTTTTATATCAGCATAAAAATTTGGGTGTTATATGCCAGTCATCTCAGCAGTAGCATGTCATTCCTCAGACTCACTTGTGTATCCTGCTCTATGTATGGAAGACAGTTTGTAGATTAAATCTTAATACATATTTAGGGATATTTACAAAGTCTTCCTTAACTATTTTTGAAATGTCTTTCCCTTCTTATAGCAAGTTAGATTTTGGGACAGCAGGGAGAGACAGAAAGGTGCAAAAGACTTAGGATTTAGAGCTGTATTACACGTCCAAGAAATACATGAATGAGAGAGTAGCTAGCCCGTGATTTTTTTCAGTTTATGTTTCAGATCTAGAAGCAGGTTCTATGTGTCACTGGAAGATGAGAATCTCTGTTATCTCTCAGCAGATACCATTCGTTTCTAGCCCGGCTGTCTTGTGAAATGACTGCATTCAAACCTGTCACCGGTCCAGTGCTTGTTACTGCCTGCCTTTGGTCACAGGCCAGGGTGATTTTATAGGGAAAGTCCTCGTTTATGATGAAAAGAGGAAAAATTTTGGCAATTTTTATTTTTAAAACTGTAGTTATTGGCAGCACTCTAAAGTTTGGAATATTATGGGTATTATGAGTAATCTCAAGAATCATGGATTGCTGAGCAGCGTGAGATAGATGAAGCTATGCGGTAGCTGCAGTTTGTTGAATGAATCTCTGTGTGCATGTGTTCTGAACAGAACTTTAATGACAACTGGCTGGGAAGGCATTGAACAGTATCCTGCACTGTATAAGGACTTCATTATGAAGAACATTATTCCCTGAAGCACTCGTGTATGTGCAGGTCTTAGCAAATATATTTGGATTCCTTGAACTGTAATGAAAAAAATTGCTCCAGGCAGCCTGGTGCTTCTGGTAGGGTTTTAGAATAGCCTCCTGCTTTCCTGCGTGGCTTCTCCAAGGCTTGGGTTGTGAAGTCAGGTATGGTCTGTGCAGATCAGAAGCACATCTCTGTTTTTTGTGCACTGCTTGTAAATTGGAAGTGCACCTTTATGAATAGGTAGAGAAGTATTTTTGAAGCACATATATTTTAATACTATTTTTTGAGTGTAATACTCTTCCATGTTGAAAATCCATCGAAGGCTAAGTGTCAACAGGGAGTAAAAATAAAAAGGAATAGAATATTTTGATTCTGTAGATATCTCATTTGAATAGAATTCTTCTTTAGGGGCGGGTGCCAACTAGATAGAAAAACAAATTATGGAGGATAAATTATGACTTAGTTGCATATCTTTGTATCCCTTATTAAATGAAAATAAAATCAATACATGAGTGTGTATAATGATTACAGTCAGGAGATGCAGTACTAAGGAAATAAGTAGTCTTGGCTTTCTATCCAGTACTAACACATTGTAATAGGTGTATGCCATATACAGTACAATATGCCAAAGGTTATTATGTCATCTGCTACATAAATTGCACATCTAATGAGTTAAGAAGGAAAAGCAGTTGTGTAACTGGGAAATAATAATCTGATAAAGGTTTTTGTAGCATTATCAGTGTTCTTCTCAGAGGACCTAACAGACTACCTAGCTTTGTAAGTTTATGAGTTATTCTAGAAGTGAAACACAGTTGGCCTGTGGGATAGGGTTTGCAAAGAGCTGAAGTTCAGCGTAATAAATAAAAGAGAAGGTAAAATTTTCTTTTTCACCTGAAAGGGTAATTTTAGGAAATAGGATGGGATTACTGTAATCAAGTAGTGGGGCACACAAAGCCGTGTGCTTTCAACATAGTGGGTTTTATTTAACCTAAAGCAGAAAAAGGGGAGGCTTGGGAGAGAAGGTCCAGTCTTGAAAAAAGAAGCACTATGTGCATCTGTGCAGCATTGCTACTTTTACTATTCCAAATGCAGCTAATTTAAAAAGAAATTGTTTTGTAGAAAGTAAGGTGCAAATAGAGGCATATAGTGCATATTTTCACTGCGTATCAGCTAAAATTGATCAAATAGTAGGAAGGAATGTTTAGGATTCTCTTCTAAACTTTTCAAAGGGAATGAGAACATTAATGAACCATTCATTCACATTATTTGTTTTATAAAATAGTGATGATTAGAAAGCAGTAAGTACAAAAAATGATTTAGAAGATTAAAGGAATATCTGATGCAGATGATAAGGTTTGGTGGATTAAGTTGGAATTGTTTTGCCACAGATGAGATGACCAGTGTATAGTACACTGACCAGTGTATGGTATGTTAATGGTATATAACTTGCTTACTTGGATGTTTGAAAGTGGAGGGTAGATTGCCTAGTGGTGTTGTGATATGAGTGTTTTGAGATTATTGCTAAAAGAAATGAACTTAATCTGTCCCAAAGCAACAAAATTAGTAACTCTAGTGGATGTGTTAAACTAAATAATTTAGAAGATTTGCATGTAGAACCAATCAAGACAGTGCAAAGCAGCCAAGCTCAGAAAAGGTATTTTTGAAGTAGGACTTTTTTTTTTTTTTCTGCAAATTTAAAGTGGTCCAACATTATTAGCTTGTATTATAACTGTCTTAGCCTGAAAAAGCAAAGGTAGTTATCAAATTCCATCACAAAACCAGCGTGTGAGTCTCCAAAACACGAATGTGCTTTAACAGCACAAACCGCTAAAACATCCACACAGCTGTTTGCTCCGACCCTCCCCATTGGGTTGGGAGAGAAAATACAACATTTAAAGCTTGTAGGTCAAGATAAAAAATTCATAGGACAGAAAAGGAAGAGAATAATAACAATAACACTTATAAAAGAATATAAAAATTAAGTGATGCACAGCACAATTGCTCACCACCCATTGACTGATGACCAGCTAGTACCTGAGTCACAGCCCTCCCCAGCCAACTCTTTACAGTTTATACTGAGCATGATATCATGTTGTACGGAATATCTCTTTGTTCAGTTTGGGTCTGCTTTCGTGACTGTGCTCTCTCTCTGTTTGTGCACCTCCTGCAGAAGGGTCATGCCTCCTCACTGGCTGGGTGTTGGAAGCTGAAAAGTCTGTGACAGTTGTAAGCACTGCTTAGCAACGACTGAAACATCAGTGTGTCATTAACATTGTTTTCACACTAAATGCAAACCACAGGACTAAGAAGAAACTTAATTCTATCCCTGCTGAAACCAGGAGAGGCAAAGGAAAACAAATCTCTTTTATAAAAAAATGCATGCATGCATGCATGAATATATATATATAGGAACATAGGAAGTTCCATCTGAATATAAGGAAGAACTTTTTCACCACCAGGTTGATGCAGCACTGACACAGGCTACCCAGAGCTGCCCAAGCCAACTTACATTGATTTTACATTGAACTGACTATATGCACCGTGGAATCTATTTTCTCTTGGCCAGTTAAATCACAAGATTGCTCTAAAGAGCTCATTCAAAGGGACAGTGAGGCATTTAAGTCCAGAGTTACCTTGGGTGGAGATGGCTGTGTGAGGGAGGATGGGAGGAAAGGCAAACCACCATGTATTAACAAGAAGTCTGATATGAAACTAGGGGAAGACAAAACTTCTGCTGCAGAGAGGCTTTGTCCATTTATGGACATAATGTATTTGTAATTTACAATTTATTTAACTAGAAATTGGTATTAAATTTGAAAATTTAATAGGAATGTGCAATACTCAGCGTGGAGTTAAAGAGGTTAGATATTGGCTGCATGACCACCACCTGTTTATTTCTGCGGGCGGTTTTTGTCCTGTGGAGTTTATGGTACAACTAAAATAGAACAACACATTTTTGCATGATCATCAGTACAGTTTGTTTCAGCTGAAATGATCAATCCATTTGTCCAACTGTGGTTCTGTTTTGTATATATTTGTACTGTTGATTCTGCCTTGTATCAAGTAAAACTTTTTTTTTTAATTGCACAGAACCAAATTCTTTTCCTTGTTTATCTTATGGAAAAGTATCTTAGTCTTGCTCGCTTGTTTAGAATTAAGTTTATCTTCAGATTTGAAGTCAAAATTAATTTCCTCCCGTCAAGTGAAGTTGGCAGGTATTTGTGCTAGTGTTATTGTTTTTTGACGGTAATATGAGGTCCATTGTTCTCCAAAGATCATTTAGGAGTTTTGTGTAACATACATTGTCCATGAGTCTGTGTTCTTGTTGGGTGCTGCTTTTGTGAGTTTGTTATGGGATGGTGAGAAGTAACTTCTACAGGATGGTGTAAAAAAGCAGCTGTTCTTCAGAGCTATCTGAATGAAACACTTATTTCCCAGTCCTTTGGATTTGTTGAGTATTGGATGTTATGATCAAAGTGTTCACTTCTACCATCTGTTTCTTATATGCAAGACAATAGATTAGCTTTAATGTAAAGCTCTGCGGAACAAGGCACTACTCAGTGTAAACAGAAGTGGCATTATTACTCCTCAGTATTTTCAGATAGACTGGGTAAACGGGTATCTGGATATGAATGCACCATTGTTTTGTGTGGATGTGAGTTATATTTTTCATGATTTATAAAGATGTCAGTTTCCCACACTAAGAAGCTTGGTTTTGATATTCTAATAGAGGGGAAAAAATACAAACCAACAAGCAAATGACCACCTAATCATAGTCAGATGTTTTCTATTCACTTCTGTTCTGAAATATTTTTAAATTCTCTGTAAGGCACAAATTATCTCTTGACTAATCAAAAGTCCTTGTAGATTGTTCCTATAGATTTCTCTGCTCTCTAGAACAGTCTTAGTTGACTAGTGCTTCCCACAAAGTATTTTTTTCTCTGCTTATTTGGTCAGACTAATATTGATCAATGATGTTAGCCTAAAATTAATCAGAATATTATTAGCTGATTAGAAAGGATGAATAAATGTGCATTTTTCCTATGCTGACAAGATGAATGGAAAAAGTTGAATCGAATGGCTCTTAGTCATTGTACATTTTACATTAAATGTGCTTACATGTTATTTCTCCTTTGGTACTGACTATTTCTCCTCATTGTCGCACCCCATAGTCTGTGCTTAACCTGAACACGGAAACCTCCCAGTGAATGTGGCTTAGTCATAGCTAGCTGTTGGGAAGACATGAGGCTTGTGATTCAGGAGTGCAACTGCATTTTAAAAAAATCAATCAGTTTTAAGGCTTTGATGCGAAGACATTAGAATCAATGGAAAGTACTTCCCTGAAATTGAATGGGGTTTGTACAAGTATCTGTAATGATTTTCCTATTTAGGGTGTTTCCATTCTAGAAACTTGGTCAAGCACTTTAAAATTTTTTGATGAGTATGTAGTTTGGGTATTCCTTCTTGCAACTTTTTGATAAAATTAGTCTCCAGTTTTCTAAATGCATGCTCTGCAGGCGCTACAAGTAATGTATTATCTAATGGTACCATGATTGATACCCACTCCCTGTTGTGCATCATGATATATCTTATCACTTTCATGTTAACAAAATGGGAGAAGGAGGCTTGCTGCAAATCCTTGAATGTGGCCAGGAGCCACACAGCATGTCCATATGCATTTTTGACATAAGGATCTGACAGGAATCATCATCACCACCTTGCAAATTTCAGTACAAAATCAGAGAATTCTGGGCAGTTCATGCTGTGGTCTGGCTTCCTTTCCTGGCAAAACACTTGTCATGAGCCATGGTAGCATTAGTGGTCCAGCATAAATTGTTTACTTTCTCACTGCGCGTGCCCACAATGAACACACATTAATGTCAGCAAAGCCAAGAAGCTAGAGGTAATGCATTCCCAATCAGCGTTTCCTTCAGTGGATTTTCTGGTGGATTATGGACCAGTTTGCCATGGAACAATGCCACTAAGAATGGCTGCTGCCTGGCTCCATTTCCTCCTGGCTAGACATATTCCCTGAAATTATGCGAAGCCCTGGACCATGCTGTGTTCATCCAACATAAAATCCACAAGCTCAGAGGGAAGAAGATTATGATGATGTGAAGGCTCCACTCTTCATCTGTGCTTTTTGGACACATTTGGCAAGGATTATCACCACCTGACTTCCCTCATGCTGAGCAGCTGGAGGAATGATGTCACTTTGTAAAGGAAAAGATGAGTCAGTCTGTTCTTCATTGTAGCACTTAATGTTGTTTATCTTCTCTTTCCTGAAGAATAGATGGTACCCTATAGGTACTGGAAAAGCCATAAGCAAGCAAGTACATCCATATTTAGTTGGAAAATAGAAACTCTTACAGCATTGCTAGATTTCTTCCCCTTAGATCAACACATCTTGAAAAATTATTGGGGTATTTCACTGTAGAGAGTTTCTTGTCAGACAATGGACATAAAAAAATACTAGAACTGTATAACCCGGGCATGAACATTAGCACATCGGAGGACAATCTGATAAGTAAGACTGGGGAAGCCTAAGCTTGTTAAGGGTGCTAGTAAGCTTGTTAAGGGTGCTCATTAAGATATCAAGAGGAGACACAAGAAGAATCAAAGAGACCAGACCTGATAAGGATGGAGCCAGGATACGAGGCTGCGCATATCTATCAACTTCACTGATAGCACTGGAATTCTCCAATTAGAATTGTACAAATATATGCCTTAACCAATCATGTAAAGTCACGCTTAAGAGTAAACCTATATATATGAACTACTAACTCACAATAAATCGGAACAGATACGATAACTCTATGAGTAAATGTCTCTGATTCTGGCTCACCGCGACATTTCACCTTCTGTGGCTATCTGGGTTATGCAGTTTTCATAGTAATTGTATACATTCCCTTGTTCTAATTCTGTGTTTGACCAACAGCAAGGAACAAGCCATTGCATGATGTGAGGTATTTAGCCTCTCACTTTTTCTTTCATCTTTTGTAATGATATTCAATGCTATTTAATACAAGTTCTTGAAAAATGTAGACACAAAAAGAAAAATATTGTCAAATACTTAGTTCCTAACTGGGATTAGTGCTGGCAATAACAGAAACTCTCCTAAGCAAGAGAATGCCACAGTGTTTTTTCCTTAACAAAAGCTGGTGTCCAATCTGATTTCCATCCCCTCAGTAAGAAGAATTGCAGAGACAGAAGTGTTACAGATTGTGGCTATCAAAATTCTAAATTAATTTTTACTACAGGACAGTGCTGAGCATACTAAAAAGTTTACTGTTCCCTCCCCCACCCCACACACAGAGTGCTTAAGTATTTATCTGTAGTAATAATATTGTAGAACATTCCTGATTTTTAGCTGTGACAGGTGGTTGTCCTGAGAACATTTCTGGGCTTGAGCAGTACTTACATTATTTGTTTGCTAGTTTTAGAATCTAAATTATTCTTTTTTTTTTAAAGAAACAGGATGAATAAGATCCTTGCATGCCATATGCTTCTTTATCTTGGCACTTTTAAGGGGGAAATTGATACTTTCTTTCTTTTCTTTCTCTCCCAAATTCTCACCAAATATAAAAGTCCTAATATATAGAGATATCCAAAATCCAAGGTGAAAATTGAAATGCAGATGTATAGGAATCATAATTTTCTTTCTCTTTTGTGCTTTCCAGATTCTTTGGTTGTTTTGAAGACAAAGTTTAGTCAGTCTCAAAAATTGAAGAATGGTTTTAGCCAAATGATGCTTAATTTGAACTTCAGAGCTGGCATTAGAAATGTTGTGATTATGATACCAAATGTTGTGCTAGGGTACATTGACATATCATGCTCATTTATTTATTTTTAAATAAGTTGAATTGGAAAGTAATATTGATGTATCTTTAATAAGCTCTGTTCATCTATTTCCATGTAAAAAGTGCAGATAGACAGTTGGATGATGAAATAGAAAGATAGTAATCAGGAAATGATTGCAATAATAATGCATTTCTACCCATCCTCCATCTCCCATCCACAAGCTGTTAATACAAAAAATAATATCAAGCTTTTGCATTTTCTTCAGAAAAAGAAGTGTTTCAGGCACTGGTGACAAAAATGTCCTGATTTAATGCTGGTCTTCAGCATTAATTTTCTGGATTTGTCTTTGCAAAAATACCTGCTCCAGAAAAATAAAAAAAAGAATGTTGTATTTTTTATGTTGAGGTTGCTTCTTAGAGAATAAAACCCCTTTAGTGTTGATTTCTGTTTCCAAATACCATACTTTTAATGGTGGGGTAATAGAGGGTAAAAGCAGAAATTTTCTATAAACCATAATAAATTGGACAGCTCATTTTAGAGAGATCTGTTGGTGCATTGAGAATGTGTGTATCTCAAATCTCCTGTGTGCATCACCATCTGTTTCTAAAGAGTAATATACCTGTCTAGCCTCAAGCTATTTTGCCAATGACTCAGGCAATCGGATGAAGCATCGAACAGCTTGATAAAGACTTTAACCAGAGGAGCAATTTGAGCTTTCAAACCGCAGGAAAGCATGAATTTCTGCGTGGAAGCCATACAGTACCACCAGCAGTCTTTTGTTGGGTTGGGACATAGGATATGTGCATATGAGAACAGTTTCTGGACTGTAAAGTCAGTGCTTTGGCAATGTCATTAGATACAGCAGAAAATATTTGTATTGAATGTCAAAATATAATTTTTTTATATGAAGATTTCTGGTTAAATTAATCTGTCCTAAATTGAGACCTATGGATATAAAAATTAGATTTGCTGTATTTTCTATGAGGCTGCACTAAAGATCAGTCTGAAGGTACAATTTACCACAGCACAGGGCTTACAGAGGTTACTTCTTTAAGCCCTGAGCTTGGAAGCCACACCTTAGCTCTTATGAGGTCTAAAGTTTTGTGTCTGAGTTTTGCACTAGTCACAGAAATGTCACTGAATTTATTGCAGTATTTCAGACTAAATAAGGACAGAATTTGGCCTTGTTTAACTGATGTCACCGGCCTGTTTGGATTCTCCATACTATGTATTACATGTGGAGTCATGAAGAAAACACATTGCGCAGACATGGAGGTCCAGAGGTCTGCTTTCAATTCTTAGTTCTGTCAGGAAGTATTGATGACTCCATGAGTAAATAATTTATAAAAAAACTGCTTCTCTGGAGTACTTGCTCAAGCAGCAGAGATCTGTGATGTCTACAGACATTTCTGATCTGATTTGCATTTTTATTTGAAATATTTGCAGTTCAGATGGAAATGTACTTCAGTGTTGTACCTTCTCTGCAGTATTTCTCCACCTTTTATTCCAAAGTGAGATGCTGCATGCACAGTGCATGTATTATAACTCCACAGCACACATCCACAAAGATACAATCCACAGTGGTGGTGCTCTCCGTTGCCTACCATGTACTTTGGTCTCTGTCTGCATGCTCTTTTCCAAAGGCACGGTAGTCTCTGAAGAGTTAGGTTGTTCAACCTGTTGTAACAAAAAGTTTTGTCATATTTGTCTTGATGAGAAAAATACAGTTCACTTTTTCTCCCAGGGAATCTAGTTATTTGGTTTTTTAGGTTATGATACGGAACATCCACCTAACCTTCAAAGCTGAAGAACATCTGCAAGTGAATTTTTGGGGTTTTGGTTATATCTCTGCTGTTAGACAACTCTGAGAGTTATTCTACCTTAGTGTGTCAGTAGCTTATCTATAAAATAGGACATCATAATATCTTTGCAGCAGAAAGAACTGACATGATTCTAATTTCTGGTACTTCTACTACAACACTTGATAATTTTAGCATTTATTATGTTATTCCCAGAATAAAAACTTTTTGTATCACAACATATACTAGTGTTTACACTAGTCAATTGTCCCGGTGTTCAGCTAGGGTAGTCAATTTTCATAAGAAGCTGGGAGGTGATGCAGCCTGGACAGCTGACACACTAGCCAGAGTGGTATTCCATACCATATGATTTCATACTCGGTATATAAAAGCAGCTGGTCGGGGAGGAGAGGCAGCTGCTTGGGCACATACTGGCCATCGGGTTGGAGGACAGCAAATTGCATCATGTATCACCCACTTTGTGTATTTTTATAGGTGGTGGTGTTATTTTCCTGTTCCTTTTCTGTCCCAGTAGACTGCCCTTATCCCAACCCACAAGTTTTACTTTTTTTCTTCTGATTGTTCTCTCTATCCAGCTGGGGAGCAGTAAGTGAGTTGCTGTGTGGTGCTTAGCTGCTGGCTGGGGCTAAACCACAGCAACAATGAACTATCTAATAGGTGAACAACAGCTGAATATAAAGATGAAGTTTCTGTTGTTGAGGGAGACAATATAAGTTACATTCTTCAGGTCCTGAGCAGTGTGATGAAAACAGCATCCACGCTGCTTACTCACTCTTGTTCTAAATAAGGCATCATGAAAGGCACTAGTCACAAGGAGAAATCTAAAGGAGGACGATATTCTGTCTTTGCTTATGTTCATGAGGGACTTGTTCCAAGCACAGAGCGCAGCATGAAAAAGCAGGCTGGAAAATGTGATATAAAGCATCATTTGCTGGCATAATTGGTGTAGTGTATATCCATTTATATTCAAATGCAAGGTATTGAGACATTCTTGAAGTAAAGGCTGAGAGAATACTTAGGGGGAAAAAATGTTTTTCCTTCCCAAACACGATGTGAATGATTTTGAACTGCATTATTAGAAGCAATAGCTCTAGTCAGAAACTCTTTGTAAACTGGAGACACAGCATGAAAAAATTTTTTTTGATTCATTTGCAATTATCAATCTTAAACAGTCAAGAAGTCAAAACTATATTTGGGGACCTCTGCTCTTGTGGAGTGATTGGCATAATTTATAATGCTGTCAGATGACAGAGCTAATATTTATTTATTCCGTGCTGACTGAATTGTATTTCCCTTTTATATTCAGATGCTGGATTTCTTCCCTTCTAATGCAGTCTCATAATGCAGTAGTGAACATAAAATCAATAGCCCTCTCTCAAAGCAGTGTAGAGCATCTCTCCTTTACTCTGTTCTCCAGATCTGAAGTATCAACAGATAAGCATGTCATAAAATCTGTGCCCCTTGCACAACCATCAAGTAACTTGGTGCCTAAGGACAACCATTTAGATCTGTGTGCCTCTTCGCTGATCTCACACAGGGGAGCCTCGAAGACTACCAAATATTTGAGAAATGTTTTTGTTGTCCAGAGATACAGGGAGCTTGACAGAGGTAAAGCACAGGTGACATCATATGCTAAGACACTATTTGAGCCTCACTATCTGCAGTGTTTCGCAGCTGTGGAAAAACAATATAATGCTTGACGTGAGGACGAGCTCTCCTTTTGCCACAGCGTGTGCTGCTCCCCAGGAGTTTCTAGTGACCCTGCCCAGCACAAGTATGGACAGAGAATCCAGGGCCAAACACAGACTCTCACTAGCCCTTCCACTGGCAGCCAGCTCTCTGCCTCAAGAGGTATTTGTGACAGAGAACTCAGAAATAAGGACCAAGAGGGACTTGAATTTGTCTTTCTTCTGTACTGGTCAGGTTGGGTTTGGGATTTAACATCTTGGTATCTTCCATATAAATTAACAGAAATTTTGGCATAAAAAAGTCCCAAACAATCAGGCTCGACTTGTACATTATTAAGCCTGCAACTGTAAGTGTATTACTGAAATTAAATGAAATTATATGCTCCGAATTTCACTATGATTTAAACCTAAAATTTGATGAGTCAGAAGGTAAATACCAAAAAGACAAAACCCAATAAAGCCCAGTTAACTGAGAGGTTTTTTTAAGCGTCATGGTAATTATAACATGTATAAATATGTTTTAGAAGCATTTCAGTGACCTTGATGATGATGATGATGATGCAAGTCTTGGTAGAGGGCAAGAGAATTCAAACTTAATAAGGCAGTTTACTAGAGCTCTGCTGTGTCAAACCCTTGATTTACAGCTTATGATATATAGGGCTCAAGTAGGCTTGTTGGGAACATCTCTAGTGGAGAATAAGCCGTTTTATAAATCTATACACTGTACAAGCATACTGTAATGCAAATCAAAACAATATTGACGCAAAGTACATTGATTGTCCCTGAGCCACTACCAGCTTTTGTAACAGAATTTCTGCAGATGCATGTTTGAAGTGGCTTTGCTTAAAGCCTGCCTTTTATTTACAGCACCGATGAAAACTACTCCTCAGTAATAAGCTTTCCCTTCTCAACAGTCTGTATGTGTTTGTTGATGTTGGCTACCCCCAGGTTCCTGATTTTGAACGCGACTTTGGCTTGATTCATTGAGCAATTTATGCACCATTTACATGCAGTTCCCCAAGTGTTATTTGAAGTAATTGAGTACATATTTTTATGATCTATAAAACAGTCCTTTAAATTTGTACACATGAGGAAACTCTTTATGATGAACCTAAGAGTAACCATCCAAGTATGAATAGCATCAAAAAAATCAGGGGCAAAATTTTCCCACAGCACTTCTAGTGATTAAAAATTCATAGTAATTCTTTCTTTATTGCAATTACTTACCGTGCATATGATACTTCTCATGTGTAACATTCAAAGTGTTTTATCAGCAAAAGTGGCTATTATTTTTCCTTCCCACCCACCTCTTTTCACATATGGTGAAAGCAGAAGTAGAGGAAGATTAGGCAATTTTCTGAAGGGTTATAGAACATCTGCTATGAAGATGGGAATAAAATTGCAAGAGCGTAGTGCTGATCCCACCTCTCCAAACACAAGACGCGAGCAAGAAGCCTACATGCTGTGAAGGGGCGGTATGGAGTGGTGCCCCTGGGAAGGAGGCTGTTGGGAGCATAAAAGAAGGAATTTCAATGGCTGCACGTATTCCCTGAAAGGGAAAATACAACCAGACAGCTTTGTTAAATATTTTGAGAGGGCATGACCTAGTTGTATTAAAGGTCCATGCCTATGACATGGAATCAAACGTAATTCTGTTTAGACAAAATTAAAAAAAAATCAAAATCCATACTCTCATGAACCTTCTCAGTTCAAATTTACAGCCTTAGAGGCTGTTAATGGCTTTTATTAAATATATGTGAGTGGTTCTCTGCGTTGCCATTTTCTGTACTTGTCTAATGCTTCTGAAGAATTCCCACCCCTAAGTAACACTCATGGTTTCTTTGTGAATCGTGGTGATAACCTTCTATGTGCTAGTCTGTTTTCATGGTCTAGCCTCTCTTTTTTTTTTAATTGCTATCTTTGCATTTATTTTATTGTGAAATATAAATTTAATATCCTATGGAAAGCAACAACTTATTAATTTCTACTTCTTTAACAGCAAAATTTCATGCAAATAAATTTGTATAGATGCATAAAGAAATATCTGTGTGTGAATCCACCTAGGGAAGAAAAGGCAGCCTGTGCTCCATTATTGATTCTTTTATTACATTTTGTTTCCTCAGAAATATGGACATCTGATATTATAAAAAGAAACTCTTTCTAAAGTCTCTGTCAAAAATTTCAGATCTCCATATGAAAAGAAAGATCTAATTGCCCACACTGAGAAGATTTATGAATTAGAACCCTACTGCATATTCAACATTAAATGGAAGCACAATAACTAAACTGAAGTCCAGTGCCAAATTAACCTTCAATGTTTGAAGTGTATGACATGTTTATTACCCAAGTACAAAGTCAAGAAATTGCTCTGGACCACAAAAATTACTTGAGTGCATTATGGAGATGATAAGTTTGGAATCATGAATGACAGTTACCTCCCTTAATTAGCTAAGCCACATTTTCTTGATTATTGAAAGTGTATGCAAATTGCACAACTAACACGAAATATCAACATGTATGTTTGTGCACTCATCAGTGTCAGATGAACTTTGGGGATAACTGGAGTGCTTAGCTGCATGATATTTCCCAATCCAGTGGCATGATCTGCGTTAGTGTTCACATGGGCTTGTGTATATCCACTGATTGTGAACAGATTTATGGACTGATAAAAAAAAAAAAAGAAGCTCTCTCAATAAGAAATACATAGACTGAGTGCTAAAGATAAAACAATATCTTCCTATTAAATTATTATCTAGTATTTCAACATAAAGATCTTCAGTTAGGAAAGAATATATTAGAAGCATCTTAGAAACTGGAAGATGGCATCTCAGAAATCTCAAAGATAAACATCTTTGAGGTTAGTGGGGTGGATGAGATGATGAACATCTGGAATAGAGCAGATATTTTAAGAAAAAAAATAAAAAGGCAAAAAAAGAGAAGCAAATATCTGCAGTATATTTTCTAGAATATAAAAGGGAGAAAATTAACACTCAGTATATTTTTTGCCAAAATGAATAGCTCCATAATAATTCTGTTTATGTTATGAGATGCTGACAGGCCTTGTGTACAAGGTAAAGCAACAGATAAAAAAAATTTAGATTCACTGAGGATTTTGCCTCTCATAACGTTATTATAAGCAATTTGAAAATCCTAACCTGTTTTAATCTGCTACAAGGTTATGTGTAAAACTGGCTGCAAAACTGTTCCCATGTAGCAGTAATCAACGTTGTACCCTCAGTATGGTATCATCTCAGTGGGATCTCTTCATATTCTAGCAATATTCAATATTTTTCTTAATGGCATGAGTGATGAAATCAAGTATGCTTTTCACAGGGGCTGCACAGGAAACCATCCTAGGAAACCTGTCAAAATGTTGTAAGAGGTGTGCTTGTGAATTAGTAACTCTGATCAGATCTGGTGTAAGTCCTGTAGTTCTTCTGTCAATAATTTACAGTCTCATACTTCAGGTCGGAAGTGCATCTTGCACAAGGAGCTAAGAATAGAGGGGTTTGCCTTTTGATATATTTCAATATGTCAGGGCTGTTAACATATCTTCTCTCACAGACACAGGCATAACGGGTTTTTTCTTTTCTCATTTGCAATGTTATCATAGCATGAAATGTGCTTTATTTATGGAACTGCCTCATTTATTTTAGTTTCAAAAGAATATTATACAAGTTTGCTAATCGATAACAGTAGTTAGTTCAGACGAGGGAGAATTGTTTTAAAAGCCTGGGTTATAAACCTACTTTCAAAGGCTGCATAAAGATTCTCATCACATATTCAGAAAAGTTGCCTTGTGCAATTCAGTGGCCATAGATCAAGCTGTAAATCTCAGACTGACTACCTGGAGCACTCAGGAGTAGCATTCAAGTAGTACATTTTCTAATGAACAGAAATTGAGGGGACAATGCTGATAAACTCCATTTCTTGTTAGGAAGTGCTGATATGTTCAAGTTCAGTATTGCAATTAAATCAAGTCGTATTTGGCAAACATTTGTCTAGCTAGAACAAGAACTGTGGATTGTTTTGCTTTATATTTACAAACTGGTTTCATTTCAAATCTCCAGTTTAATTTTGGTTTTGCCTGTTTGGTTTCATTGCTGCTAGAAAATTATTTTATTTGTTATGTTTATTTCTTGATATGGCCACATTTTCCTCTGGATTTAGCTGAGTCAGTTGCAGCCATATTTTAGCTTCTCAGAGTTTGATTACTGATACAGTCCCTATTCATATAGTGCCTGTGTCTTGTCCGGGAGGAGACTGTATGGCATCTTTTGTGGATTAAACAGAACACAATAGGTCTTGATCTGTCTCCATTCCCCAGCACAGGATCCTTCCTTTGCTGGCTAGCCTGTACCATTTTTGTTTTAAGAGATAGCCATCAAGTCTTCAATGTAACACGAGGCCTTGGTTTGTTTCCCAAGTTGACTAGAAAACACAGTTTATGTAAGAAAAGAAAGAAAAAGAGATGCATCTCATGCAGTTTTTCTGCCTCAAGTGCTAACAAAAAATTCTGTTTCAAAACTGAAATCTGATAATTGAATTAGTTGTACTAGGAGATCACAGGAGATGGATGTCCACAAGTGTGTTCTTTGTACAGGCCATTTTGGAAAGAGAAAAGAAGCCAGTTTTCTTCTTCTGGCAGGTCATTCAATCAGGGAACTATTGTAGAAATTCTGCAAAATGAGCCCTAGTAGTAGACAAATGAGGCTTTGCTACAATCAGAATAGGTCTGAAAAGTTTTGCAAAGCTGAGTTTACTTTTCCATGTTCAGAAAGTAATGATACATGTGGAAGAAGAGTTTAGAGCATCCTCCTTTAGTGCAACAGTACACGTGATTGCTTTCCTTGAGTCCCTACAGCTGCAGGCTATGGTCCAGAGCCACTAGTTACTCAGGGACTTCGTTTGGTTATTTTTAGTGCTGAAGAGGATGTAATTATTCATCCTTATTCACAAATGGAAAAGCAAGCAGGCAGGCAGGCAGTCCAGTAGAGCTAATCTTTCTATTACTGCTGCTTGCCATGGTTTCATTAGCTTAGTACAAAAACTTCTCAGGCTTTTTCCAGTCTCTTTCAGATCAGGCAAAAGCAGGAGTCACAAAAGCCCATAGTTAGAGATGCATTTACTGGATGTATGAAGAAGTACATGTTGACATGAGCCATTTCTCTGCATAGGAGGTGTCACCTTTTACATAGGCAATCCCTACTCATCTTCACATGGCCTCTCTACTCCCACAACAGATCCATGGCTGTACCTCTTTTACTGCAGTGCAGTAGCCAGTCTTCTGCCATGTGAGGAGCTGCAGGCACGCTGAAGTTGTGGGTAAATGCTAGCGTGTGAGGACCAGGGACCAATGATGCACAGGTTACGAGAGCTGGATCAATACCAAGTGTCTAGCAGCACTGGAGGTGGCAACAGTACATGGCTCTTTACAGTTACTTGTTTGAGAAACAGCACAGCTTTTGTAAATCCTCATCAAACTTTATTTCATCTTCCTGCATTATGATGAAGTCACAGGATTGCCTTTTTGATAAAGAGAACAGATGTACACAGACCTCAGCTAGGAGCAAAGTGACATTACTAATGCTTCTCTGATGCAAATCATGCTACCCACAATCTAAACAGTCCCTGAAGCACCTAGCCTGAACCTCAGATGTAGGAGTACCATCCTTCTACCAGAACAAAAATAATTCTCTTGACCTGGAGCTAAACCCATTACTTATGCTGGTCCAAGACAGCATCTGCACCTAAATGCAGCACCAGGTGAAATTAACACAAATGCTGTCAAGACAGACAGCAATGTCATCTTTCCTTTTGGACTGGAGGGTGGGCATTCAGTTTGGGCTGTGATCACTTCAGAAGCGGCAGCCTGCTGCCAGTGCTGCTGCAGAAATCTAACAAGTAAGAGCATTTTCTAGAGCCAGATGCTATGTTTTATTGATTCCCATCTTCCTGCAGCTAAAGGAGGATGTTTAGCTAGCCTTGCATTGGCTGGTACACATCCATCTCTCTTACTCCTCTGAGTATATTTGGAGGATCTCTTCAGCGAAGCTAGAGCCATCCCCAGTGGGTGCACATACTGCTCATCAGTCACTAAGAAGCTTTCACTTAGATCAGTGAGTAGTTATTAACTTTTTAAGAAATGCATCCAGCGGCACATCCATTCTGTCATGAAGATGCCAAGGATGTGGGTGAAAGATGAAGGGATTTTAATTCACTAAATTATCTTTATCATGTGGAGAAAGTTGGGATAATTTGAGTGAAAAGTTCATACTACCTGTGCTTTGCTTAAATATTTCACTTCAGTGCTAGTCCAAGAATTTAAAGATCGGGACATTTCATTCTTTTTCAGAATGAAAAGTCAACTTCTCTTGTCCCTCAAGATATGATTAGGAAATTCTTGCTTTCTCTCTGAGCTTAGGCAAATACTTCTTGGCACTAGAAATGAACCAAAGCCACCTCATTCATTCAGTTAGAAATACTAACAACCTCCTTTATGAGCTCCAGCGGCAGGGCAAGTTAGCTTCCTGAAGCATTTCAGAGTGTAGGAGGTGTGTTGCAAAGTCTCTGAAGGCTCAGATACTCATCTTGCTACTTTGCAGCTGCTGAGATGTTTGCCTGACATATCACTAGTGGTGCTCTTGAGCAGGCACCCAGTTGCCTGGCCCCAAGCAGAGTTTGTGAATAGCCAGTCTGTGGCAGTAATTTTCCACTGCCTTCATTTAAAGGTGGTTGTGCCTCTACAGACTAAGTGCCCATGGATTAGACAGGAACTTAAAAAAAAGTTGTTGTGGTAATGTGGAAACAAAATTAATGATAAATCCAAAATAGGCTATTTAGGTTTCTGGAAATAGAGGTTCATACAGCCAGGAACTACCAGAGCTATCAGAAAAACTACCCACTGAGATTCACAATGCTTATGTTGTGGGTAAAACAATATACTTGGTTTTGGGTGAATAGGGCACATACAAATTTAAGTCAACATCTCTCCATGTAAGCAACTATTAATGGTATCAATGCATGGGCTCATTTCTGGCTTATGGGTGAGATGAGTGGTGCCATTATCTTCATTTAAACCCCCTTAAATTTGATCTGTCGATTTTCTCATCTGGCATGAGGTGTGATGTAGATTCCTGATGCAGCAGGAGGTTTGATGTACATTCCTCTGTTGCCAGAACCTTAGTAGCTCCTCAAAGACACTGTCATTCAGTGAATCTTGAAAACAGTTTCAGTCTCCTCTGAATCAGGGTCTCTGAGTATCTTAAGTCAGTGTGATATGCCTGTGTAAAATAATCATGGCAGTACAAAAAGAGGCATGTTGTCTTTGCTGGCTTTCAGAAACAAGATAAGTAGCTTTATTTGACCATGCATGCTCCAGACAGTCAGAAAGTGCTTGGATTACAATGCCACCAAAAGTAAAGCACTGAGAATGAGTAGCAAATTGTGTAGTTTGCAAGACATAGTTGCATTTGCTGTTTACAGAATTAATTAGGAGTAGTCAGGATTTGAAAGTAAGTTTCTTTCTCATGCTACTTCAAAAAATATGGCTTGATAGGATGCTTGTTTGCAGCAGCTGTCTTGGACTTGATTAAAAAATTGATGTCTGAACTGAGAATAGAACGTATGTTGTGCTACATGCCACATACAAAACTATTTTTTAAAATATGTTCTTTCTTTATAGTTAAACAAATATTATCTCTCCTAGCTTCTGGTTATGTGAAATAGTTTTGTAGTTAAAAGAAATTTTGCATAATGCTTTAAAAATCTTAATAGCTGTAGTAATTTAAAACTATAGAGTGTTTATGACACAGTAAGCCAAAGCATTTAATTGTGTAAAAAGGAATATTAACCCACATCATGTAATCAAAAGAATAATTAAAGTATTTAATATTATATTTTTAAATTTTTTTCCTAATTGCATCTGGACATCCAATTTTATCTTTTTAAGACCCAAATGACCATGAAAAGTGAGGCTAAATTTTCACTAGCAGAGCCCTGCTGAAATAATCTCTGTGCACATGTTTTATCTAATGTCCTTTCTGGGATTGCACCAGTTGGCTACGCTGAGGTCTGATCCTGTCCCTAGTCAAATCAATTCATTTGCATTATATGTCAGCTCAGTTCAGGGCTTCTCTTATGATTGGCGGGTTTTATTTATTTGCTAGAATATGAAAGACAAAAAACCATGAGTCATTATCTTCAGAGTGCTATTTAGTCAAGGATCAATCTCATCAAGAGGTGCCGCAGATCTGACATAAAGAACCTGCAGCTGCCTCAGAACAAAACCCACATGGCACATAATAACAGCCCCGCACAGCTTTTCTCCCTCAAGTGTCCAGGCAAGTTATCATAGCACACAATCAGTGCAAATCTCCTAGCAGAATGTCATATACCATCTTTCCAGGATTTGATGCAATTAATCTTTTCAAACAGGTGATTTTTTTAAATATTTTTTTTTTATTCTAATGATGATATGAATTGGGAAGGTCTTTTCTGTGGTAACTGTAAACAATTGTGTGATTACTTTGTCAGGAAAGTATAATTTTGATTCAGTCTTGCAAGATTAGGTAGAACATGATAACTATACACTAGAGCCTGCAGTAAGTTGAGGAAGAACAAGAATGTTTCTGTCTGTCACAGGTAATACCATATGTTTGTGTCAAGTAAGCTCAGGAAAACTTTGCTGTTCTGGGTTTGTTTACAATTAATACAAATTGAAAACAGGACGTCCATTTTATCAGGAATTCTATCATGAAAAAGATTATCTTCTGCATTGAAACAAAAAATTGATATTTTGTGTTTCTCAAAAACCCACAAAGTTATCAAGTTGGTTTGGTTTTTTTTTCAATTTTTATTTTTAGGTGTAGGGGTTATTCTTCATTTTGGATGATTCTTTCTATTATTTTTCTGCAATGTATTTACCACATTGAAAGATGAAATATATATTGTGTCCAAAAATTAACAAAAGGAATATTAACTATATTAAATAAAATTTTGATACAAAAATATTTTTAATCAAGTATTTCCTTTGCTTATAGAAGACCATGAAAAGAGCATCAATATTTTTGACATGAAGGGAACAGCTTTCGATTTTAAACAAATAGTTTTATCTTTACTCTTCAACAGCTTTGTCTCTTGCTTCTTATTGTCATTGTTCTGATCCATTTTCTTTTCATTTTAGTATAAATCATCGTGTATTGTTGAAGTTTTCTGTTAATCCATTGCAGGAATTCAAACTCTAAATCTTTTCCCCTGGTTCTATTCATAAGGAAAGATTAATACACACATATGGGTTTATTTAACAAGAAAAAATATTCTCTTTAATATGAAAATTATATCTATTTTCCTCAGCTAGAATCTGCTAGGTTTCACCTGGGAAATAATATATGTAATTAGGGGATGATGGCCTTGTCTTTTATCACTGAAAGCAAGGCAGGATTTTTTTTTTAAGAGATGATGATGATGTGTTTTATAGCATTTGGTATCAGTAAGTCCCTTAAGGGCTGAACATAAATGCGAATAAATTAGGACCTTCATTCATATTTGCAATGTATGAGCTAGTCCAGTTTCACCTATCAGCAGGAAAACCATAGGGAAAGTAGTTCTCTATTAGGTCTCACACACTTGCTTTGGGACTTCCTACTTGCTTGTAGAAAAAAAAAAAAAAAAAAGAGTACCCAGGAGTAACAGAGTTCCTCCTTGCTCTAGAAACCTAAGATTTGTGCTGTTTTGAATGTCAGAACTGAGTACCATCATGATTTTTTTCCTTCTCCCTTTCTCTTGCCACTCTCGCTATGTGTTTTTGGAAAGTAGAGTTCTTGGGTGCCTGGATGATAGACACACATGATAAAGAACTTCTGTTTAGAAAGCTGTTTATTGCAACATCCCTTCATCTAATTTATCTGATAAAATGAAATCTACCTATTTGCTTAATAGTATGTGGTAGCTTATAGCTCAACATGAATTTTTTTGTAGCAACACTTTTCTTCCATAGTTAGTTGGATGCTTGGCCCAGGAGTGTGAGAAGGTTGCTTCTCCATGCCTTTGCTCTGTAAACAGTCTTGCATACCCTTTGCAGTGGAATTGATGCAACTGAACGCATTCAGTGATGTTCTGTCCATACTGCATTTGGTTCCCTGCTTGTGTGCTGCTGCCTTCAATTTCTAGACAGTCAGCTGAACTTGTAAATCTTTTCATCATTTTATGTTACAATGATGTCATTGTTCAGCAAAGTAAGTTACATCTTGGATGACAGAGAAGCTGGGGTGCAAGTAAGGATTCCCGAAGACAAACCGAGTTTACCTGTGTAAAGGAAATTAAAATGGCAACATCCCTTACTGGGCATGGCTTTGTAAAAGTTGGTATTTCAACCTGGGTGTTTTGGATTCAAGTATTTTATTGAGGTTACAGTGGAGGTGTTTTGGAGAGATCTCTGATGATTTTCTACCTTCACTCACTTTCTGCTCTATGAGATGATTCATTATTTATTTGTTTGTTTATTTGCAGGAGCTGTTTTCCTACACACTCATCTGTTTGGACTTTGATATTCTTATACCAAGCGCTTATAACCTGTAAGTAGCCAAACTATAAGAACCTGCTGGTCTCTGTTTTTTCTAACTGATACAGACCTACTTTGTTTCCTCTCCCATATCTATTTTTTTAAGAAGTGTTCAGGTAGAAATCTCAAGCTGAAAATATTCATGCTTAACGTTACATTTGAGTGTCAGATATTAGCAAAGATTTTAATAACCACACTTCTGCTTTGAGAATAGCCATATCTATGTGGAAAGATGTTTTGAGGTTGTAAGACTTTTTAGATTGTTTCTTTGAACACAGATAATTCAGAAATAGCTTATTTTTATTTCTTCAGCCTGCAGTGAGAACAAAAGTGAGTTTACATTTGCTTAAGACATAACACAGTTTTAAATGCTTGAAAACTACATGCTAAAATTTCTCCATTTCTGGCTTTCCATTAAATCCAAGCAGTGTGCCAGTGCATGGTGCTCCAGATACATGCAAATATATGTGCACCTGTCTGCAGTGGAGCTCTTCACATTGATAGAAACGTTGCTGTTTACTTCAGTGATTGCCCATTGAAATAATGATAGTACATTTATATTTAGATAGTAGCATTTATTTCAGATGATCCTGAAGAATCTTATTATCGTAAGACTTTTTGTCAGTCAGGAGGGATCCCTAGGGATTTCAGTGCATCATGTTTGGATTTTATCACAGGAATGGGTATATGGAGGTTTGGGGATTTGGAGAATCATCTTTTGAGTCAATTTGCAGTCTTCGTCGCTATAAATGGAAACATCTTTGCCACTTTTTGAACTCAAATGAAGTTTTAGAAACATGAAGCAACTTCCAAACAATTTGGATGACAAGACTGGTGAAAAATGGGCAGGACCAGGGCACTGAAAGAGGTGGTGGTGAGAAGTGTACCTGGTGGTCAGTTATCAGTGACATGCCTCAGGGACTCATACTGGTGCCAGGACTTTGTCACATCTTGAATAATAACTTGGATAACAGAATGGAGTATTCCAGTGGATTTTCAGGTGATACTACATTGTGGGTTGTCTGTAAAATGGAAAAAAAAAAAAAAAAAAGGGCTGCTGTTCAGAAGTACCTAAATGAGATGAAAGGTAGATTGACAGAAACCTTGTGGCATACAGCAGAGGCAAGTGCAAAGTCCTGTAGGTGAGATGAGGAACTCCATATACAGACCAGGCAGAGGGCAAGGCGGCTGGAAACCAGCTTGAAAGAAAAAAATACGGGGGTCATTCTGGTTGTCAAATCAAAGGAGAGTGATCAGTGACCCCTTGCAACGGGAAAGGCCAATGTCATTCTGAGCTATGTTGTGAAGGTTAAGGGTTCTTCCCCTCTACTCAGCACTGGATCCAGGGCTGGGCTCACCAGTGCTAGTTAAACAGGCACATGCTGGAGCAAGGCTTGTGTAGGGGCAATGAAATAGTGAGAGACTGCAGCATAAGGCATATGAGAAGAAGCTATGACCTAGGGTTGTTCAGGCTTGAGAAAGCTGATCTTGTTTCTATCTGGCACTACCTAATGGGATGGTGTGGAAAGCTGGAGCCCTCCTTTTCTAAGAGAAATTTGGTGGAAGGATTAGAGGGAGTGGGTAATGGTTCACATCTTTGCATTGTGTTCTCAAAAGCAATCATAGACACCTACATTTTAGATCCATAAAAACTTTCCAAAAGTTCTATTTTGAGGGAATATGGAACTCTGTTTATCTTGGGAAATTAGTGCTTTCTTGACAAGTAAAGTTGAAGTGCATTTACATACATACATAAATATGTATGCTAAATTAATTTCATAAATGTATATCTAAAATGTATATTATTTAAATACCTTATGTACAACTATTCTGCATTTAGAAATTACTGTGTTGTTTTTGTGTATTGAATGCTCTTCTATTTTAATTTGCAGCTTAACAATCTAAAGTAATTATTTCTAAATATTTAGAATGTAAGAGTTGAGGGTTTTCGCAAACCCGATTCTAGGCTTATCTAAAATCATGTTTCTAAAGACTGTTAAGACTTTTTTTCCCACCTCATGAAAATGTAAATCTTTGGTATAGAAGTGTGCACAAGATTTAAAAAAAGGGTGAAGAAAGGAGAAAATTCTGGCCTCACAGCTGCTTTTCCATGGCAGTAATTATTAAAGAGTGTTCCAGAGCATTGGCTTTTCGTGTTGAAACAAAGCATCCTCTAGGTCCAGGTAATAATATTTTTAGTCTCATTTGCTTTTATAAAAGGATTCAAAAAGCTGTGGTTGTATTAGCAGCTGCAGGGCAGTTCCTGCATCAGATAGGTAGACGTTCACCTTAACTCACAAGTGTCACTGCAGAGGACAGTGAGTGTGGGTCCAACACTAACTCCCTTCTCCATTGGCTCTAAAGGTCCCTGGACAAAGGTCTCAACTTCCACTGCATTGATGGAAGTTTGAATGTGTTGTACTGATGGGGAAGGAAATCTCTAGACATAGGCTGGGGTTTTATTTTGGAGTTGCTCTGGCCTTTGACAGACAGGACTCATACCTAAGCTCTGATCTACATGTAACAGGGTTCATCCTGCCTCAGCAAGAGTAAGGACTGTAAGGCTGGGGTAAATAAAGCACGGCTGTGTTCCATATCCTAACCATGCCTCTTCCATGATGGACAGAAGAGCACAGGGTCCCTAAGTAAATAAATGGTGTTAAAACCTTACAGTGAGTGTCAGGTAAGAAAAATACTGGGTGATTCAAGGTATTCTGCCTCAAATAATTTAAAAAGGAAAAAAGCCATTTCATTTTACTTCAAAGTTCAATTGACACTTTAACTTCTAGTGCTTTTTGGCCTTTTGTATTAAATTGCACTACTGTTTTTTTTCAGGATGCATATTCTGAAGCCTGGGCCTTCTTTTGGAAATGGCAGTATTTCTAGAGAAAATACATAGTATGTTTTATTACTGTACCAGCTTCCAAACTTCAAGGAGTAGACTACGTCTAGATTTTTGGAAGCACAGAGCAAAGATTTCTTGGAGATTTAATAGCAGAACTAAGTGAAAACAGCAAAATATATGAACAAAAAGCTGACACATGTAAAAGTGAGTGGTTTAGTTGCTTCCTTGCCCCTCTTCTGCTAGCTTTTAGCAAACAACAGTTTACCATTGCCAAGAGCTCTGCAGAAGAAGCAGAAACATGATTTTACATGTAATGTAATGTAATGTAATGTAATGTAATGTAATGTAATGTAATGTAATAACATTACATTTTCCTCTAAGCTATGCCTCTGAAAGTCTATTTTAAAATATCGGATTCAAGTGTTTGTACCAGAAGTAGGCAGGACACCACTGGAGGGAAGGTGTTTCTGAAAGGGACCTCCCCTTAAAAAACTAGAGCAAACAATCTTTCTGCTTTCTTTGTACCTCAGACTGTGACATCATGAGGTCCATAAACAATAGTGAAAGAAAATTAAATTTAAATTAATGAATATTATAGTGGTATGTTTTCTAAAAAGATGCCCCCAGGAAAGCATATAAGTGCCCAGGAAAAAAACAAATTAACAACCCCCTCACATAATATTTATCATCTTTTCTTACTGTCTTTAGATAGACGGTTCCTTTTAAGTAGCTTTCTTTTCATAGCAAAACCAGATTCATTGGCTTCTTGCAGATCTCTCTCATGAATACATTCATTCAGTCAAAGAACAAAAACTACTCTTTGATTCTCACACAACTGAGATACCATTAAAATTGTCTTCGGATACCACTAGACATTTATCCTACGAGAGATTAGTGAAGAAACAATGATGAAACCATGTACATGCAAAAAGCATGTTTATGCCCTCAGCATTTCTCTGGCCCACTCAATTCCAAGAGCAAGAAGCTTTCTGGAATACACTGCAGTCTTATGGTGTGGAAGCATGCATGCTCTTGCACAAGCTGGGGCTTCCACAGTGATTTCCAATGGCTTTTCATTCCACAGAGAGCTTGGGCAATGTTTTTCCTTTGCATTCCACTTGTAGGGGAGAAAATTCAGGCTAACTGTTGAGGGACTAAACTGACTCTTCAGGAGTATATAGTGCTGTAGTAGTTAAGAAAATGTACCATTGATTTAAGAGGCTGGACCACAATAAGCCAATTAATGAACCCCTGAAATCTCATAAACTTTGGAGATGGGGTTTAACTACTGTTGTAGATGCTAAGCCTTCCAGAAGCAACTTTACTCCAAACTAAATGTAACTCTTTCTGCATAAATATTCAATCCTATGTGCCTTAATGTGGATTAAAAAGGAACCATATTGCTGAATTTGCAGCAGCCATCATCACTAGCACTTAGCGAAACCCTCCCATGTATTTCTGTCTTTCTTTGTAGAGCACTTTGGGCATTTTGTCATGCCTGAACACTAATACTTTACTGTTCAGGACTTGTTCACTCCTTTCCAAAAATGTGTGACATGATTCATATATATGTATAGGTGTTATTTGTTGTAAGGGCCAATTAAATAAAACTTTTATTGGTCTTTATAATCCACAAATAAAGAGCTGCTATATACAACCATCATTAAGGCTGATTGTATAGTCAAGTCAGAGATCTTCAGCCATAACAGAAAATGTCTCTGCTACAGAGGAGTGGAGAGCAATCTTTGAGGTTGGATACCTAAGTAACTGCCATACTCAATTGGGATCTCAATTTGCTGCATTTTCCTTGTGTGATATTGTCTCATTCCTTCAAGTGCCGTGAATGCCTATAGAAAAATAGCAAAGTGTCTTTTATACTGCACAGGGTATCAGTGGACTGAGAGATAATTTTGGGAAAGCTAAGCCAGAGAAGAAACACAATATAAAAGCCAGACCACCTGTTGGGTAAAGTTGCCTAGCATTCAGAGGTCTTTCCACTGCTTTCGAAGTTATGATGCAGTTGCCATTTACTTTGCTGTTAGAGGAATCCCTTTCCAGATTCCTTCAACTTGCCAGTATAGTAACAGTGTCTTGGGTTTAGGAGGGTTTGTTACATTTTGAATGTGTGAGTGCACGTGCCTGATAGAATAAATTTGGTATGCCAGTTCTAGGGTGCCTTTTCATTACTGTCCTCCTGCTGTTCACATTTTATTAATGAAGCAACCCATCACCCCCCTACCAGCAGAAACTTAAATTTCTTCCCAGAATCCATCTGCTCTGCACGGTCCTTTGAAAGCAGCTTTTTATGGAATTAGTTTTAATAATGTCTTATTTCTATGGGTCAATTAGGTACCAAATATTGTTATTTCACAGCTACAGCTTCTTTTAAAGTGTCTTCTGGCTCTGATTAAATATAAGATGATTTCTGGGGAGGGTATGGGACAATCAAGATCCTAGTTTAAAAGAAACTTATTGTAAGAGAAGATCATGATCATAAATGTGGAAAATGAACTCAAACCAGGAAAATTAAGAGTGTGATCCTGCAGCTCATCCTTACTAGTCCACACTTAGATGAGTCATCACACTGGTTGCTTATCACAGGGTGCATGACATTTTAAAAATAGTTTTTATTTCTAATGATGCATATTTCAAAAGTACTCAGGGAATGTACATATGCATCTATGATGCTTATATTTGTTGCAAGCCTAAAATCAATGACTATGGACATAAAATTACTCGAGCTGCAGTAGAGAATGTCTATGTACAATAATATTTTGAGAATATTCGTCACCCATTCAAGTACTGAAGTAAATAATGCATACTCAGTATATATTCTAATGGCATGAGCATTATGTCATCTATAGAAGTATATATTTTAAATACTCTCTATATTTGCAATCGGAAGTGTTTTGCCATGTTTAAAAATCACTCTTTATATCTTCAATATTATGAATATATATAAAATACATTTTAAACCTTAAATATTAAAAAGTGTTATTTGTATGACCTCTCTGATTTTAAAGGTCACTTTTATGTTTCAGGTTGGTGTCACTACTGAGTTAATAACACTTCAATGTATGGTAGGGTATGTCTGAAGCACTGTTGGCAGTAAGTTTAACAGAATGGATATTGTGGGACCTAGGAACCAATAGGTTTGCATTTTATTTGTGCTGAATGCCCAGTTTTATCTTCCAGCTCAACATCTGCCACTGAAATGGGGGAATATGTAAGAAGATTTGCAGTTCACCTCTAACATTATTAGATTATTAATTTAACCTGACATTCAGTTTATCCCTCTCACATGTTGGCACTGTGGGATTTCTTTAAGTTAAGACAACCTGATCCATGGTATTTTAGATGGTGAGTAATAGATTGTGAAGTGTCTCTAAACTGAAATGAGATGACCAATAACTAAAGAGGAAAAAATTGCTGTACTCAGTAACCATTGCATACATGTGACTAATGCTTTGATGGAGACTGCTTCATCTTCCTCTAAAACCTGAGCGTTGTGGCATTTGAGACCTAAGAAACACTTCTGCAGCATGGATATAACTTGCAGTTCTCAGCACAGGGTAAAGATATTTGAGTGGTGGAGTTGCATGTATAATTATGTTTTTCAGTCTTGCCAGTGGATTAGGTAAAATTCTGTTCTCTGGACTAGTTTTTATGTTTGTGCTTGGAGAGGACAGTGTTTGTGGTAGTGGTGGTGGGAACCATTCTGGTTTTAGTTTTCATGGTCACCTGCTTTACAAACCATTATGGTCTCCTGCCAGTCTTAGCAAGGAATTGCAGTTTGGAAACCCTGAGTCTGAAAAATCAAACATGTTTTTTCTTCCTTGAGATAATTCTGTCAGGGTGAATGTTTATCAACTGGATAAAAGGGAAAAACATTAATTGCTTCTGGGTTTACTGTAGAAAGCTGTACTTCAACTAATAATTTTATGCTTTAAGTATGCTCTATACATGCACGTGGATATACCTGCATGCTTTATATATGAATGAGAAAAAGCGTCCTGGTGTTTATGATCAGGTATCCACCATAATTCTCTGCTTATAGCAAAAAGGTGCTGTGGTTTTCAGCCATGTGCTGTAACTACATGAATGCATCTTTCAAGTGTTTTTTTTGCTAGCATTTGGCTTGACATTTTGTGTTTCCATGTACAATTCTGTAAAGCTATTTCTAGTATGTTAGACAGGAGAATGTATGAATTCCATGTCGAGGTGCATAAGTAGTGGTGTAAAGTCACCATCAGGCCTGGTCTTGGCTACTCTTGTGTTTGGCTAAGCTGTTTAAGTTTAAAAGTGTTTGAGAACAGACTATGAACCTCCACTGGACATTTGGTACAAATATTTACATTCTATTATTACATGCTATAAACTCAGTTTTTTTCAAGTATCACCAAAGTGCTACTCCTTTTGTGTACACGCTGCTGCTGCTTTACGAAAAGCTGCAACTTTGAGGGAAGCATTCAGTTTAGAGTACAGATTCAGATTCTTGACCTTCAAATAAACAGCCAAGATCTCAAGGTAAGCTTGAGGATTTGTCACTGTGAGAAAAAAAACTAATTTCATCTCCATAAACATTTACAAATAAATACTGAATGTAGACAGGGAAATAATGAATAGTCTTAAACAAAGATGGGAATGTGAAACAGAGGGAGATGTTTTGATATGTGTCCAATGTCTCACATAAATACATTTCACTGTACTTGAAGTAGACCTTGATTTTTCCATGCACTGTGAAGGTCTAACAAAGTAATATCAGGCTGCATGGTGTTGTAATAAAAATTAACTTTGGCCATATCTGGGATCCAATGACCATACAAGCTAGAACTTTAGATGTTTTGTTTGTTTGTTTTTTTGTTCAATACATTTCTAAGAACATGCTGCTTTGTAAAAAACAGTCTAGTTCAGGTAAAAAACTTTCTTTCAAAAGACGAGTATGTTTATTAACCAGCTGTTAACTGGTAAGAATGAAAAAGGAATTTATAGCCTCTATAGCTGGGATAGAGTACTTCTTCCTAGTAACAGGTATAGTGCTGAGTTTTGAATTTTGGTGTAAGAATAAAATTGGTAACACACTGATATTTTTTAGCTGTTTGCTATGCAGTACTTACAATTAAGCCAATGACTTTCCCAGGCCCTGCCATTGAAGGGCCTCATCACTTATGCAAGAGGTGCACAAGAAGCTGGGAGGGTGCACAGCCAGGATAGCTGAACCAGACCAATAAGAAGGGATATTCCATACCATAAGGCATCGTGTGCAGTATATAAACTGGGGAGGAAGTTGGCTGGGGTATGATCACTGCTGGTGTATGGGCTGAGCATTGAACAGCGATTGGTGAGCAATTGCACTGTGCATCACTAGATTCATATATTCTATTATTACTGTTGCATTTTATCTTCCTTTTCCCTCCTTTAAACTCAACCCATGAATTTTACTGTTTGGGTTTTTTTTAACCTCTTTCCTGATGCTCCTCCCCATCTGAGAGGGAGGGTGTGAACAAGTGGCTCTATGGTTCTTTGCCAGCTGGACTAAACCATGAGAGTAGCACATAGCATAGTCCCCTGAAAAATTTCAGTGAGACCATATTACTCCTTTAAACATTTTTTATGTTAACAGACTACATTTTTTGACCAGTTGTATTGATTTGGTTTAATGGTGAAATACATATGCATCTAAGCATCAATTTATCATTCAGTGAGGATGAATCTGTAAAGAAGGTGAAGTTAAGTAACAGAAAGCTGTGGCCTTACTGTTAGTCTTTGGCTATTACCACCTAATTCTTTTTTTTTCTAATAATGCTCCTTATCCCCAGTTTCCCTTCTTTCTGCTGAGAAGACCCTTCTGTACACATATGGGAATGAGTGTCAGACTTATGCTTACCGGTATTTTACAGATAGCTATGAGGCAGAGGGTGATATATACAATGACTTCTGGGTAGCAGCTGGATAGACTGAACGTTTATTTCTGTTTGTGTTGTTAAAATATGAAAAACATCTTTAAAAAACCAACGGGTTTTTGTTCCAATCACAGTAGTGTTGTTTTCTTTGTAACAAAGTGATCTACAAAACTGTAACTTCAAATGTAAACACGACTCCTGGTGCCCCCTGCCACGTACACAAACAAACCACCTAATCATCAACATGAAATTGCATTTTAACCATAGCAACCTGAACACTTACATTCTGAAATGCTTCATTAATGAAAATACCAGGAGAATTCTTTTCATGTAGAAAATTACAGTGATTTAGAAGTATTTAGGATATAATTTGTAAGCTTCTAACCTGTAGGGAGTTATTCATTTTGGTCATTCAGCTTGGTTTATTTTTGGTTTTAATTCTTTATATTTCAACACTGATTTTAAGTTTGTCTTCATAATATCTGGGCAGAACTTGAGTCTAAATTTAGATTTTAAAAGTGAATCTTCTAAATGTTCTCTGCTACAGGCAATTTTGTTGTTTGTCAGGTTTTTATGTCTATAACTACATGAAATATAAATCGAAAACACAGTACAACAAGACCAAATGTCAAACAGCCAAAATGTTATTTTCATATTGTTATTTATTAGCCTTTTTTGCTAGAGAAAAAGACAGACTCTAGAGTATTCTGTCTTCTCACAAGCACGTGTTCCATGCCGTGCTTGAGAATCAGGGACACACTCTCTGGACATTGTACCAAGAACATGATTTTAGTAGTGCAAAATGTTTGGCAGCCATACCAGTTGCATCATCCCCAACATCCAGTGACTCTCTTGTCAGCAGCATACCATTAAAAAAAAGTAATCTGGTGTTCCCTCTTCCTCCAGATCCCCAAAGTAGTAATGCAGCAGCTTAGCTTAGCTATCGGAAGGCAAATACTTGACAACCACTTATTACAGATTATTTAACCATTCTGAGGAAGACAAATATGGTAGATAATTCGGTCTGAGTAAAGTATGTGTACTTGTATGATAACAGCACATGAAAATTTCCCTGCACACCAATCACAGAATCACAGAATGGTCTGAGTTGGAAGGGACTCCAAGGATCAACTCATGGGCGAGTTCCAACCCCCCGCCACAGGCAGGGCCACCACCAATATACGAGTATTAACTAATGTGTGCATGTCAGCAACTAAGAGCTGCAGTTTGCAATGGGATAGCAACAGTTTTTATATAGCAAGTTACAAGCAAATCTGGAATTCATCTTCCTCTCTCTGGTAATACGTCATGGCATAAAAATAAAGCCCCGTTCATTGTTTCAAATCCTTTGTAGTTTGTCCTTCATAATGAAATTTTCTTTCAGAGTATATAGAAAACAGATACCAAGTTTGATTTCTTTAGCTGATAAGTTGGCAATCACTAGCAGGCACATTCAGTAACACTACCTTATTGTCCTTGTCCTAAAACGTGCACAATTCTTTGCTTATTTAAAAATGAAAATGTGAAAGGCGTATTAGATATTACAGAAAGGTTAGTCAACTAGTGAAAGAATGCAAATAGTCAAGTCTTACATTTCCCTACTGTTCTGCTGGCCATGTTTCTGACATTGCAAATGCCTGGAGACATCACAGTGCTCCTCTTTCCTTGTTTTAGGCAAAATTAAGTTTCTTCCTTTGTATAGAATACATTTTCTTTGAGAAGGTGTCAGGCTTGCAGGGCCAAATTTTCTAGCTCTCTAGTACTGCGTTGTCCTATTACTTTTGCTAACTGTGAATCCAAACTGTACACAAAAATATTTTTTCTGTCCCTGAATGTCTGAAGGAGAACAACAATTAATGCAGATATAAAAAAAAAAAAAAAGAAAGAAAGAAAGAAAAAAAAGACTCCTGGATGAAAGCAGATCTTAATGGAAAATATTTTTTTCATGCTCCCTATGAAGTATGGTATTAAGAAATCCCAACATTCCTTTACCATCCTGTTTGAACTTTTGGTACTGAACAGTCACATTACCTTCCATCAGTTTAGCTTTTCAGATAGCATAACCCTCAGGTGGAGTAGATGGGGAGTAGTTTAAACATTTTTAGGGAGTGCTTGAGAAGACATATGGGCTGCTAGAGTTATGCTGAACTCTGTGCCAAGGAACTGCTGATACTGAAGGTCATCAGACCAACACTCGTGCTGGAACTGTCTCATCTGGATGAAAAGTGGCCAAGGGGAAGTCTGGTTAGCACGTGGCAGGGCAGAGCTTGTCGTTGGCTGTAATGTGACCAGCTTATGCTCATCTCGGCGATGAGTGCTTTCCTGAACGAGGCGGGAGTAAAGCTACGAAGAGGACAAAATTGCTTTGGAGCTTTCTTATAAGAGATGAAATTGATAGCAGCTAAAATGTGAAAAGGGTCTAATCAGAATGGAAAGATGTATCGGGAAAATACAACAAGAAAGCAAATACATGTGAAGGAAAGAAATGAAAGTAATATTTTTGATGGCTAAAGAAAAGTGAGAAGATGATACTTAGGCAGTCTTTCTGTGAAATTTTCATCACATCCTGAGAAAAAAAGCGGTGCCACAGCTGTTTGGGTTTGAAACAATCTTGTGATAGCTGTGATGCTGTGGATAATGCAAGGGTTGGCTGGAGGCTCTGTGCTTGGCTAATACTCCATTTTTTATCATGCTTTAATCCTATTCTATATACCGGTAAAAATAGAGAAATGAAAGCAAAATGACAAAAGCCAAGCCATCATAATCACAGAGGTTCTGAAAAGTATTTTCCTGTGCATCTCCTGCTCAGAGAGAAAGACTGCCTTCAGTATGGAAACCCTAGATTTTAACATTAGCTGCAGGTCCTATGCTGCTCTTCCCCAATTTCTTTTGACTCATAGTAAATACTAACCTCAGGACCCTTATTTCTTCAGTTCTGAACTAGGAACTTCAGATGTAAGACCTTTTGGAAAGGGAATGGTTGTTATTTGACCTATTTTGTATATCATCTATTGCCAGTCTTATTTCTTGTGATTCTGAAAGCAACCCTATTACTAGCAAAAGAAAATGAAACAAGAATTAAATTACACAAGCCTTTTTTTATCCAGTATAGAAAGCTATGTATTCCATCTGTGTTACACAAGCATCTGAATATGACAGGAGAAGGCAGCGGAAAATAGGTGAAAACTTTTCCTAGCACAGTGGCAGTGCAGAGGCTTTCACACAGCTCAAGAAGAAAGTTCCAGGCTTCTCTTGGAGCTTCTTTTGTAGCATTCACCAAGGATAAAATAAGTATCTCAGCACATCTTCTTACAACCTGGAAATTGCATAGAGCTTTATATTAGCAAATAAAAGATTATTCCAGTTTAATGCTGGTCACGGTAAAAAGTCACAATATGCTTTCAAAACAGAATCATTTTCTGTAGCCAGATGTGTTCCCTCAGTTACTTTTCAAATTCTATGTGAAAAAAGTATACATTAAAGTTTTAATATAAAAAAGCATTTTAAAAGCATTATACAAGTATTAATTGGTCTCCTGAATTTGTTAAACTTATTCCTTGTTAGAGGGAATTACAATATATAACACTTGGTAATTTCTGAGAGAGGACATAATTTTAACTTCAGCTGTGTCATTTTATTCTATGAAGCTGCTTATTAGTAGTAGCAGTGCAGCCTTGCAGGCTTTATGCCTTATAAAAAACAAAAAATATGAGCTGCTGTCCAGGCTGGTAATAGTGCCTGACGTAACGAAGTGTAGGTTGTAAGGCTGTGCAAACCAGTACCCATCAAGTCAACAGGAAAAACACAGATGCAACAGCTCAAAACACTGATTCATTATCCCCCCAATCTGTAACTAATTTGCACTGCATAAAAATTCTTTTAGATAAATATGAGCCTTGCAGATCATTGTAGTTTAGTGTGTGAGAAGAATTCCCAGTTCCCTTAGAAAACTTGATCCTAATAAGATGAAAAATATTATGATAAAACTCAGTTTGTCTTTTTACCTGCACTCCCACACACACATCCTAAAGGAACTCTGGTGAAGAGTGTGGAATTTTGCTGGTGCAAATGAGAGGCAAATGTTGCCCAATGCATTTAATAAGTAAAGCATTGGTTTTCAGATTTACCCAGGGGTGATATGTGTTACTTTCCTGGCCAGTGTGACATTGCACATATTTTTACTTGCCAAGTTGCATCAGGCTGCCACTGAGAGCAAACAAGTGAAATAACAAGTCCCCTTGGCGTGCCACAGTACAAAATCTGTGACCCAGATTCTCCTAGCTCTGCACGTAGCACAGTTCAGAGCCAGAGGGGTGCAAATAAATCCTTATGCTGCTGGAACCTGGTCTGTTTAAGCCAGGTCCTTGGAGAAAATACAGGGATCTCACCTGTACTGGGACACAGCAGCTAGGAATCACTAGACAGCCAGAAACTCATGGCTAGTCCTTTTTCCAAGTGACCAAGGCCATTTTCCCAACAATATCCCCATGGGAAATGGTGCCATAGATTGTTCTTTAGGGGAACACTGCTGAGAATAGCTGCACTGACTTTGAGGCTGTGGTGTTTAAGGTATTGCTTCTAAGCTCCAGGAAAAAAATGGGGGAAAAAAGTTCATGTGTCATTGCACTTCTCCAGTGGACTGGGAGCGTACAAAAAAGGTGTCTCAGCAGAGTGCCTGCATTGTAGGTTTTTTTAGACAAGGGCAGCTTTTGCATCTAATTGCTCATCAAGTAGTCTCTACAAGTTGTCCCAAAGTAAAGCCTAAGGGCAAACAGACTCTTCCCTCTTGATGTTGCCAACTGAAATGCTGTACCTGTGCATTATTATTACTTTCAGGGAAAAATATGAGAAATCCAGAGAGGCCAGACTAGACTCTGGAATGTCCTTGGCAGGAAGGATTGATGTCATTTGTGTTGTGGGTATTTGTGTATTTTCGTCATTATGAAGGCTCTGATTCAAGAAGATAGGAAAGCCTTTTCATAAATTTCAGTGCAAGAGGATGCCTGATTTTGTAGTGGATGACCTCTACTAGAATACCTCTCTGAAGTACTGGAGAGCATCTGCTACTTCTTTGTTATTCCCAGATGAAATAATCTATAACAACATCTGAAATGACGTTTCTGCTTAAAGTGCCTGGCAGTCCAGCAAAGTCAGCTTTAGTTTAACCTTCAGGTTTGAATGCAGTGTGTGTGTCTCCCTTGCAGTGAATTTTTATATATGTAACATATTCAGAGAACCTTTGTGTTGGTTTTGCTAAGAAAGGCAACAGGCTCTGTGAACATATCCAAGGTGGTGGTATTACAGGAAGGGGATGATATAACAGCATGTCCATATTCAAAGGCATTATATAGTCAAAACTTCTGGATTGAAGTGTTGGACAATGAGCTTCAGGATTCTCACTTTAAATGTAACATATTGTATTTGCCTAAGCATCCTAATGGCTCACCATACAGATGACTGTATGAGACATAAGAGATGTACCTTACAGGTCATTCTATATCTCTGCATACTGGATTTAGGAACAAAAAACTAGCTTCTAAGATAAGTCTTTCTGAATTGTCCTTGAAAATTGTCAAAGACTAATTATTCTGCTAATGCTGTGTGACTTAGTCAAAGGCTATTTTTACCATGAAAATTTTCTCACAATGAGAATGCTTCATTCTGCTTCAGTAGTTAGTGATATGTCCTTGAAACATAGGTCCTAGGTTTTGAAATTAGGAAGGGCTTTCTAAAGTGCAGACCAGTTTACTCTGTGACTGTTCTCTCTCTTTCCATCTCACTGCCTTTAACAAAAGTGAGCTTTCAGAAGCAAATGCAGAAAATTGCCACAGTCCCTGGATTTGAAAAATTTGAAAATTTATGTGCTTATAAGTATATGTGTACATATGTGAAAGTATAAATAATAATATTGTGTGAGTTTTCAGATATCTAGATCCTCTGTACAAGATTATCAGAACATAAATTTTCATTAGAAGAGCAAAATATAACTATACCAGAGCATGTTCTCCTCTTTGTGCTTAGTGCAAATGTTTGGTAATGTGGGCGGTAGTATGATGTCTCAATGTCAACAAACAGTACTTGAACGGTGCAATCAGGCATCATTGTGTTGATTTCATGTAAAACATGTTGATTCTCACCAGCTGAAGGCAAGTTATAATTTACTTTTCTAATGAGGACATTTGTAAGGTAGAAATCCATAAAATACAGAGATCTTTCTGGATGATAGTGGCTATTTACATAGTTAAAATAGGAATTAAAACTTCTAGGATGGTTTTGGGAGGAATTTATGAACAAACATCATGGTTGTTTTTACTGAAGAAGTACATGCTATTGTATTTGATTGGACTCAAACAGACTTTCCAGTATTGGAGAAAAGCGGATCCATAGTGCGTGTAAGAAAACTTCTTTCTTTTTGCAGTGCTCTAACTTTGGCCAAGGATTTCTAGACAAGCCTAGAAGTTCACCTAATTCCACTGAACTCCTGTTTATGTCCCGGCCTTATATTCTGCTATGCTCAAACTCTTATGTTTCTTCATGTATGTGGGAGGAATGGAAGAGTGCATGGCTTGCCTTTATCCAACAATTTTTCAAGAAAGAACTCAAGTAGGAAATAGCTGTTGATCCAAAAATTCTGAGTCAAAGTAGTTATGTCTTTGGCATCTTCAGGCCTCTTGTCCAGATTTAGTTGTGAAAGAAAGTTTCTAAAACATTGAAAACTAGAGAATAGAAAAAGTGTGGTGGAGAAAGCTGGTCCTTCACGACACTAGCATTGATGTTGTTCTGCTAATACAGGATGCTTTGATTAAGAGTTTGTCAAGTTGCTTTTGAAGTTGTACAATAAATCAATATCTCTCTGGAAAAGTTTGATAAGAGTGTAAGAAAGGATGGTGTACACAAATACCTGGGGGATATTTGCTAACCTATTCTCTCCAGTCATCAGTCATTTCAGCTTGACCAAACTGACAATGTCTGGAGGTCACTTGGTTAATGAGGCAGAATTAACCCTTTCCATAATGATACTATAGCTTCAAGTCATTAACATCCAAGTCAGATTGCCAGCTGCCAACTCTTATCTTTAGGAAAACATCATTAGAGACTTCTACAGGGACCATTATGAAAGTAGAAATTATAAACGGATGAAAGCTTGGAACAAAGAAGAATGATGAGTCACACTTGGTTGCAGTAGAACCAGGAATTACATTATTATTACAATGTTATTGCTGTCATATTATTACACTGATATATAACAGTTTGAGGGAGTGTTGGGTGTGAGAGGTAGCATTGTTCGTAAGACCTGTTTTGAAGGATGCAGGTGTGAATGAGAGAGGGGTTTTAATATGAGTATTGACATATAAACCACTCGGATTATGGGCCTTAAGTTAAGATAAGTGATATTAAACACCTCACATTCTGCTGTTCAGATAAATAGAGCAATTTTTCTGTTATCTGTTTCAGATAAGCAGGTCTCTGAGAAATGCTTTGTTGAAGTCATCTGTACTTGATAGCTTACAGCTATGGCTAACTGTTTGGTACTGGACCATGCAGTGCAGCCTGTGGAGCTAGAAGACATGCAAAATTGAGTTGTGGTAGCAAAATCTTTCCCTCCTTGTCTTAGCGTGGGTCAGAATTTCATTTATCACTGCAGTCCGGTCAAAATGTTCACCTGTCTTTAAATTGGTGGGATTGCTTTGCTCTGTCATGGTTAATGTTGTGTTTTTTTCTGAGGTTGACTGTAGTTTAATTTCATGGCTTCTCACTTTAAAAAATGTATAAATGCCTCATATTTAAAGGGTTTTTTTATTAAATTCTTATTAACAAAATATTTGTAAGGGAATTTCCTGTTTAACATAGACCACAAGCCTCCTTTGTAGTTGATCAGAACTCACTCAAGATTTCTAGAGTATGGGTAGTTATCAATACTAATAAACTACTTGCTGGCAATTGATATGTGAAAGGAATTTGCATTTCTAAATTGTAATATTTTACTTTCTTTAATCCACACAAGACTAAATAGAGTTCTCACTTATGCGGTGGGAAAGGCTGCAGGCTGTGAGAGAATCAATCAAATTGCAGACTTGTATTCTCTTCTGAAATCTGTTTCTTATGAAGAACATGGAGATGAAGAAGCCACATGGAGTGTGCTGAGCATTGAAAGACAGTCAAATGGTCGGGATGATAAATAGTGTTTATGTTGGCAACTAAGATGTGCATTTCTTAAATGCAGCCTAAATATTGCAGCATTTATATGGAGATTAATACACTAAAAAAGAGATTCCTGTAAAGCTCTGGAGGTTCAACTCTTAAATGTCACATCAACACCAAATATCCATTTCCTCAAACGCAGAATAAGATGTTCCTGAAAACAAAAACTTAAAAGCATTTAAAAAAAAACATATAGATTACTGTTAATACTGCTGTTTAATGAGAGGGAACCAGTGTAGTTTGACTGCTCAGTGATGCATTTCCATTCATCCTCAGACCTATTTGTAGAGAAAGGAAAAGAAATAATAATTTTTTCTCTTACTTTTAGGCAACCAGAATTGTTACAGAAGCATAAATTGCATCTATTTGTAAAAAAGGGGGAAAGATGATATATGTTTTAATTAGTGTATTTGAGAACAAAGACTTGTGTTTTAAGGGTTTTACTGGTAGAAACTCAAGTACATGGAATACACATTTTTGAAGGAAGCCATTTTTTCTTTCAATAAACTACTTCTAATTGTGGTATATAGAGGGAATAAAGTTCAAATCACAGGTAGAACAAAATCTCTAGGGGTCACATGAGTAAAGTAGTTTTTACTTGTGAGTTGAGGATGTTCACCTTCTTGTTAGAACCTCAGCACTGGTGATGCTCATGAAACTTTGTTCTAAGTTTGCTATGCAACCTTTTTACCAGGATATTTTCTCTCTTTTGAAGTTCTGGTATTGCCTTTGTTTTCAATTTTGCATTCTTTAGAGGAAAAGGTACACTAGACTTGGTGGATAAGTACCATCATCCAACATAGATGTCAACATTGATTTTAATATTGTTTAGTCATAGGTAGCTTTGCAATCTGACAATTTTGGAATTTATCCTGATTTCTCTCTCCTCTCCCCTACCACTGCTTGAACTGTACCTTGTGAAACATGTTGATTGGAACTGTCCTGTGCTAGCTAACTGAATTGTGTAATATAACTTAGAAAAGTTAATCAAAGCCAAAAGATGCACGCTCAGGTTTCAGTCCTACAATTGTCCATAAGTCAGCCAGTATTTCAATGTACAAAACGAAGTGGGAGTTGTGGTAGGAACCTACAGAAAACAGCATGCTAGATTCCCTGAAGAAAATCAACCTGACTCTGCCTTTCTTGAAATCATTTGAAATTTTGTAATTCTTTAACAAAAACACATTGAGGTTGTGTATGCGTAAGTTGGAACAGACTTTAAGATACTGTGGTGGAACAGTGTTGATAACTGGTTATACTTCCCCTTCTCCTAGCCTTCTGGTTATTTCTGTCTCTGGTTTTGATTTTTTTTTGCTTCATTTTTAATGTGGCAAGAGCATCACATTTCAGTCAATTACAACGGCTTATATTTTGTTTCCTTCTAATGGGTTCTCATACGTTTCTAGTACACAGTAGCTGTAAGATATCTCTTAATGGCTCGAGGTCAAAGACATACAATACCAAGGTGGACAGGCAGGACTTTGCATTAAAAGTCTGAATTACATACATCCATATGAAATAACCAGGAAAAGGGAGATCTTGTTTCTAAACTGCGTAAGAACTGTCCTCCTTTGTTTTGTTAAGACTTGTATGTTTCTTAACGGAGAAGTGGTGGAAAAATGGGAAGAGATCAAAGGATTACAGTCACAATTCACCACAGCATGCAAACTTTCATTCTGCTAAATTAAAAATGAGTTTGTCTCCTGTTCTACATATGATGTCATGTTTAATGTTCAGTGAAATTAATAACAGCCTTCCTATCAGTTTCAGCATGTACTGGATCAGATTATTCAGCATTTGACATACGACATTCAAAATGGCTTATGTGATTGCATGCTAGACTAGTAATGAAAATTTATCATACCTTCTGCCAGAAGCACCAGAAAAAAACCAAACATGCTTTTCTAATGCACATATGATTTTAAATGCTCCAAATTACATTTACTCAATCAAATCCTTGTCAGAATGAAAATTTTGCAGGTTGTGGTTTTGGAGATAACATGTTCAGGCAATTGCTATAATTCAAAGGCAGAGTATTTTCCTGTATTCATGGAAAATATGTAGTATGTATGTAGCATGCTTACTATAATATTGTCTTAGATGACAGGAATATCTCAAAATATTAAGTAATTGAGCTCTACAGGAGATGAGAATTTCCAATTTTATTGTTGGAATTTCAGGTTGCATTCACTGATGTTCTGTTTATATTTGCATATGTCTTGTGGAGAGCTCAGGGTCTTGTAAAAGGAAAAAAATTTGAATGCTAAGTTATCACCACTAGAAATATGCATTTATTCCTCTGGTATTTAAAAGCATCAAAGCTTTTCTTTTGCAGAGCCATTCTGTAATGATGTCAAGATCTGAAAAAAAGATCATGGCTTTAATAAGACTGAAGGCTGGTTTATTGGAAGAATCATTGATAAAATGCTATTCTCACATATCAGGTAATTGTTCTTAAGATGAGGCACTAACACCTCAGGTGTTTGTTCATCTAGGCATAGCTATAACAATATCTGAAATACTACATGTTGTTTATCACTAATTTGTGAAGCCCGAGAAATGACTACCCTGTTAATTGTAGTGATTCACTGACTGCAGTCAAGAATCACGGCAGGCTTTTAGATTTAAAAATATTTTAAGTAAATTTGAAATTTTGATGTATTAAAATCTTTAAAAATTAGCAGGTGTCTAGAAAAAAAACCCACCAGTAGCCAGCTCACTTTCATGCACAAAAAATTGCACATAATGACCCTTTAAAAATAATTATTTTTCCAGTAATATCTAAAGGGTTTTTACTTTCAGAAGCAGCCCAGAGGTGAAGAAAGCTGGAAAATGAAGATCAATCTGGAGTAGTTGTGATGATTTTCAGTTTGATCTCCACTGAGATTCTTAGGAGGCAAGGAATCTCTTTAGAAATAGTGAAGGAGGAAACATGAAAAGGTAGTTTAGAAGCAGGTTTGGTCAGAGATAGACATAAATGAAAAGTTTAATTTGAGGGAGGGGAAAGGCTTGATCAGTTTTTTTTTAAATCCCAGTATTTTCCTCATTTGCTGCCATCTGGAAATACTAAATTGAAGGGACAGCTCTTCCATGGGGAAGCGCTTCCATTCCCACCAAAACCTGACTGAGCATCACCTCTGTAACAGCTCTCTGAGTTGTTTTCCTCTTGCACTGAGCAAGATGGCAGGGACTCATACACCAACACTGTGCCCAGCACCACTGCACACAGGAAATGCAAGTACAGGGTGGGTGTGCAGCAGCCCTTCAGAATAGAAAGATCCTCAGCGACTAGAAAGTACTCAAACTGACATCGCTAAAAAAGTAATCCTACCACTGTATTTTCTCAGTTCCTGACCTAGTTTCAAGTTTAAAACAAATGCCTGTTTTAGGCTGCCAGGAAGAGACAGGAAGTTATTCAAGTATTTTTGAACCTAAAGAAATAACGGGTGAAGTTCAATTAAAAAAAATCACCTGGGATTTGGGGGGAAAAGATTTCATTTCAATATTATTAAAACTTTATTCACTTTAAAAAAAGAAAATTCCTGTTCCACTGCAGGTAAGTGAGGTGCATTTCTGCATCCTCATTTGTCTCAAGTAGCAGAAAGGATAGTATCACAAATATCAGTATGTCTATCGAAAGAAAAAATATATAAACACTGAAAATTATGTAAGGAAATATACTCATTTACATAAAATTTACTCAAAGTAATATTAAAATGTTGCTTCTGAATAGTTCCACTGATGAAGAATTTCATCATTTGTTTGTGAAGAACCACAAGTTCTTAATTCTTCCTCATTCAAAGAAGTTCTTATAGTACCAAGTCATTTCAGAACCTTTACAGCACATTCCCGACTTGATCTCTTTTGAGTGCTACTAAGCTTAGACTTAATGATTATTTTTTAGTGTCATAATTCATGTTTAAGTACACTTACAACATCCCATTAGTGTATTTTACTTCAAGTCATAGGCATGTGCATTCTCCCCACCTTTTGCTTTGCCACAGTTTCTTGGGGGGAGTATCTTTGGTCCTTCCTACATGAAAAAAATGTGTCCCAAATTGCCGAACAACACAGGAAACGAACCACAATGTGACCACTGGTATTTTCAGTAGTTTGAAATAAGAAGTATCAATATTTTTAGCATCAACTTTTTTAGCATCACTCAACAGCACATTCTAATCTTGTTAACCCTCTGCAAAGCTGCCAGTGCAAACTGGCCATTTTAACTGGGTTGAGAGATCCTGCAGTTTGCCAGGATAGTTTTTCACTGTATGTGCTGTTTTTAGTTTGTATACCTGAACATATCATACATACATAACATACCATAACACATATACCCGTGCAATCATATCTCCACAAATACAGTTTCTTGCATCCTTGAATATCCTATGCAAACACTCTTCTGCTTCTCTTATCTGCTTCACTCATTTTTGTAAGCTTCATCTGCCTCTCTTCCACCCCAGGCATGATAACAAGGTTCAGTGGATAGCTATTCAGAAATCATAGATTTGAAATGAATGGTCCATTTTTGCAGTTATCATCTCAAAAATGGTTCTTTGCACAAGAAAGAACTCCTTTCAGAGTGATCAATCAGCAGTGCCTTGTGTTGTCAAAAACTGGATTTCTACTGTTCAGTGGAGCACAGGCTAAGAGCAATCTAAAGCATGTTGTCGTGTATAATCTACATGCTGTGCACCCACATACGTTACCTCAGCTTCTGACAAGCATGGCAGTCTACCTACAGCATGGTACACTCCTGCACACAACTCCAGGGACCTTCACAGAAAGAAATCACAGATCATAGATGGTCCACGGTTTCCACAATATGGCACGGGAAAGCAGCTTAAGGTATACACTGTACATTCAGGCCACAGAATTGCACCTTTATGTATGTCCACCAAAGTTTAGAAGAGGTGACTAGGAGATAAGTTACTTATATCTTGCAGGGTTTTTTAATGTGTAGTCATGGGTTTAACATAGGTGTGGTGCTGAACTGGAACCACTGTGGGAATTCATTCCTAAAGGAGACACACGTAGGGAGCACAGTGGGCTGTGAGGGTGTGGAGGCTGCCATCCCTTCTTTCTTGGAGAGGATGAATGTGGAGCTCAAATATGGTTCCAGTCGCACTGGGGAGGAGTAAGATATTTTAGAAGATGCTGTTCTTCATGGTGTGATTTAGAGTCAGCTATTTATCCTGTGAGTGAGGTGAATAGAAAACTTTTGTTATAGTGAATAAAAAAAAAGGAAGTAAAAATTACTGTAACTCTGAAAAATTTTGATGTAACCCATTCTCTATTCTAACTATATCAGAAGCATGAAACTTACATGTTGTTACTAAGATTAGTCTAGCATTGAACGTTAAGTATCTTAAATTAATGAGTTCTAATTAATTGTAATTCCTAAAATAATTAGCTGATTTCTGATTTATTCTGTACAAATTCATTTCCTAACGAGTCAGTGTGTTAATTTTGGAAAGTATACATTGTAATTTTCATTTGTATCAAAAGATAGAGTCCCTTTTAACTGCAGCACAGAAACCAGTTAATTATGGAGCGATACAGTCTTCCTGTTGTCTGCGTGTGCATTTATATACAGAGAGAATATAAATGGACGAATCTATGCTTAGTGTTATTTTTTACTGTTATTATTTGAAGATCACTTCCGATGTACCTCGTTTACAAATAAGCAATTAAAATTTTCTGGGATTGCCAGATGCTTGCCCTTTACTTCCCAAGATACATGTTTTCCTTTTATTTCCCTGTAAATTCATATGTATCTGGATAAAAGCTGTTTTCTAACTGTATATGCATTGTCCATATGGCTAAAAAGCTGTTAAATGTCTGGAAGATTATCCAGAGCAGAAGTGCAGTTAAGCTTTATGTTCAGTGAAGTGTCATTATTTTTTCAGGATAGTAAAAATCAAGGAATATTAAATGGAAACAGATAAAAAGGTGTTATTACAACAGCCCCTTAATTAGCCAGTTTGAGTTCCTTTTTGATCTTTTCAATTAGCCAATAAGCTGTCTTTAAAGTTATGTTATTGGTCAAGTACATCATGGAAAATCAGTTATTTGAAAGAATTTTAGCAAACTCCCAGCCATTTTTGCAAATGTAAATGTACTGTAACCCTTAGCCAACTGGCTAAGTAGCCATCTGCTGTATAGATGATTGCTCTGATTATGTGCAAAGACAGCAGGTCTCTACTGCAAGACTTTATTTATAAGGCTATATACATTGGCTTCCATTCTAATTAGATTTTGCACAGCTATAGCAATGTAGGAGGCACTTTAATAAATGCTCAGCAGTATCTATCCTCTTTCAAGTTGGCTTAATGTAATGAGATGTCCTTTACAGAAATGTTCCAGAAGGGATTGTAAAGCAGTTGTTTACCACTTGGTCTTACAAGGAGTTAACCAGGATTCAGTGACAGCAGAGGTTTATAGATGAAAACACATGCTGAATTTTGACTCACAACACACTACAAAACTTACATAAAACTAAGAAACTGTGGATGTTAATGGCTTTACGTATTAATCATCCTTGAGCAGGATTCTTTTCTCAGGTAACACCATCTCAGTTTAAATGCAAGTACAGGAAGTGTTTAGGACCCTAAAAATATGTTTTGAATGTGAAATGAACAGCTCCACAACTCTTTTACTGATCTGAAGGTATGTGGTTCAACCCTCCAGAATCACCACTGTGAGAGATGGGAGAGCCATTCTGATGCCTACACAGTGAAACTGTACCAGTTGTTCTGTGTCAAGGCCAATAAGCCTAGACTTCGTGTTTCTATTTAGCTGGCTTTCATGCTAGAAATCTCGATTCTTAATAGGGAGAACTTATCTATTAACTGGAGTATTTGTACATTTTTTAAACCCTCTATCAAAAACTTAGTTAAACAGAAAATTAAAAGTGGCTGAAGACCCACATGCCAGTTTCGTTAGGCAGAAATTTTTCCAAGTTTGTTATTCCACTGAAAACCATGTTTATCTTTTTTTCCCAAATGTCATTGAAAATTTCAGCGAGGTCAGCGTCATGCTTCTGAATGTGAGGAAGAAAATGTAGTTGCGCATAAAAATGGCTAAATGACCAGAGGGAAACATCCAAAGCAAACAGGAAGCTGCAGTTATTACATTTTTATATACTATTTATTTTACTAAGTACAGATCAAATTTGCTAGTGTACTAAAGAAGGACAGTGCCACTTCCATGGTGAGATTCACGTGATAACAAAGACATTATTAATAGAACACTTTCACATTATTACAGATTATATTTTCCTTTAAGTCAAGAAACAAACAAAAAAAGGTCAAATGAAAATATATGCAAGCCCAGCAATAAGAGGTAGATGATAAACATGACAATCAAACCCCTAATCTGAATAATACTACTGAAGTTGAACATGTCTCAGTATTAGGTAATAGCCCTAATTTGCATTAAAATAGGGTTTAAAACTGTGTTACAGAACTACTACATGATAATTTCATGTAAATTGTCAAGTAGGGAATAAAAAGGTTTAGGAGGTTTACTACTTATTAGGATCTAGCTGAATGGCAGCAGCCTCAGCTTGCCAAGAGGGAAGCAACACCACAACCATGTGATGCAGTATGATGAGTGTAATCGTAGCCAAGACAAAATGTAAGCCTCTTAAAGTAACAAATACCTGATTGGTTTAGCATTGCTGCCAAAAATAAAGGCAGCGGGAGCTTCTGGGTAATATGGATGTTCAAGCAACAGAAAAAGGCATGAATATAATGGCTCAACTGTTCAAAGCGGTGCCAGTTTATTAAATTTTAAAAACCATTATATTGATTCAAATAATTTTTCCCAGTGCTTTTCATTGTCTTGATGATCAAAAGTATAATTTTGTGGTAATCATCCCCATTTAATTACTTGTTTGTGTAATTCTGCCTTTTCCACTGTCAGAGTTTGACAGTCTCTCTCTTGGATGATATTCCATGTTGGAGGAATATGGAAGAGGGGAGCATGCTGAACTCTTCCATCTTGCAATAGGTTCAGTGTGGAGTGGTGGCAGCATGTACTCAAGCAGTCCACGACTTTAAACATACACAACCTGTCCAAACACAATCACTTTATATCTCTATTAGTTTAATAGGCAGCTTGAGCCTGGGGAAGGAAAGAGCAGGGGAAAAAATAGCAGTCCTTTATGGTCAAACCGCTTTCTAGGAGAGAATTATTTCCCTAGAGATATTTTTCTTTACATTGTTTAGTTTAATTGTTTCTCTAAGACACCAACGGGCAGATTCAATTTATATAGAATCTCTGTCTTCTCTTGTCTTTTTTTCCATCCACATCTGTGTCTTCACTCTCCAACTCAGATACCTCTTCAGCTGTCCTATAAATACAGCTATGCATTGCAATGAGGCAATTGAAAGTTACATCTGATATTTAACTGCTTTGTAGAAATAGGCAGAAAATTAATAGGTTGAGTGAGTATGCTTCAAAGAACAAAAGGGAGAATGTTCTGATGAGCATTTTCCAAACCCCAGAAGCTGAGTGCAATTGCTTGCACTATTGCAGCTGAATAGAAAGGGTTTTTTAATTGCATCGGTGCCATTAAGTACTTATGATTCATTTTTTTCTGTTTAGTGTTTTATCTCTAAAACTAGTGTAATTATCTCCATCTCTGACTTGAAACTCGTAAACTCCTTGGAGGGACAGATTCAAATGTGGGCAGCATGGTCTCATCTTTCAGAGACAGGAAATATTGTAATAAACAGGTTTCATATGTGACTCTTTAGGCTGACGCTGTAAAATCAAAAACTTTGTGTGAACATTAGAAACCCTCCTGTGTATTTCATAAGGAGCAAGAACCATTGTGCTGCAGGCCTGCTTTTTAGAAGTGTTCAAACCAGAATTGTAGCTGAATTCGATGGTAGATGTAAGTGTGCAGACCTTCGAAAAACAGGCCCTGGGGTTTTAGTCTTGCAAAGTAGCAGGAAAACTAAGAGAAAATAAAGTCTCTCATATAATAGAAAGACAGCAATTTATTTTTCTTTTCGGTGGAACATTTTAATAATTTCAGCAATATCCTGTTATTATTAAAGGAAATACAGTACATGAACGAAACAGCCCAAATCCTTAACTTTCAGAGGAAAAAGTTCAAGTGTCAGTAGAAGTTAGATGTTTACATGGCACTTTCTGTCTCTGCATTACACATTCAGTGTGCCATTTCTCATCTTTTCAGTTTGCTCATTAATTATATCACAAAATACCCATAACACATTATTATGTGTGTATAGGGTTTCCATGCATGCCTTTTAAACCTGTGGTCTGTGTAGTGACATCAGCAATTGCACTAATAGAGAGTTGGTTGCAAACCACTGAAAAATTTGGCCCTTTATTCTTGAACCAGTCTTTGCAAATGACTGCCAGAGACATGAGGAAGGACTTGAGAGGCTCTGAGGAATGACAGTAAAATTCACTAGTAACATTAACTGATGAGTAGGTGAAATGATCTAAGTTCTAAAAAGGTGGAAAGCTATGGACTGTTTGCAATAAATTACTTTCAGTGAGAACTCCTGTGACTTTTTCTTACCCTGTAAAGGTACTTGATGCCAGATTTTTGTTCAAGGTCCATTGGTTTGTATTAAAAACTACTGAAGATTGATGGGGCTACAGCGTTAGTACAACATAGTGTCAAAATATTTTTCATATTCCAGAGATTATGAGAATCTTGTTAGAAACAACCACTGCTAGCTTGAAGTTTTAAAGCTTGAATATTTCTCCTTAGGATATAAAATGTCCCCTAAGCTGTGGATAACAAGTGGATATCTCAGAGCAGACCTTAGAATTTCATCTGCAGGTTGTTTGAATTTTAAAACCTCGTTGGACCAATATGCCAAGGAATAATAGATCTAACATGACTGAGATGAGCATGAATGTATAAACTGGTTGGTATTTTCTGTCTTCACATTCTTCAATTCCATGTTTATTTTTATAAATAGAAAAATAAAAATATACCAATTTCTTTTGGATATGTTCCAAATAAGCCATGAATATTACTAGGTAATTTTTAGCTAAATTGAAAGTCCTGGTATTGCAATGTCCAAGACTAGAAAATAGCCTTCTGTCCATTCCAGAGATTTCAGGGCCATTTTGGATATAACTGATGATTTTTTATTTTTGATTTATGACATGTATACTGCTGAATTTTGTTATTTTGGCTTTTTATAGTAGAAAGTACCATACATTGCATGAAAATTGATACGAGTCCAAAACACAAATACATTTTCTTCTTTTTTTTTTAACACATGCAGTAGTGACTGGTTAGATCTGTGGGCAGATTTTTTTGTCTTAAGAGAAACTTTAATTTGCTTAGAATCCAAACATTGTTTCTGAGGGCGCTTAGCTACTGACTGCACTTCTTGTGAGACATGCTGTCCTTGATGTACGTACAGTCCTTGGCAAACATCCTGGATAGATTCCGGGAAGATGTGATTTCATTTGACAAAGTCAAATATACATTTAAAGAGTATTAATAACTAGACATTTGGGAACAGTCTGAAAAATATATTCGTTTAAGCTTATTCTCAATTCTAGGGTGATGCTAAAAACATCAATCCAGGCCCATGCATGGATTATATAAAAAAAGAAAAACTGTGCTGTGATAGTAGAAAATGTCATTCTTCTCAGTCATTGACTTTTATGAGTCAATACTGAGAATACAGGTAATGATCTCTATCTCCAAGGTGCAGAGTCACAGATATTTGTCCACAAGAAAAGGAACTCATTTACAGATTTATCTGCAAATCAGAAAAAAAAAAACAAACCAAAAACCAAAACCAGTATCTACACAGCAAACTTTCCGTTTAATTGATAGATTTGAACATTTAAATAACAAGTATTTTTATTTTTGCTTCCCAATCTTGGTCTTTAGTTTCAGAATAACTATATCTGAACTGAAAGGTTCCAATCATAATTGCAACACCTCATGGTCTCCTTTAACCTAGAATATCAGCAGCAAAAGACTTCATAAGTGATTCTCCCATCCATGTTGAATAGAGTTGCTGCTTGGTACTACACATGCTTCCAGTAATTTAGTAGGAAATGTATGTGAAAACATTACTATAAAACAAATCTCTGAATGACATTCTCAGCTCCACAGTTTCTCTTGAGTTTCATGTCCTTTTTTTTCCCGTTGCAAATCATTTTGCTTGCCAAACACATCAACTGAAAGCGTCTTAAAGCAGCTTGATAATGGAATGGATGCACCACTTTCTGTAAAGATGGATCTAGTTAAAAGGAGTCTTAAATTGCAGAAATGATAGGCTTGACCCTCACCTTGGTCTCACACAGATCATTAACATAGAGTTTGATTTAGTGGCATCAATAATCTTTCTACTGTCCTTCCAGTGTGGAGGGAATTAAGTTCCCAAATCAGCAATTTCTTTTGGACAGTGTACCAAGATTTTCTCATCTATGTAACATTTTATATTGCCTCTTTAAAATCATCTATTAATGGAAAGCTGCTGGCACATTGATGCATCAGATGTATCAAGACTAATAGCTATTACTTTATGTCTTTTTTTTTTAATAAGGATTTTTACATTTTGACACTGCAATCAGGTGATTTGTGAGTAAAGTTGGGTTGGTGGAAGTTCTACCTGATAGAGCAGATATAATCTACAGTTTTTACTAATGAAGTAGATCAACCACCATGAATTAAAGACATATATTTAAAAAGCTGTATGTTTTAATTTTCCTTTTTACATAAGTATTTCATTTTGGATAATGTATAGCCTTACACTACCACTGTAACACAAATAAATGCTAAGTTACAAGTAATAAGCTTTAATTTTTTTACTCTTTAGTAAAATCCATGGCAAAATACTTCCAGACGAGTCGAATTCTGTAAAATTCTCTCAGTAGTTGCTCATCTGTTACTGATAAGATTGGCTGAAAATAAATCATAGCAATATGATTTGGGTAAAATTTTCTGATGCACCTAAATGGCAGAAGATCTGATTATTAGGGCATTGAACTATGAAACTATGTGTTCAGACATTGACTAGAATGTAAATGCAGAATCAAGTAGGGTTTAGCACTTTATCTACTTATAAGCATTTGAAAATTCTGTGATCATTTCTCTGCAATTTCTAAACATCTTAATACTGTTGAAACTCTTAGATTGTAGAAGTCAAAGTGTAAAGAGACTTAAAGATTTGTAGAAGTATTGAGAAGTATGGAGTTTTATTCAAGAGGTGTTCAGGGTCCAAGATTTATAATGAAAATATTTCAGATACCTAAAGCCCCAAAATTTTAGGGCCAATATTTCCCCCTGTTCCTAAAGTTCTGTTCTGCATGCACAGACCTCAGTCTTATGCAGAGCAGCTTAGGTCTTATCTCATTCTTAAACTGCCTTATTTCTTTATCTGCATGATATCAAGGAACATAAAAATAAATCCATTAATACCTCTGGGTTTTAGTTCAGGCATATTTCCCCTGTATACAGTCTCTTTTCATAGTTAAGCTATCACAGAGCCTGATTACAAGAGTATGTTTTGTTTATTTATAAGCTTTCAGAAACTGCTCATCATTATTTTTCTCATCACATCTTGGCATTAATGAATGCTGCTTTAATATACTTTGGAAAGGGAGTAGAAAAATATTCTCATAATTCTGGAAAAGAAATGAGGCACTGAGAGGTGGAGGGATTTGTTCTAGTCACACAACTAGGCACCACATCAACATGATTAGGAGCCAGATGTTTACATGGCACTCACTGTTGCAGCATCATGGTCCTTAACCACCTTCAGTACACTTGCCCTTCATAATGCCCCCATGAGATAAAGAGGTACTATAATAGCATACAAATGAAGAATTGAGTAACAGGAAGACTAAAGGTACATAGAGGTTTATTATATTTAAAATTTATAGAAATCCTATAGGAAGGAAATAGCTGCAGCAGGTAATTAAACCATAATATATCCATGCACAGATGGGTTAGTTAAACTAACTGATTTATTGGTATTGTCTGCAAAGCTAAATGCTTCACATAGGGAATGACATGAAGAGGCTGGTCATTCACTGTCTAGATGGTCATGGGGGTTTTCATCACAGACGCCTTTGTGACAGCTTCTTCACTTGGGTCAGATGAGACTCCATGAACTGTTGTGCATTGCAATTCACCTACCCTTGGCCCTATGTGACAACTCTGAGGTCTCTTATGTCAAGATATGTACAAAATATCTTATGATTACATCGTTATGAAATCATATCCTAAGCATATATAGGAAGCATTCTATCCAGTAAAAAATACATCTAAGCATAATATAGAGCAGGAACCAGAGCTCTCCTTCAGAGAATTCCTGTCAGTCATCTGATGATGATATCTTTGTAAGGCCAGGTCTTCCTTACAGGGGTCCTTTATTGATCCATCAAGAATCTCACCTGGGCAGAATGGGCTGTGGGAGCAATCGTTACTGTCCTGCTGCTGATGGAGTGTGCTGAGTGTGTGCACGGCCCGGCCCTGAAGCCAACCTGCGTTATTGTTATAACTAAAGCACACATTTAAATCCATGGGTTTCACCTCAGTCTACACCAGCATATGTTTTTTACATTTTTGTCCTTTAAAATTATTCACATTCATGCCCCTGTCTTTGGAGGGCTTCTTGCCAGATAGCCATCCTCTTTCCCAAGGCTCAGACAGTCCTTCCCAGGAAGCACTATTTCTGCAGAGCCCTGCTTTTCAGTGGCACCCGGGAGATCAGCAGCACCTGTTCTTTTGGCAGAAGGAATACATGGAAAGAACAAGAGGAAAGCAAGCACTTTTTCCTACCAAGTTTCCCTGCATGTTATTGTTTCCAGATAAGTCAAATAAACAGCAAAGGTTCTTGAATAGCGGAGTGACTTACTTGTACTTTTGCATATGTTTCAGTGTATATTCCTTAAGAAACAAATCAAGTTTTGTGCCAGCCTTTTGCAATGCAACCTTTTGTTTCCTTGTTTTTGTATTCAACAAATGTTAGTTTTTTTTTTTTAAAAAGTGTTGAATTGAACTCATTATGTCTCAGAAATTGCTCTGTTTTCCTGACCAGAAACCAAGTAACAAGTTCGGAACTCGGCCTAATGGTTCTGTAATTATAATGTCACATTATCATTGTGTTCTTTAAAATGTCAGCATGAGGATAAAAAAGGCTATGGGATATTATTTTCTCATTATTGTGGTGCTCCTTTGAATAATGTAAAAAACATCAGACACATATTAGATACAAAGGCAGACCAAATAAATGAGATCATGCTGAGGTCTTTGTTGCTCTGGCTGAATTGTTTTTGATGTCCAAATGAGCTTGGTAACTGGCGTTATCTCTATCTGGGACCACAGTGCAGCCTGCAGCATCAACATGCCTGGCCAGACAGCCAGTAATCACGGCCGAGGTTCTGACCTTTTCAGATTTCCTCATAACTAATAAGTGGTTAAGTGGGAACTCTTTCTTTCCAGAAGAAGCTTCTGATACAAAACAGAATACTGGAAGTGTTAAGTTTATGCAAAATTCAACTGAAGTTTCATTTCACTTTTCTTAAGAAATCCTATTATGGAAAGCACCTGAGTGTGTGAAGAAGCGCTTTTTTGTTCAGCTGCTTTTCACAGACCGCAGCCACGGTTGCCTCATGGCTCTGTGTTAGAGTTGCCTTTTCAAACAAAATATGTAGATTTCCAAAAGTATTTTAGGAAATGTTCAGTGTAGAAATTAGGTGCTCATGAGTGCTATCTCCGCAGAGAAGTATTTGAATTTAATTACAAGAATTAAGAGACAGTACTTATAAGACCAATTAATGTGCAGACTGGTTAACCTCTTTCCTCTGGTTGCTGCACGCCTGGTGAACAGTTGTCACTTATTTACTATGGCATTCAAGGATATTATCTGTCAGTAATTTGGTCTCTCTTGAATTGGCTTTTAGGTAGGAGAACATCTGTCTTCAATTCTTAAGGATCTTGCTTTGAGCCCTGCATCCCTAAACATTTGCAAAAACATTCCCAGTAATATTGAACCTCCGGGGTTCTTGCTTTACCAACTGATAAGATCCACTAAAGTGTCTTGTAAAGTATGCATATAGACATAACTGTCTGGCCAAAGCTAACATTTTTCACTGGATGTTATATGATGCCTTGAGTGCTATGGGTCTAGAGATAGGAAGAGTAAAAGCTAGTACGCCTGACTTCAACATCAGACCTGAGAAAATACATTCAGAATCTTTAATGAGGGAGATTTGTCTGATTGCATAAGGAAACACTTCTCATGTTTTAATTCTCAGCTAACAATTTGCAAGTTTACAATGGCTTTGTAATTATATGTGCCTATCAAATGTTTTATTGAAAGTTAAGACTTCATAACTAAAATCCAAGTATCCCTTTCCAACACTACTAGCAAAAAATGCTGCAGAAGACAGCAAAATAAAGCTGTAGAATGGCATTCCACTGTCTCCAACTGGTCCTGCATATGAGAATGATGCCTAAGAAATAAGAAATTAGCTTTGAAGCTTTTTATAATCTGTGATTGTTTATGAAATTGGTGAGATTTCTTAGGCCCTTCTTTAATTAACTGGAATGCCTCATCAAATAAAATAAGCAGCTGAAATACATAAAGCAATCTTCTGCCAACTTCCATGTATTTTAAGATTTTGCAGATTTTGGTAAATGCTTATCTTTTCAAAATCTAAAGTTATTTCAATTTAGTTCTTTGATAGTGCAGACATTTATTTTTTCCATGCTTCCTATTTTTGATGGTGAAGTGTGGATGCATGTATTTCTTAGATGCATTGAAACATTATAGTTCTATATGGAAAATCTCTGGCTTTGAATAAATTGGCTGGCTTGGGTTGATGGTTGTGTTTGAGGATAAGGGGAAATTGTAGAACCTTTCTTGTGTCCAGAATGGTAGCAGATAAGGTGCAAACTGAAAGAGGAACAAACTTGCTTTTTCTCTGTTTTTGTCATTTGAGCTCACTTGTCTCTTACTCTAATGTGAATGTGCAGCAGCTTCATTGAAGGTTGTCTGCCGGTGTGACAGAACTAAGGTCAGGAGTTCAGCATCCATTAATACTGCAGGAGCTCTACATCCTTCTTCCTTCACTTTGACCAGGAAGACCTGTGGCAGTTTTCCTCCAAAATTGCTTTCCTCCTTCCTAAAATTTATAAGTAGGCGGAACAGAAGAGAAGTGGGGGAATAAAGAGAGGGAAGTGCTTACCTCTATGTTCTTTTTAACAAATGTCTTTCCTTCCAACAGTGATTAAAGTGATTGTCGGAAGTATCAATGAAACTTTCAGAGAAGATGCATTTTTCCTGCTCTGTCACATTTTCAGATCCTGTCTCCTAACATGAGAACCAGTCAGGACTATGACTCTTCATTCGCAGCCATGGTGATTCTGATACGCTGTACTCGTGGCAACCCATCAGATCTCTGGCTAGCTACTGTAGGTGAAAATAGTGGTACCAGGAATTGATAGGAAGGGAATCCAAAACCTTTCCATCAAGTTCCTGAATAATTTTGCAGTTGCTGTGTCTAGATGCTCTTTTGTTTACCCTGGGGTCTTTGCCTGTACTTAGAGACTTGAGAGACTTGGAGTGCAGGTTGAGTTTAAGTGCCAAATGCACCATGCATGACCCCGTTTCACGGGGCTTCATTTCTGCAAACAGGTGTTTGATGAAAATATGCAGTGCGGGGTGGTTTGCAGTTGTACAGAGACTTTATCACAGTGCCTCTTGTTATGAAATACATATGTTTGCAAGGTAAGGAGCATGTCTTGTGAAAGCATTTGCTATTCTGAATTTTTGGATTGAGAGGAATGGCTACATGTAAAAGATATGTATTTGTTACCGACACAGGGGAGGAGTATAGCAGTTATAAAGTAGTTATATTTTATATTTTATATAAAATAGATATATATAATATGTTTTTTTTTTCTATAGTGTGTCTGGATATATCAATACTTTATGTGGTGATTTTATTGCATATTTTGATTATGCAGTGAGGATACTCTTGGGGACAGAAGTACCAGCAGTGCTGAGATTATCCCTGTAATGCAATGCAGCCACGTTGTTGTAGGAGTTGGCTGTGCACCAATGGACAAGCCTGCAATTAGCTAATGTTGCATGTCATTTCCTGCACAGAATAAACACCACAACAGTGTAACGAATTGTTATCATTAAAGAAAGAATAGAAATTGTTTTCTTTAGCTCTGACAGAGGAATTATTTTCTTGCTTGGACAGTCAGTACGAAGGTGGATCTGAGTGCTTAAAACTGTATTGCCATAAAGGCAGGCTGTTGTTTCCGTTGCTATCCCAGAATCATTCAGACTTTTCTTCCCTGGCTTGTGCCTCCACTTTTGATCAGGCCTTTCCTAAGTAAGGAGGATCCTCACTGAGTGTACTGAATGCCCCTCAGCAAGGAGGCACCTGTACTTGCTGCACAAAGCTGAGAGCTCAGCAGTGCTGTATGCTAAACCTGTTACCTCAGATCCAGCTCTACACCTACCTTCAGGCACAGACACTGTCTGTCTTCTCTGTGGCCATGTAATCCAGCATTCCCATTTCTTCTGCAAAGGGGTAATGCGACGGTTGTTGTCTTGAGGAAATGGTGCCACAGACAAATGTAACGGTGTTTGCAGACATTTCAAAGTTTGGTGGAATTCTGTGTTGCTTTTCTGTCCATCAAGCTGATCATATGTTCTCTATTATGAGAAAAAAAATCATTTGCACCTCTTAGAGATTCTCCCTCCAGTATTTTTTATTTTTTTGAAAGATGACATGATTAAAGTTTCAATTGCTTTTTATGGTTTAATACCAAGATAAGGAGACAGCTTTTTCACTTTCCTCTTCTCCCACAACTCCTCTCACTCATCTGATCTGTCTCGGCAGTGCAAAATGCCGGTTGTTTTAACCTTGTGTAATAAGACACTTCCGATAACAGCACTAGAGACACAAGAAATGTTTTCCTTGGAAGTGTAATTTTCTTTTTGAACAAAAATTAACACTACAGAGGACATGTTTTCTGGCTGGCTGGCAGCAATTAATCAGAAAATCCCGAGTACTAATTCACTGGAATCAGTTTGGAGTGTGTTATCTGATTTATTTTTAATTGAGTGATCAGACTTAATTTCTTTTCACAGATAAAGTTACTTATGTTTCATGTTAATTTTCTTTGGTTTGAAGAGGAACATTTTTAGTGTTTGTGGAATTTTGTGGTGGTTTGTGTTGGTTTTTGGTTTTTTTTTTTCTGATTAATTACACCACTGAGGTTGAGGCAGTGCTGGGGCTAGGAGAGAAGAAAGCCTGTTTTCCTATTTGCAGCATTTCAGGGCAGGCAGCTGTGCCCTACCTCTAATTCTGTTCCCTTGCCAATCGCTGCTGACGGCAGGAATCACTTTCTGCCTCTTTCAGCTCTGTCTTTATCAGCACTGATGCTTTGAGGGTAGTAATAAAGAAGTGCTATCTTAATGATATCAGGAATGACCTTAATGGACTGGGATATTGTTAGAAGCAACTTGTTTGTGATTAGTGTTGGAGTAAGGGTAGGGGATCTACTGCGCATCAGAGAATATGCTGGGAAACTAGTGGCTACCTAGATGAGAAAGCAGGGGAAGGGAGAGAGATAGGAGTCAGTGGAACCTTAGGGAAAACAGCTTTCTTGAATGAAATTAAATGAGTTAATTTTCTTGAAACTTCAGGCTCTTTTGCAGGGATTACATGTGTGAGCTGGAGAATGAAGACAAACGTTATAGGAGACCTTGATTGATTTCAGTCATACCAATTGATTCTACGTGTGTCATTTTGGTTTTTTAGTAGAGGAAAGAGATTCTTTTTTTTCCTTTCTTGATAATTGCTTTGCTTGGGTTTTCAAGTTCCATTATGGCATCTTTTCTCAGTACACTTACAAGAGTTATTAGTTTTTCTTACTGAGCCTCTTCTAACCATGTCAATTCTGTGCCGATAGCTGAAGGTGAATTCCTCAGGTCACATTAATATGCCAGAATAATACTCGGCTTAGCAATAGATCCAACCCTCCCTCAGTTGATATGTCCACTTTTTTCTTATAACTGAAGATCTTTGGGTTGTTATCACTTCAATTATCCCCCAGCTTACAAACAGGGATAGGCCTAATTATTTTGCATCTGGCATGTAATTATTAAAACTCCTGACATGATGACAAGATTAAAAAAAAAAAATTAATTAAGTAATGCCTAAGCCTTTTGCTTTATTCTTTCCCTATCTGAGCTGCTTTAGAGGTATTGTGCTGTCAGAAAGTAGAAAATAGATCAAGGGGAGGAAGAACTGCATTTCAGAATCTGCAGTTTCTCTTCTGTAAAAAATAAATAATTGGAGACAAATAAAAATGCATTCTTCAGTATAAAGTTGGGTGGCTTAGGCATTTTTAAGTGTAGACAATTATTGGTTTGTTGCCAGTTTAAATCTGGCCTGGTGTGGCAGAAATTGAAGATAAGCTTTGGGCTGGCTTGTGTGAAACAAATTAGTGCTGTCAGCTTTGTTCTTATTGCGGAATTGCTTTTAATCAAGAGCCATGATCATGACAAGTGCTCTTGTTCATCAGAACATCTGAGAGGGCCACTGTCAATTGTGCATTGAGTATGAACTATGTCCTCCCTCTTGGAAGAAGCCTCTTGGCTACAATTGGTGAGACAAATGAGTGTCTCATTGGGAGGGGACGGCTGCATAAGCCCTTGCTGTCTGTGGGCGAGGAAAAGGCATCGATCTCCAAAGATTCCAGTCTGGCAGCTGGCCCAGTCATTCCAACCACTTGGTATTTAGAAGAACTCCTGTGTGGTTTTGGAAATCTTTCCCAATGCTACCATGCCAGTGAGAGATGCTGTACTGTTCCTTCAGGAGTTACAGTGGCCTGAGAGAGGGAGTGAGTAAGAATACACATAATGATCAGACTTACTGCTAGCTCTGAAAAATCACAGAAAATTTCACTGTTGACCTATTTGTCTGTGAATCTGGTTATACTTATTTAGGGTAACACTGTGCTTTAGAAGGGTACAGTTTAGGACAGGTGTCACGAGGTCTCATAACTTTTCAGTCTATCAGAGGGATGCACATATATACTAATTTTAAAAGATAGCCTTGAAACTGCTTTTTCCAGAACCTCTGTCCTTTGAAATGTGACCAACAGACTTGTGTGCAGCCTCAAAAAGATGTTACACCCTAAATGAATACTCAGTTGAAGCACTGTAGTTGTATCATCTTGCCCACTGGTGTTAGGTGCTACCCCAACTGCACCGTGGTGAAAACTTGGACAAAGTACGTTTGTTTGCATGAGCAAGGAAAGCTGTTACAGTTCAGTAAGTGGCTTAGCATCACAGGTTCTGATACTAAAAATGGTCTACTCATTTTGATCTTGCCTTCCCCATTCTGAAAGTGTAGATTGCATAGGGTCTGACTCTTTTACCTGCATCTCTTTGTCCTTTCCTCATAGCCCGGTTTCCCAATGTGACAAACATGAGCCATAGCCCCCAGTGTTCTAAGTAGGTCTAGAACATACTCCATCTCTCTGAAAGATGAAAGAAGAAAAAAATTGATCTGAACAGCAAGATGGTTTTAACTAGATCATCTTCTTAGTGTACTGCCTGTTTTGAAGCTAGCTTTTGTGTCTGGTTCAAACAGGGAAAAAATCATTATAATCCAGTAGCATTATAGTTGTCATCTAAACCTGAATAACCATAATTTGTCTTTTACATCAAATAATGCACAGTTCAGGATAAAATACATTAATCATTTTTTTGGGTATGTTTTTTTTTTTCTTTTTTTTTCCTCTGCAACTTTATGTTATCTACTTATGAAGCAAGTGTAGTTACATTTGTAAGAAAATTGAAACATATTTTGCAGTATCCTTCAGGTTCATAGGATGATATTGAAATCACAATTAGGATTTTCAGTGAGACCAGGACTTGCTAATCCTTAATAAAGGAGAAATTGTTTTTGCTCTAAGGCAAGTGCATGAATGCAGCAATCATGTATCACAATAATTAAATGATGACCAGATTATTCACCTCCTTACCTTGACAGAGATTTATCAAACTTTAATAGTTCCCTAGAGCCCAAAACCTTGTTCTTATAAATGTTCACGGTTTGTACTTTTGAGCCAGAGGTACAGTCCCTCATACTAAGCAGCAGTAGATATCAGGCCTTTTTCACAATTACTCTGTGGAGTAAAAGAGCATAGCATGAAGATGCTTTGAGGAGACTGGGATCAATAAAGCCTCATTTTACTTTATGGATATGGTTCGTTAAAAAGTAAACTTAGTGTTGTAAGGGGCTTGGGCATGTCCCTTTGTTTTTTTTTCCTATTTTAGGATCCTTCATGTCCAGTGAGCTTGAGGTCAGGCTGTGGCTATTCCCCCTGGCAGGGCAGAGACCATCCATCTCCATGCAGCTGCTCATGGTATTTAAATTTGTGTAACTTAAATCGTCCTTGACACTTTTCACGTTCTGTTCCACCATGCTGAAGTTGATCTGTGAGTTAGAAATACACACATGCAAATGCAGAAGGGCATACACATGCACAGACAGATGAACCTGATCACGTAAGTGTGCTGAAGCTGGAAACTGGGATAACAAAATAGGACAGTACAGGCAGAGGAAAGATTATAGCTGACATATTTTGGGATTAACTGCAATCCTTTTATTTTTGGTATTGGGCAGGAAAAGAGTATAAACTTGTTTCTGTCTGTCTCATCACTATTTAACCATGATTTTTTACTCTTTCTATGTCTGCCCTAGGCTGGGCTGACCACCTAACACAATGGCATTCCCCTCTGATCTGCACTGTGATTGCACCTCACTTGACATAGGTTCACTTGGTTTTTTCTTTTTCCATTTCCATTGAAATGGCTCTCTAAACAGCATGTTCCCCAGCATGTGTATAGATTTTGGTTTTGTCTTCAGTGACCTTCTATTACTACTTGTCATTGCTTTGATTTTAATTTTCATTTGGGAAGATGCCACACAAGATCATCTCAGGAAGTGCTCTCAAAATTTGTAGGGAAAACTTCTCCTGGGTAACATTGAAGAGGAGAACACACACATCCAGCTCTGTGTGGCTTAACATCAAAGACCTGGGAAATCATCAAAAGCCTTTCCCACCTTCTTTAGCCCTAAGGACACTTCCTGGGCTGCTTGTGAGCTTTGGCAGGATTTGTTAGCATTGCCCTGAATGGTCTGCCTCATACTTGCCAGATTCTTTGGAATATAATAGTATAATATCACTGTTGGCTATATGTAAAATTTCTTACCATCATCTCAGGGCTAAAGTTACAGGAAGGAAGGACTATAGCACTGCTTAAACACAGTGACTCCTGCTGTTTTCAGGGTTGTTGTTTCAGAACATTGTGAGTTTGTGTATTTTTTTTTTCTTAGATCTGCTTAGCTCAGGAAAAGGAAAAAAAGCCCAAACAATTTAAACTTGATCCACAAAAGCTATAATTCTGTAATCTCATGATATCCAATTTAAGATAATGTTCTGCTGTAGGTACAGAAAGGGCTCTGGGGTCAGATGTGATAGCAGCTATGACTGAAACCAATAAAAGGAGCATGAAGGATTTATTCACTGATAAGTTGCTTTCCTTCAAAATAAAATTATCCAAAACCTTTATCTATTGGAACATGGAATGAATTTCATAGTTGAGGTATTAATAAATGTGTTATACTGCTAATACACTTGTGTCAGCATTTTTGCTACAAGAGTGTTCAGATCTGCTTGTGGATCACTACTCAGAATTCAGTGATGCTGTATAAATGCAGGAAGTAAACAAGTGACATTGTAATTTACTAGATGTCCTGTGATTTTCATCTGGTTTTAACCATTTCATTCCATTTAATTAATACCTAAAATAACATTGCTTCCATTCCTGTGAAAGAATGTATGAAGAAACCAAAATTTATCTTTCGTCCAGAATTTTGCCCAACCTTGTAATAACCAGACTAACATATAAGCATTGACAGAAATTCAAATTTCAATGACTTAAAGGCATGTGGTTTTTTTCCCCTTCATTGTTGCATTTATTACAGCCTTCGGCACCGTACTTTGTGTAATCACCACAGCAGACATCCAACTGGTATCCCACACTGCTCTCCTTCAGAAGCACTGTGCAAGCAAAGCAGTTGTGACCTGAGCTGTGAGATCTGAGGAGTGGAAGACATGAAGAAATAAGTGGTGTTTTGGGCACTGGGAGATGAATTTAGATCACAAATCAATGACCACTTTATGATACCATTGGGGTAGTTTTAAATATTAGAGAGAATTGCTTAAGTTAAGTGGAGCAGAATGTTCCCATTTCTTTCTCCACAACCCATTAATGCCACATGTGGATCATTCGTTCTGACGAGTTGACCTTCTCTGACTTTGTTTTTATATTGTTTCATTTTATGTGCCACACATACGCTGCTATAGTAGTAAATTTACCTATGCTTCCCACGGCCCCCCATTATTGGGTACACTACTGTTTGCATCCATCTGGGGCTGACCCAAACCTACTCAAATCCTTGGTCTACATCTGTGAGTCTTCTGAAGAAAAAACTTCAGCCCTGAGCAGAGGTCAGAAACAAAGTATATACATTACTAAGGGGTATTTTCAGACTAGCTGAGCTCCAATGCGGTTATCATCTGAACTTGAATTAACTGAGGTGCAGGAACCTGCTTGGAAGGTGTTTTCAAGTTATCCTAAAAGAAAAAAAAAAGGAAAAGAAAAGAAAAGAAAAGAAAAGAAAAGAAAAGAAAAAAAAAAGAAAAAAAAGAAAAGAAAAGAAAAGAAAAGAAAAGAAAAGAAAAGAAAAGAAAAGAAAAGAAAAGAAAAGAAAAGAAAAGAAAAGAAAAGAGAAAGAGAAAGAGAAAGAAAAGAGACTTGCATCAGACAGTCTCCAGTGAATCAGAAAGATGAGATGAAAGGAGGGAAGGAGAGTGAGCACATCTCTGTTTAAATGACCAGAGCTAAAATACTGTGATGACAATGACAAGGCTTATGTGTGGTGTCTGTCTCTGATAATCCAAGATGATTAAGGGAGTGGAACAACTTTCTTATGAGGACAGGCCGAGGTAGCTGGATCTCTTCAGCTTGGAGGAGAGGAGACTGAGGGGTGACCTCATTAATGTCTATAAGAGCGTAAGGAGGATGGAGCCAGGCTCTTACTGTTGACCAGTGATAGAACAATGGGAAATGGGTCCAAGCTGGAGCATAGAAAGTTCCATCTGAATATAAGGTAAAACTTTTTCACTGTGAGGGTGACAGAGCCCTGGCACAGGCTGCCCAGAGAGGTTGTGGAGTCTCCTTCTCTGGAGACATTCAAGACCAATCTGGACACGTTCCTGTGTGATCTACTCTAGATGATCCTGCTCAGGCAGGGAAGTGGGGGTTGGACTAGATGATCTTTTGAGGTCCTTTCCAACTCCTGACATCCTGTGATTCTGTTTGGCTGGACTGGGCTGAAGTGAAGCATTGCCTCAGTAGGCTTTTAATGCCCTGGCTGTTGTACAGGCTGGAGACACTGAGTAATCTATAAAGCCTTAAGATTTCTGAAGTGATTAGGCCTCAGGTAAGTACCACAGGATGATAAAACATGGGTTGACTGAATAGGGTCATTGATTATTTTCTTTTTACATTTCTGCATAATTTGCTTTGCTGATATTTGGTCTACAAGAAGTTTCACATGTAGGCTAGAAACTATTTAAGAAATTTTGGAATCTTGAAACAAGTCTTATTTATCAAATCTTTGGGCATCTCTTTTCTTTCTGAAGGAAACTCATCACATTATTTATGCCTGCTTGTGACCTGCTGTTGGACAGCTGTCATCTGCAAAGCATGTGGCATGCACACTGAAGGAGGGATGGAGAAGCCCAGGGCACTTTGAGTGTTTTTAATTTGTTGGGAGAGTTGGCAGTGTCTTGTTCAGACTTCAGGTGGGTCACAAAAAGCTCTTTGTGCTACTTTCCTTGCTGCTCTTCAGTGTGTAGAGAGAAGATAGGCACTGCTTTTATGAAGACATAGACATTGGTTTTAGGGAGACATAGGCACTGTTTTTACAAAGCAAACAGAATTTAGAAGACACATCACAGTTACCCTACTGCAGTGGCACCATGGTGATTTTTATTTCCAGCCAAATAAATATTAGGCTAATACTTTTTGTGTCTGGTTTTTTTTTTTTTTTTTCCCAGCTTGCTTACCTGTATGAAAATTTCACACTGCCACAAAACAAGCCCTTGGGCTACATGTTAACAAAAATTTAACATTCACGACAATGTTTCCAGGCACTGAAGCAACTGAGGGAAGGGGGTTCAGATCTAGTGACTGTCTTAGCCTTCAATACCAAGTGGCTTTGTGCAAACTCCCTGCTGCGGTGGGTCCCTGGGCATGTCTGACTGCCCATCAGGGCTCGGGACACCTCCAGGGAAGTGCTGGTTGGTGCTGACATATGGAGGGGAATCCAAGAAACATCTGAACTAGTTGACTGACAGCAATTTCCTCTATTTTTCATCGTCTGTAAGACACCTGTGTATTTCTTATATGGGGTGTCAGTTGTGAACCTGAATGGATAAATCTGATTCTTAAATTTGGAGTCTCCACATTTCATTAATACCGAATGATCAGAGTTCAGACAGAACAGCTACAGAACTTTTTGCTGTCTGGATTTATTACTGAAAAATTTTGTTCCTTTGTCCTTGTCAGCTAGTACTTGCCTGTATTTGTTGTTGCTGTGGTTGCTGGTTTTATCCAGCAGTGCAGTTTTTAGTGGATGTTTTTGAAGAACAGAACTATTTGAGTCTAGATTTTAAAATGAAATCCAACCATTCCAATAAACAAGGGGAGAAGAATGATGGGAAAAGACAAGCCCCTTCAGAAAGGCCTAAGGTCCTTCAGGGCTATCTACAGTAAGTACAGCTTGCTCATAGCACTTACAAAACACAGCTGTTAAAATAAATCATCCCTTGGGTTTTTCTTTCGCCCATTATACAGCATCCAGTCTCCCATTTTGTCTCTTTTCTGTACTTAACTTATGGCTTTCAGGGGTTGTTACAGCTTTTTCTCCATTTATACAGACATTGCCAAATATGCCTGCAGAGACAGTAATTGCATTTTTAATTCATTTTAGTAATGCCACTTATTTTTGGAAGCCCTTGTACATATACCACACACTGGCTTTTCTCTCAAGAGTGGGCCTATTTGTTTCAGACATGCATTATCAAGAATATGACATGGTGCGTGATGGCTTTAGACACTAATAGTCGGAGGTGTCTATAAATAAAAAGCCCTTGCAAGTAATGTTGAAGATCATTGCTTATCCTGCCAAGTAAAAGGCCACACTGTGATGAACACTATTTACAGAACAATAAGATCAGGAGGCAGGTCTTTATTAAAGCCTCAGCTAACAGCTCTTCAGGCTTTTGTCAGACCCTTGATCTTTCTCACTAAGTTTTGATGTAGGCTAAAACAGATTTCACATGGAAAGGAGTTTTGACCTTTCCATGCATTAAATAGTAACTATGGATTATTTGAGCTATTAACGCTTATTAATTCAAACACTGTAGCTCCCTGCTACCATTTTTATAAGCAGTTTCTTTCACTGTGTCTGTTATACTAAAAACAATTGCCTCTCCTGCAGAAACCAGCCCTGTGCTCACTCAGTGCCTCACACACGGAAGAGGTAGATTATAAGAGTTTGCTTTAAGTAGGTATTTCTTTAACTGAAGTTGAGTGCCTTGCAGATGCCTAACAAGTCTCTGGACACCAGAGGAAAGTGTTTCTGCATGTGTTCTTGACACATAAGGAGGAAAAATCTGGAATAAGTTTATCCTGTACCATTGGTACAAGAAACTAATTACAGAAAAGTCTAGGAAGCATCAGTCTTCACTTTTGTTCGAAGCACGAGATGTGAGTAGGATACTGCTGCCTAGAAAAGAGAGAAAGCATGATAGTAATTTATCCATTTTAGGAATCTACCTAGAGGTGGAACAAAACTGTACATTTAACAACCTGTCGAACCACTAGCACACCACTTTCTGAAACAGATAAAAAGAATGTTCTTTCTAACAAGCACAATTAGAGAGATATTCCAGCTCCAGCAAGTCCCTGTAGCAGACACATGCATATGTTTTGTGTGCTAAGTTGTAAAGCAGCATTCTGCAGATGTTAACTGGGGTATGGTGCCATTCCTAGCAACCTGTAGAAGTGCAATTATTAGAAACATCCAGGCATGGAAACATGAATCAAGGGTCTGAGGAAGGATACTACATTATTTCAGCATTGTTTCAAAAGTATAAAGCTCTGTTTAGCTTGGACATAGATCTCATAGTAAGGGAGAGACAGTAGAAGGGCCTGTAGTGGTGGAAATGCTATTATTGGTAGAAGCTAGCAAGTTTCTCTTCTTCTGTGTTGTGGTCTTTTAAAGAATGTATTTCCAAAGCCATTTCACCAAGCGCTATATATATTTAACTGCCAGACATACTTGTCAAGAATGGAGTGAAATGTAGGCAAAATCTTAAATGAATAATTAGATAAAGACCCCAGGAAACCTTTGGCTCCTTGGTCTTGAATTCATCTGCATCAGTCTTGGGATCTGATGGTGAAAACCAGCATAGTGTGCAGGTATGATTCTGTGTGTTCCCCGAGGAAATACTGTCTCTCTTGGGCATCTCTGCTTTCCCCTGTGTCATGCAGAGAGGCACAACAGAACTGGGAAGTCCTCAGTGCTGACCTGGCAACTGGAGAGATCTGAAATTGAATTTTTGGCAAGATCCTGTCACATCCTAATTCCATTTAGGCAAGGACCACTGATGCAACAGCCTATCTTGAGGTCTTTTTGAACTCCTGTTTCTTGATGAAATAAATCAGAAAGTATGATAACAAATAAAAGTAGTAATAAGAAAAAAACCAACAACCCTGAGTTCACTAAAGGGTATCAAGACTTTCTCATAATATAGAACAGGAGAAAAGCTGCAAATTGATCTTGAATTTTTGACTGGAGGTTTGTAACAGCCCCTGGGTTAATATATTGGGTAGACCAAATTCACAAGTGGAGTAAATAAGCATAGTCCCTTTCATCTCATTTGAACTGTATCAATGTGTTGCTACATTTTGACCCAGCTTATTCTCACAGTACTCTTTTGCTTGCTAGCAATCCATACAAGCCATTGTAGAGTGTATTAAAAGGAATCTGCTCTTTTTGTTTTCTTTTTTTTCTTAGTGATTTACATCCTTTTTGTATGTGTAGAGAGTTTGAAAGTCAGGTTATCATCAGGTCTGTATGACACAGGAGGATGGGCTTTTGGCTCTGTTGTACTGACTTGTCTGAAAGAGATATGCTTGGGTTTTTTTCCATCTTACAGTGGTCTATAGCTGCTGAAACTCATCTGTGAAGCAGCTCAATACATGAGTCTGAAACAGTCCTCTAATTCACTGCACTGAAAATCATCTACAAAAGTCATATGCACTTTTGTAAGGGCTTGCTAGGTGATGGGGTTTTGGGATTTGGGTTTTTTTTAATATGAATTAGAGTTCTACATTTTAGACATCTCAGGTACTAATTAAATTTTACTGTTGCTTGATGAGCTCCATAATTCTGTACGGTGAGATTTCTTTTCATTATGTGTCAAAACATAATCCATTAATCTTTCTAGTGCAAATGTATTCATTAGTAAGAAAAAACCCTCACAGGAAATCTGAGGACCACAGATTCCCTTTCATCTTAAACTAAGTAGGTGTTGTCTAAAAATTTTAAAATAGCTCAATTAACTTGTCACTGCCATCACTGCCTTTTGACAGAAGATATTGACCACTGTGGTTGAAGAGGAAATAGGTGAACAAGGGTGCCATTCTTCTCATTTCTGTCTTGTCAAACATTTCATAAGAAATAGGATGATCGAATGAGGGATAATTTGGTGGCACCTAGTCAAGCAACAAGTAATAAACCCTTGAGAAAATTGTCATGAGGAACTCAATATTTGCGAGTACTTTGTCCAGCTTCAAGGGTGAATCAATGTTAATATGAATGCTGGCACTGAATAGTGGATAACATGACACCATTTTTTTACAGACAGGCTCTTTAAGAGAAACTTATCAAATCATGGCAATCTGCCTGGGCTTAATACTGAGGTAATTTAGAGTATTTATACCAGCTCACCTTCCCAACCAATCCATGTCCCAATGGGAGGAAAAATTAAATAAGACTTTTTCTTAGCTATGTCTTCTTTTGTCCTTAAAGAAAATAATTGTTCTGTCTTTTAGATCACTTACTGATATGAGTTTGCTGACTGTGTTTTACTTTCAATAAACTAAAACCTCACATACACAGGTAATTTGCCAGGAAATTTGACAGACCTGGAAAAACATCCACAAAACTCCTTTTATTTTTCAGCAAGTTGTTCATAGCAACTTCGGCACACTTCTGCCAAAAACTTTATGTATTAAAAACATGCTGTATTTTGGAGAATGTTGTTGATATTCACTGATATAATTTGACATATCAAAGGGTACTGTAAAGTTTGCTTCATGTCAAGAGCATATTTTCTTCTCACAGACTGCTTTTGAAATGCTGCACTAGATCTGCGTGCGGGAGTGCTTTCCAACAGCAAACAAAAAAAAGCCCATGAAGATGTGACCTAAAAAAGAAGCACCTGCCCTGCTGAGCTCTGCCTGGCCTTCAGCCAGCAGTGCAGTGCTCTTCTGAAGAAACAGGGCCTTTCCCACTGCCTGGCAACCCTTTGTGTAAGGGGGAGCGGCAGTGCCTGGCACCTGGGAGGGCTGGGGCTGGGCTTCATCACCCTCCTGCCATACCCAGGACTCTGCCCACCTTCCAGGAGAGAAAGGAAGGAGTGTGCATCACACAGGGCTTCGTCTCTGCTGTTTGCAACTCTTTGTACGGCATCCGGCACACTGCCTGGCTGTGCAGGGGAATGGGAAAGGAAAAGATGTATGTGTCCTGACAAAGGAGTGTTGTTTTGGCAGCGTGCAGCCTGCAGGTTCCCAGATGCTCAGAAGCCACTTCCTGCACCCCTGCTGAAGGGCTCTGTTTCTCATCTGTTCTCTGCTGACTTAGAGCTGCTGAATGCCAGCTTGCCTTAGATCCCGAATTTTAGGGATGCTGACTCCCAAACTGGAGCACATGCTAATTAGCCTACCAATATACTGTTTATAAAATTAAGATGTTAGTCAGGCATCTGACACTTTTTTTTTTCTGTTTTAGAAAAGCGTCTCTGTGAGAATATATGTTTAGGTACCAGTTAAATTTGCTAACTAATACTGCTACAAACTGCTAAATACTATGATATAAATGGCCGTGGTTTAACAATATTCTGATAATGGAGTATCAGTTACCAGTGAAATTACTGGGAATTTTTAGTATACAAATGAGGTGGAGTTGCTGTGAAAAACAACTTTGTCTCCAGGCTGTCTCTTCTTAATGGATGAGGGACTAGAGGCAGTTAATATTTGGTTGAGAGTCCACCAGCTCCAGTGACAGCTACACAAGCACAACACAGCCAGAGTGGATTCATTTAAAAATTCAAATCAATATTGACAGAAACTTCATACATTATTCACTCATCCCTAGTTATTGTGCACTTCTGTGCAGGAGGCAGAGCCCTGAAAGTTGTGGCAGGTATGTAAATCGCTTGGTCTTTTTGCATGTTTATCTCTTTATTGCTAGACAAAAGGATGCTGTTAGGGTGCTGCTGTGTTATGTGGGCCTAGTCCAGCCCAAGACAGAGCTGCCCTGCTCTAAAACTCTAAGAGGGGATTGTAGGCTGAGGAAATCATGGCTGCTCCTATCTGGGGCATGGCTTGAACAGCAGAGACAGCAGAGACAAGGGATGGGTATCTTTCTTGTGTGGACTGAGTAGGCTCCTAGGCACAGTTTTTGGTGTCTGCTTGCCATTCTTCACTCCATCCATTCTGTAGCCCTAATCTGGATATAGTACCATTTAAAAACATTTTCTTTTGCAAATATAAACACTGAACTGGATGAAAGCAATGGGTTCTTCTCTCCACTCTGGATGGGAAATGGTGAAGCACCTGTGCGCCATGCAGGAAGGTACTGAACAGCATAGAGCTTTCATAGGCTGTGGCTACACAGAGAGCAATTCCATACCTCATCATACACTACACTTCATTGGCTGCAGTAATGAAAATTATATTTTTTCCCAGTTTATAGATAATATGACTGATCATGAACTGTTAAATCCTGTGAGGCATTGGCTAGTGGCTCCAACCCCAGAATGTTAAGAGGAATGCAGCATTTGAAGCTGAACTTTCTTATTGCTTGATACTCACAGTATTGAATTAACTTTTAATGCAACTTTAACAGCATTTCGAAAATATGTCTGATTTGCACATTAGATAATTTAAGAGCAAAAGCATGCTTACTGCTGTATCATAGTGAGCTACACCATACCTTCAGGCTCTGGAGTACTCTATGCAGTGTTCTGGGCTTGATTATACCCTTCAGCCATGGGATCTTCCCTAGACTCTAGTGACCATGGGCTGAGGACTCAGGTGACTAACAAGAAGTGTTAAGGGTTTTTTGCCTGTAGCACACACACTGTGGGATGTCAACAAAAGAAGTCATTAAACATCTCATAGAATTCTTTAAGTTGAAAATAAAAAAAATGTTTCATTTGGGCCATTGTAAATTATTTAATTTTAATTTCAAACTTTTTCCTTCTGGTTTCATTCTCTCTCAAGGGTGTTCATGTCTAGTTAATTATCCTTCCAGAATTTCCTTTTGAGAATGTGAAACCAGGATGGTTTACCAGTTTAAAACTTTTTCTCTAGACAAACAGAAGTTTAAAGTAATGAAAATTATCAAAAGAGCTGAGATCAGCAAACTTCTGAGTTCCAAATGTTGGGTTTTTTGTTTGTTTCTTTTTTGTTGCCACCCCTACCACTCCAAATAAAACCCTTAAACAGCTTTCAACCAAGTATGGCATGGACTGAATTCTTTTAACAATTTCTTGCATGCACTGAATTCTGCTGGTGTCATATTTGGTGTGTCATTAAAATGAGATTTAAGTTAGAGTGGAAAAATTGTAAGTTTTAGGACTACTGCAGTTACACAGGTATTTTAAGTGCCCTGCTTGTTTTTGAGATCATGCTTTGTTATATTAGGGGGCTTGAAGGCCCATCTTCTTTTTTTTAGTAATACCTGTTCATTTGAGCACAGCAGCAATGCTAATCAACTTGTGAGAGAGCTGAAATTTAGTAGCTAGAATCAGCAGTAAAAAAGAAAGCATTCCTCAGTTTTGTTGTGTTGTAGTGATGCTTTCCTGTGCCTAAATGATATTGACTGTTGTTCTTATTGAAGAGGAAATAAGTATGTGCTTGGAGCTACTCAGACAACTATTCATCATTCTCTCAGGCAGCAGAAAGAATCCCCATGCCAGAATGCAAAATCCAGCAGCAGCTACAGTTGCAGAAAATCAGGAGCCTATATTAGAAAACTCACAGGCTAATCAGAGCCCAATTTCCAGGAATGATGCACTTCTTCAGAAGCGTTTGTTGCCTTAGGACATAACTCAATTCTCAAAACACCAGTCTGCAACTTAATCCAAGCATTTAGGGGGAAATGAGGGTCTTTAAAATATACATTTTGTTCTTTATTGCTTCAGTAGAGTACTGTAGTGAATAATGATAACATTCGTCTTAAAATCTGATGCTGGCTGAGTCATTATGGCAAAATAGCATGAGGAACCCTGCTGTGGAAGGTGATGAGATGTCATTATTAAGCATAATTTTTTATAAGGTAATAGTCAATATTGCTGCTTGGTAAACCCACTATTAATATCTGTAAAGGTAAATGACTATTGCTTAGTTTCTTTAATTTTTGAAAATCCTCTTTGTTCATAACTGCTGGTTTAAATCTGACTGCTAGTACAAAACAATAGGTTAAAACCTATGTCACTGAATCTGTGGCTCTCAACAATTGGAGTCAATTGGAAGAACTGACTATAAGAAATAAAGAAATAAAGAAATAAAGAAATAAAGAAATAAAGAAATAAAGAAATAAAGAAATAAAGAAAACTGGTGCAGAGTCTCAAGAATATCTAGACTTGCAAAGCTTACACAGAAGGCTCAGAGAATCACAAAGGCTCTTGGGGTGCAGAGAAGATAGAATTCACACTGAACTTCTTACTGGCAATACCTCAGTTTATACCTTCTTGTCACTGTGCAAAATATGCTTACTCTTACCTTAACCTTGTATATTTACATTGACCCCCAAGTAGAGACAAATACAGCAAAGGATAAATAAAGACAATCCCTTGACAAGTGTCTTCTATCTTGACCAGGAAAAGCACATTAACTGGCTTAAGATTAGCACCTATGTTATGGAATACAATTTCTGTCATGATGGCTCAACCTCTCATTCATTTTTCACAGACTTCTATTATTTGAATTTTCTAATGAGAAACACTGTTTCTACAAGATAGTGCCAAAATTAAAACAATAAAAGAATGTAACCATTAAACGATCTTATTCTTAACCGGATTTGAAAACACTGTAAGAAACTTGTCATTGCTGGTTCTCATATATTATTAAAAGCTTCATATTCTTATTGTAATGACTATAGGAAATGTAGAACCTAATCTGAATTCAATAAAACCTGGGAAAACAAAAGCTTTATCTAGAAAAATGAAAGCACTGCTTGGAAACAAAAGCTAATTAAAAAATTCTTAAAAATACCCTAGAGAGAGACAAATGTACAGATAGTAGTCACAGTCTGTTTAATATTGGCAAGTAGTCTAACATGACAGCACATTCAAACCAACCTTTGCCTGTACAATCCAGCATCTGGCATGGTTATGATTAGACTTCATAACATTTATTTGAAATCTCATGCCTATTAAACTACATCTAAAGTGTGTCATCTTGGAGTGTTACTGTTATTGCCGTTTATCAATAAATTTCTCACATATTCTCTAATTTATTGGTTTCATATGTTTAATCTTGGATTTATTTGTGAGTGTATTTAAGAGATAAAGCATTAATAGGGTTTACTTCTGTAAAGAAACCTAAGAAATTTGTTCTTCCTTGAAACAATAGTTGAAAATAACTGGGTCAGCGTGAAAGGTTAATATTGCTAAAATTATTACTTATTCAATCTATTAAAATTTTATGAGTTCTCCAATAATTTCTGCTTTGATGTTTCCTTATTCACTGGTCAAAGAATGATATCTTGCTCTATCTTTTTTTTCTAGATAATGTACAAAACGTCTCTATGGCACTATATGAAATATAGCAACATGGCAATGTTATGGCCTACTACCTCCATGATTTTATATCCAAATGTGGAATAAAAGAGTTAATACACTTTTCCATTTCTAGCCTCCATCACTGGGTGGGTAGATGTAATAGAATGCCATATTTTGTGTATCTAACAATGCATATTTTCCCTTTGCCAAAATACCACCCACAAGTTATCTGCAGCCACTGTGGTAAAAATCGAGTCGGTACAGTTCTCATTCCTCTTTTGCAAAGTCATAGTTCATGTCAGTAATGGTGGCAAGAGCAGTGTTTTAAAGGCATCTAACTCTTCTACACGGTGAAGCCTTGTGTTGAAGCCTTGACTGCACTACTAAGCCTTACTGGCTCTGACCAGCCTGGGTTCCACACATCCAGGGCCCTGAAATTTCCCTGAGCTCAGCCTGGGGCTGTTGGTCCCTCCCTGAGCTATTCCTTGTGTGTGCTCGGTCACACCTTGAGCCAGAGCTCATCCTGAGGACTGGCTTTATGTCTTGTCTGCAGGCCTGTCTTGTCACCACGACATTGCTTTGTGATCTGGACTCTTGGTTGGACCTGGCCACCATCTCTAGGGCTGTGTTGCATGCCTTGCTTGGCTACTGTGGGGTGTACCCTGGCTGAAGCAATCCTTGCCCTGCCAGGTGTGGGATGCCCTCTGCCCCAGGTTCCCCTTAGGGAGCAGCCCTGCTCTGGCTGTCATTCTGCTAAGGAATTCCTTTGCAATCTCAAATAGAGAAAAACTGGGAACAGTCTTCTCCTTCAGTATATAGAAGAGAAAGGAAAATCCCCACCGTGTGAACAGCTAGTTTCTGAGGTTAATGATAAAGCTGCATGCAAATCAGATGTGTGTTGCCCAAGATCTGCTCAGGTTTATGCTGAGCATTTCCTTTCTGTATCATGTAGAAATGTGTCTGTAAATCAGCTGTACCTTTAAGCACATGCTTGTGCTCCGGAGCGTGCCTCTTGAGGTTATGAATGGTCTGTGACTGGGCAGGGTACTCCGGGTTATACCTAAGGTCCAGCTAAAACCAGGTAACTTTCAGCTCAATACTGAGTGGTCGAGTCTGAGGGCATAAGCAGTATGTATTTATACACAAGAGTTACTAGTTCATGAATATCACAATCAATCAGTAAAACCCCAACAGCTGGCTCCCTCCAATAATTTCAGCACATATTTTAAAAAAGAGAAACACTACAGAAAGTAGATCCTTGCCTCTCCCTCCCCGGTCTTCTTTCTGTGACTAATCATTATTAAATTGTCAGAATTGCTCTTCAGGTAGAGTAGTGTGGTAGTGATTGGAAAACAGGGAAAAGTATATGTTTAAAGGCAGCAGATAAATTTAGGTGCTGGCAAAAAGCTGGATGTTGTCAATGTTTAAAATAACCTACCATGACTTGGCAAGCTACCACTGTCATTCACATTCACTACTTCAGTTTCTTGTGAAACCAAACAGCAACAAATCATTTCAGGCAAAATCTGCCTTACACAGAAGTGCTTGTGTCCCCCCATCGTTAGTAATTACTGGAAGAAAACAAAAAGTAAGCATTGGCAATTACTAGAAGAAAAAAACAAACAAACACTCAACTCCACACTTTATTCTGATTTTTGTTTCATTGTGTGTGACTCTCAGGATTTCTTATAGAACCAACCCCATTTTGCTAATCTTGGAGATTATAATGCCAAATGTGAGATGAAGGACACCTGAAGGGTAAGGTGGGGGTCCAGTGTCAATGCTGGCTATAAACTCGAGGCATTTAACAACCTAGAGATTTGACCTCAGAAGCAAACAACCAAATCAGTTTTTGTTGGCAGGCAAGGAACAACTAATAATTACATAGCACTTGCTTTCATAACTGATGGCAAGATGCTTGACAAGAAACAAAGCTGATAATTTAATTTGAGTATCTTCTGTTTATTTTCTAGGAATGGCTCTGGCAAGCAGCATGGGCAAGGATGATGTGGATGTATCTTGGAAACTGAGGTAAACCTTCTCTTTTTTAATGGACTTGAGATACACTTTATGGAAGTTTACTGGATTGTTGTTTTTAGGAGCTGAGTGTGATTCAATATGTTAATGTGATGTGCTTTCTTTTAAGCCCATTTTAAGCATAGTAGTCCTATTTACATGTTAAAACTATTCACATCCTTAATTGTATTTATATTTGAAGTTGGTGATTTTACTTCTGGTATCTGTTACTAATTTTAAACATTAATATTAATCTCTCTAACGTTAAATTATTTAAACATATTAAGCATTAATATATTGAAATTTTGATATTTTTGAATTATTATTTTAAAAAGAGTTCTCCGTATCAAGTTTTTGCAAACATGTACACAGATGAGATTTATAAAGCAAGTCACCAGTTTGTAGAAATAAATAGAAAATGAAATCCTTTATTAGATGCTTCTGTAGGTACTTCATGAGAGAGAAAGAAGAAGCACAGAAATAAAAGCAGAGATCTGAATTTTGCAGATTGGTAACAAAATTATAACCCTGTATTTTTTGCAAGGCATTAGTCTGTAGTGGAACCAAGAGATTTAATGCTACATTTTTCCATGTTCTTAATAACATTAGCCCTTAATGAATCAGGAAGCCAGATAGTACACCTACAATAGGTTTGTCAGGGCTGAGAGTTTCACAACAAGAACGTTTGATTGCATTTGTAAAATAATTTACTCATCAAAGAGTTCTATTGAATGTAGAATGCCTTTACAGCACTGTTTCTATTGTTGTTTTCACATTCTATTTTGCTGGCAATAAATCATTTTGAAGCAATTCATTTTTTACACATTGAGAGATAGACAGCAGATCCTGAACTCAGCAGGTGACACATTAAATTCAGAGACATGTCAGTCACATTTAAAGCATATGGCTAACTCCTACAGCAGATCACTCCAGCGGAAAAAACAGTTTCCATGCAATTCTCTATCTGTGTCAAACTGAAATAGAATTTTATTTTTCTTTGCCTAGATAAAGAACTCCTTATGCATATTCTGTGCTTTATCATATAGTAGTAATAAAAGACAAACTTGTATTCATAAATGTGGAGTTCATACCTTGAAAGGCCAGTCTAGAACTTTCCATCAATGGTACCTTGATTATACAATATTTGAATTTCCCAAGTAGAAAATATATTTGGCATGTAAAAATCAAGCACATTATGTGTTGTTACACTAACAAAAGGTAATGTTTCAGACATCCTCATCATTGGAATCCACCTCTGGCTATCAACTGGGATTTAGGGAAAGAACTTCTGAAGCCTTCAGGCTCCAGTCTGAGGAAAAAAAGCATTCAGACCTGAGCTAGCCTGGAGCTCTGCTCTCCTGCAGGTTGTAACACTCACCACTGAGCAGGACTGACACCTCCAGCCTGTTCCTCAGGGCCAGATTTTTTGTAGAAATTTGTTTATTTTGATAAGCCATACATAAATAAGACTCTTTAACGAAGTATGAAAATCCCATCAAAGATAGCTTTCACTGACAATCTGTTTGCAGTTCTTAGCAGGTAAGAAAGTTTGCTGCTTCTTCACTTTAACATTTTTAAGGAGCTACTCTGCATCGTGTTGTACAAGTCTGCCTTACTCAGTATTCAATACGTTTTTTGGTTCATGCAGCTAAAATTAGGCTGTGACATGCAGTTGCACTGGATTTTAAAATTCAACTGTCCAAACCAGTTAATGTTAAGAGATAATTTTGCACCTTGGCCTGCAAGGCATGATAAGTAATGTCTGCCTCAGTTGCATGGCTTTCCTCTAAGCTTCTGCTGTCTCTGTTATTTAGTATTAAAGACTGCAGAGGCCTGTGCAACTCTGCAAATCTTCTCTGGCTCTTTTGCATGTATTACTTCAGCTATTAGGAAGCCTTACAGTGTCACATGTTGCAGGGAGTCATTGTAGATTTTGTTAATATTAGGCAGGAATTCTGAGCATTGCTGAGAAGCAGCAGATTGTGATGATCAGTTGCCATTTGCCTTACACCAGAGATTTTCAGATTTTAATAGCTGATGTCCGGAGTATTTATTCTATTGTAATTATGATTCTTTTGGGAATGTGCTTTTTTTCTCTAATGCAAAATCTGTGAAGAGTGTATTTCCTTTCTTTGATGCAAGTCATTAAATTTATCTATAAATGGGAGCAAAAATGGACACAAATGTGACAGATGTGACTTTCTAATTGACATTTATTGTGGAAGCCCTTTGCACATTTTCATACCAGGACACCACCGGTATTTCCCTTAAGTAATGTGATGGCTCTTGTCAAACACTTCTCCGAAAGGTCAGTCGTGTGGGCTATAGCTTTCATTCTCCCCTGTTGCTGCTGCCTCCCATTCCATCACCAGCTGACATTAGAGTGAAAGCAAGTGCTGCAGCCATGGGACCTCCACTTCACCATTAAAAGATCCCCTAAAGAGAGTGGGGATGGGACTTCTCATGTCTGTGGCATGAGGCATGACTCAAAGACTCTTAAGTGGCACAGCAGACCTGTGACTGCTCTGACTGCCAGGTGGGCTTTTCTTGGAATATGATGCAACCTCCAGACTGCTTTCCTTTATGCAGAAAATTAATCTGCCTCTCTTTATGGCCCTCCAATTTGCAGTGTGTACTCTTTATCCAGGTGTGATAATTGGGGGTTGTCACATGCCCTATATTTCCCAGGGTGTGTTTCTAATAATTCCATTTAAAGCACATTGAACACTAAGCATAAATCAGAAAAAAGCACCCCTCTCTCTATCTGTAGTAATTCTTCTATATTATTTTAGTACAATTTATTTAAATGTTATACATACCAAACCTCTTCATGAATTTCTGTATCCACCTTTTCCCATTCATGAAATAAAACTGCAGGATCTGGGGGCAGATAGGAAGAGAAAGCAAGAAAGTCTCTTACCATTAAGTTTTTTTCACATTATGTTATAAGGAAAGCTAAAGATCCCTGAAAAATAGTCAGGCGTGAAGAAAAAGTTTCATGATCCCCTTGGAGAGAGGTAAGAGATTCTGCAGAAGAACAGATTGTGGTCAAATGTCCAGAGACCACATAAAGCTAATGTGGTCAGGCAGGAGGATCAAGGACATTCCTTAAGCTGTGTAAGCAAAGAAAGGTACATGCAAAGATTTCTAACTGCAGGCCTGAGAAGTGCAGATGGATGCATCTATATCCAGTTTTTGTGATTTATGTTGACAGGGCATATGCTACCAATGCTGCGAATTATTTTTCTCTGACATAAAGGTCTCTCAATAATTGAAATTTGACCCAAATGTGAGGGATTGGTTGGGGTAGTTCAGTATTATCAGATTTTCCATAAATTTCTTGAATGGATTGACCTTTAGCATCTTTTTAAAACTCTAATGTTTCCCAGTGCATCTCTGTGATGGCCTAAATTTATATCTCTATGGCTGTGTAGCAGGAGGCAGGGATGGAACATGAGCTTATGCTTTCCTTCTCCTGTCCTTACCCTCCTCAGTGAAGTTCTTGAAACATTAGGTCTCAGGAAAGATTTTTTTCAGCCTCCTTTTAACAAGAGAATTGCTACGATCTGTTCATTGTAAGATGATAATTCATTGACGTTTTAATATTTAAAAATCTTTTACACTTGGCCTCACTAAATTTTCGTACTTTTATTAGGTAAAGGCACTGATTCCCACCTTCCCTTTCTTATAATTTTTATTTCAATATACAGAGGTGACTTTCCTTCCAACTGGAGCACATCTCTTGAATGCATGCAAAGTATTATTTCCATACAGTGTGTCTCCATTTACAGAGTTTTTGGTATACTCTCTCAATGGTCAAAATACTCAGTAGCTCAGGAGTTTCCCCAATGGATTGTCAGTTTTCCATGTGTGCATGCAATGGCATCTCACATTCATCCTTTTAATTTTTTGGTGAACTTCTCTGAGAACCAGAAAGATGAGTTGATCTTTTTAGAAGTTATAGTTAATGAACTGACTGTCAGCCATTGCTGGCTACTACTGAAAATCTTCCATCTTAGCCATATTTCTAAACAATGAAGAAATTGTGCCTTCAAGAAATTTTAAGCTAGATCTTGCTGGGTCAGGTTCACAGGCATCACCAGTAAAATCCCTTCTTTGGGGTTTTCTGTTTCCTTGAGGTGTGTCTGTGTGCATGTGTTTCTACATATGATTTGACAAATATGATGTAACACAGGAAAAAAATCCATCTGTAATAACTTGAGATTTAAATGTTTACTGTTACTCTGCTTTTTGTTGTGATTTTGCCCCCCAGGTTTACAAAATGCTGTGATTACCAGTTCTCTTGAGATACTTCTTGGAGGATCATAGATAGTTTTTGACTATTTTCATATCACTGGATAAGTAGATCTTTCTGAAAAGATCTATGCCCTTTGACCTACAGTATGTTTGCAACTTTGGTAGCACTCTAGGTGGAAGATGAGAAATGCATTTTTTCTTAATGTGTACTAGAATGGCCTCATCTTCTTTACGGCAAAGTAAAAGTATGTGAAAGCACTGGAGCACACCATTATATATGACAACTTAAAATACCTGAAATCATTTGGCTACCACTCATTAATTTAGAGATAAATTTTAAAGCTCTTTTGGGAAGCCTCTTTAGGTCATTATTTCTAGATGGAGAATACACACACACACACACACACACACATATACATATTTAAAAGTATCTTAAAACTGCATTTTATAAACTTGTTATTGGCAGACCAGTAGACTAAAAGCCTGGTCCAAGCACAAGTCAGAGTTGACATAAATTTCCTCTTTTCATCAGTATCACAGAAGGAAAAAAAAAAAGCTTGACTGTTATAAAAAATGTTGTAGTTTGACTTAAATTGCTTGTACAATTGCTGTGCTCCAAACAACAGGAAAGGAAATTTAATGCATCTTTGTTCAAGGAAGCTCTGCTAAGGGTCATGAAGTATGTGACAATTGCCATATTTGGCAAGCACTGATTATTAGCAGATATATTTTATTTCATTTTCCCTTTTTTTCCTAACTGGGTAAGAATGTCCTCTTG